>OX297855.1:27675509-28102277 GCA_946477585.1 Cheilosia urbana
AAGTTTTTAAATTCTTCTTCCTTGGACTGGAACCAAAAACCGCTATCAATTTCCTGTATACTCTTCTTCGTCGCACCTCGGTTCATATAAGATACAAGTATGGTCCATTGCATTTTCGAGGACGCAACAAGCAAACTGAATTCATTATCGGATACAAAAACAGAGTTTTAATTTAGTAAGAACACCTCTGGTTCAAGGTTGCATGTCAGTTCGTTTTCTTGATCAGAAACAAGTTCAGAAATTTAAATGAAATCCGTTTCGCCACCACGAAAGTAGGTGTAGCCGCTGCATTTGGGTCATAACTCCCGGTTACTTTTATTACAGTGTGTTATTTTCTTTTTGTAAATGACTAAGACATCGTATACAACTATAGCTTCCTTTATATTTTCAGTACCAATACTGAAACAAATATTTGTTTTTTTGCACGTGAAAACATCTGCAACGGGAATTGCTGTTGTATACCTACTGGGATGTCATTAAAAATATTCACTAGCATTTGATGTCCCTCTCTTTGTAACTTTATGTAAACTAATTTCTTCCGATCTGCGAAATCAATTCGCCTGACCTCGCTTCAACAAAAGACAAGCCCAATCTAATCTAAATACCCGTCATGTGCGATGTGCGCTTGCGCTCTCGTACCACCTATCGCGTACAGTGGTATCAGACTCAAACACCTATAGCAAGGGCACATTTTTGTCTAAATGCATCAGAGCATAAACGAGAAAGAGTGGCAGGAACACTGAGTTTTTAGTTCCTAAATTTTATAAGACAACGCATTCATCTTCTGCAAAGTAAATGTGCTACCTACAACAGGTGATTGTTTTTTTTGTTTGTATTTTTTTTTTTTTTTTTTTTCTGACAGTTGAAAACAAGTTTAAAGAACCTTTATACAACGGAAGATAAAGAAGCGTATAAGAGGATAATGGTGTAGGTGTAATGATCATAGACGGGTTGTCTTGAATGGATTATCGTTACCTATCTACTGCTTGACTTAATTTAGATTTCTTTTGTTTTAAACTTGATCTTCTGTGGCATTGTTTAAGTACATGCGTCAGCTCGAAGTGCAGAAACATGTATACATCGCGATCGCTTTGATCATGCTGCTTCCTATTAATAAATTGATGTCCATAACAGTCACAATACACCACACTACGAACTAGATCGTATTTGAAATAATAATTTTGAGGAACTGTAATTAATTGTTATGGTAGTTTAGTTAACGGAAATTTAAGTTTATTGCTTGTCCACTTGAGGTCAGATTCTCCAGTCAATGGGACAGGGCACTTGAGCATTAACTCTGGTTAAAAGATGATTTCGAAGTAATTAATTGTTATTTAGACAGCTTATTTTTTTTGTTTTTGTTATTACGAAACCATATATGACATTGAGTTTATTGCCAAAGTTGATTGAAGTATCGTATGTATATTAACAAAGCTAAATTAATACAAAAGCGATCTAGTACTTCAACTTAACAAACTCATATAGAGCTTACTAGTTTAGGAGGTTGGTACGGTAGATTGAGACTTGATGTGAAAGTGATCCTATGACTAGAATATAGTAATGCACCCTGAAAGCGAAAAGACTGAGAACAACTATTGAACATTTTGTAAAACTCAAAACTTCTATGTGAAGTTAACCTAACGCTAGGGTGTCCATATACCTCAAAAGAAAAAAGAGGACGTACTTTACGATCACCAAGCAATAAAGAACCCTTTTTTTTTGTAATTTTTGTTTAACATGTTTTATGTACCTACAACTAAAAAATAATTAATTAGTTAACACAAGAGGTCCGTAAAAACCCTAGGCCAAGCTCCTCGCAACCATTCGTTTTGTGTGGCTCTTTCATTTTTGGAAGGAATGGAAGGGATCTACAATTTTATACCGAGTCCAAAAACTCCAAAAAGCCAATTGAGAACCTTTTTCATGACAGTTATACTCTCGGATACTTGCCAGACGTTCGCAAGAGGTGGCGCACTGGAAAAAAAAAAACCTTAAGATGTTATTAGGGTTTTTCGGAAGTCGAACCTGAGACCCCTCGCTTAAGAGTCCAACAGTCTAACCGCTAATCCACTGCTTAAAAGCATGAGTTTCGAATTTAAAACGCAAACATGTACATTTTGTTTTCCAAATATGCTAAGGTATGCGGCAAATAAAAACACAGCTCTTAAGCAAATTTGGTGAGATTTTTGTTTATAAAAAAGAATCTCTACGCGTTTCTTACGTTCATAGAATGCTTATAAATTTTAATTGTTCAGTGGAAGTCATTTTAAGGCTACCAAAAAGGATATTATAACAAAATACAAATAAAATACAATTAAAAAAAAAAAAAAAACAAATAAACAATATCCCCCCCAGATTTCCTCCCGTCGACCAAAAAAAAAATCCTAAATCTGGGGGAAAAACCCCCAAACTGGCAACAGAAGAAATAAATTACATCAAAAAAGTGCTACCAATAGTAGTAGTAGTGTGTAGTGAAAACCAGAGGTAAGAGGGACTGAGATCCCCATCTTCGACCGATTTACAGTTATTTGCCTACAAGCTAAATTTTACACTCCCAAAAAGTTTACGTGCGCTAGAATTGTTGCGTAGAAATTCGTATTGACAAATGTCAAAAATCCTCTCCACCAACACATTCGCACCTAATATTTTTACCTTTCACTGTGGGCAAAGCAAAACGGATAGGAATTGGCGTACACGGATAGGACAACAAAATGGCGGATTCCTGGCAAAAATTGAGGGGGCCAGCGGCAAGAGGATTGTGAGTTGCTTATGCTGAAAACGACGGAATTGTTTATATTAAAAAAGAGAACAGAAGGAGGACAAAAAAAGAGCCAAGCAAAAAAAAAAAAAAAAGTATAAAATACATCGCTGAGATCAATTTCAATTTCAAAGAGATGTTCTGGAAACCATAAACTAACCTAACCCATTTGCCTATATGTCCGAAAATGTTTCAACTCTACCCAACACTGTTGCAAACAACTTGAAAATCAATAACCTAGCGCAAAAAAAAAATCAAAGATAGCTGTTACTAAACAATAATTATCTAATATTTTCAAATATTAAATTCTATCATTGATGTTGAATCTTGGAAGTGAACGGAGTTTCACCTATGTAACTTCTGAGTTCCCAACAAATTGAGTACTCAAAAAATTCTTCATAGTTTTCAATTTTTATTTTAATTTCAATAAACTTCAATTTAAAAAAGGACAATTTATCATTTATAACACCAACTTTTATTCAAAGTTGAACAAAAGTTATACGATGACGTTACCATAATGTTGTGGCAAAAGTTTGTCTAAATAAAGTGCAATCCCTCTCTGATTGGAAATTTCATCCAGTCGTTCGAACTTTGGTTCTCAAACAAAGAAGGCAAATGGATATTGGACATAACTTCACCAAGAAAAAGCGAAATTTTCGCTGTAATTACCTCGAAGGCGACTTCCAACCATGAGAAGACAAAGACTGTCCACAAAGGGAAGAATCGTGAGAAGAGGAGGGACATTATTCAACCGGTAGCGGCGAAAAAAATTACATGTCTTAAGTGGCGGAAGTAATTTTGATACCAAAACCAGGCAAACCACATGATGAAGTCACCTTCTGCCTGCTCGTATCGGTGCGATCTATATGCTGTCCAAGTAACTAATAGTTATAAACTTAAACTTCTCAATCACGTCAACTTAGAAATGACGGAAGAATACAGAATACAGTCTAAATGCGACTAGGAGGTTAAGAAGAGTAAGACCTTTGAAACTATTTAGGTAAGTAGAAAAATAAAATAAAATAAAAGCTCAAAAGGAATTAATCGTCTGTAACGAATACATCTACGACGGAAAAAATCGTTGATAAAAAACGCATCTGCAAACACCGTAGCCTTTGATTCTTTGTACATTTTCGCATATAAAAATAACTCTGATTTCGGATATAGGACATAGGAGACAATTTTTTGGACTAAAGATGTTTCCTATATCCGTCGTGGACTGAAATTTTATAATATGAAAATAGTTCAAAGGACGTGTGCTGGGTTAGCGGCAAGAAGGAAGAAGTGGTTAGTGGGTAAAAATCCTAAACTTTCACTGATGCCTACTCATTTTCGACTTTTTAAGATTACTACCTACCAGCGTAGATTAGAAATGTTTGTTTACAACTGTCACCGTCACTTAAGAAGTTCCTGTTCCATCATACGAGGCTTGTGGCGTTTCGTTCACATAACTAATTTTTCTTCGGGACTTACACTGATGGCAAAACTCCAACATGGAGGGCCAGGCCCTGGTTTTGACCTTAGGACGGCAATCCGGATATTCCGTTGCCCACTTTGGGATAAGAGAGAGGGTTCATCCGCCATTGCTATTGGATCAATTTATACCTTTCTATATACCTAGGTATATAATTCTTTCGGGATGAAACTTCATGATGTTATAACTCAATAACTCCTCGGACGATTTTCATAATTCCTTTTTGGTTTTGTTCGTATTGCTGTATATCAGGTTTAGGAAGAAAGAAAATTCCAGAAAATCGCCCTGAACATTACATCCGAATATGTCGAACCAGTTCGATCTGGAAATTGGAATTACACTTGATAGACCGGCTCTCATAAAATCGCATCACCATGCTTAAATTTAAGAAAAATAAAACCAAAACTACCCCTAAACCTTTGCGAATATTATTTACTTTGTAAGCCTATGCATGCGAATACGATGTGTTATCTCTTTTTGCAGTAATTGGTTCATCTATGTGATTATTGATTAATAATCAATTGCTATCATAATAATTGACCATATCCAACTTGGACATAGTTTATTAAATTGTGGGGTGGAATGTATCGTGGAACCTAAAATGTAGAAGTGTAATCAACCCACTAGTCACCAAACAAGTTCCACTTCCATTTGGAGACTCGAATCTGTCAAATAAATGGAGAGTCAAATGAGATAGGTAATTCTAGAACCGCAGCCGGAGTAAACTAGAAAATTCTCGATAGATGGCGGAGCGGATATAAAAGGCAGATTTGAGAGCAGCGCGGACGGATTGATTCGACAGTGTTTGGTAAAGTTCGAAATAGTAATCGGTTGTACAGATAAATAAGTAGTTACCTAATACAGTGAATTAAATGATTGGTTTGAATCGTTTAAGAATTGTTTTTAGTGATATTGTTTTGGTAGGTACCTAATAAATTAAAAAAATGAGAATAATCCATAAAAGTGATTTTATAGAATACGCATGAGAAGTGTTTTATCATTTTGATCGTTAACTTCCGTTAATGCCAGTTTTTTGCTCAGACATACTTAAAGCATTAAAACCTTCAATTATCTCAGTATTGATTTTCTTATAATTATGAAATCACACATAATTGCAATAAAGTCAAGTCCATTATGTATAATAAACCAAGTCGAAGATGTCCTAAGGCCCAACTAGTTATAATTGCTGTAAGGAATAGAAAGTTTGTGTCATCAACAAACAGAAATTAAGCGTGCGTGTAATTAAATTTTAACTACATGGTCATCTCACGTATGAATAATCTTTATAAAAGAATACGCAGGTTGGTTAGAAAATCCTATATTACAAAAAATACAAAACCTACTTATTTATGTACCTATTTAACGGGGTGGCCTGGGATATTATTTTCGATTGGATAAAATTTTGATGCCAATATGCAAAAATATACTCTTTTTATATTTTTCGAGATGTGCATACAAAAATTTGAATATATTCATATTCAAACTATGATGATTATCATTATTCGGTCGTTGCCATTTGAACTTCTCTTAGTAAACAAGTTAACCTATAAATGGTCGCGTGCCCCATCTGACTGAGAAGTTATAAGTTGTGAAACATGTTGCCAAAAATTAATAGACCTGCTTGAAAATTATTCTTTTCATACCTACAGTTGAAGTAGGTATATAGGATGTTGTAAAGAATGTATTACTAATCGCCATCGAATAGAAATTATAGTTATTCATAAATTAGGAAATTACAGAAATGACACGTTATATTCAGTTTGGTTTGTGAACCGTGGATTCACTCTACTTCGGGTGGGGCTTCAACTAAACCTTAAAAAGTGCGCATTTTTACACTTGACGGGACAGAGAGAGCCGTTTTTCCGCAGTCAATGCTATTAAATAGGAAATATCCACAAATTCCAGATGCTATCATTTCTGCAACCACTTGAAAACATTTCTACGATTTCAAATGGTAATTATTCTCAGTAAATACATGACACCAACAATTGAAATGAGTAAATAATAATTGTCCGTTCATTATAGGTACCCACTTTCGGAAGCCATTTTGTTTTATAATAATATCAACATGCTTAACTCTCCCACAATTCCTACCACGTAAACAAGATGGCCGACCAAAATAGTTATCACGTATTTTTACATGTAGTGCTGTCCTTTTCAGTCAAACGGCTATTTAGTATTAGGCATCCTTTCATCTTCCATGTTAGAAATGTGTGATGTTGTAAATGAAGCATAAGTTTTATAAAAAGGAGTACCAACCTCTTGAAACCCTTGTTTCACTCTACAAACTGTATAAAATAGTGTTTTTGCTCTTATTGTTGTTATATTGTTGTTATACTTCCATTCTATACGAAAGGAAGGCAGTTAATTTTTTTTTAGAATTTTGTTACAAAAAAAAAAAAAAAACACTGTAAACAAAAAGTAGTAGTGGTATTCACGATACGATGCAACTGGTATTTTATAATCACGAGAGTGCAACCTTTCCTTTTTATCGTAGTGCGAAAACAAAACCGACTAAAATTTCGCAAAACTTTTACACTTTATCTACATACCCCATTGTAATTTGTAACCGAAAAATACAAAAGAGTAGCCCTATCAAGTTGAACGTTCGCTAAATTGTTAATCCTGTGTGTGGCGGAAAATATAAAGAGAATGGAAAACAAAAGTAAGCACAGCCGAAGGGAAAATCATGATATTAGACTACTATTTAGAAGCAGGTTAATATCAGTGGCGTAGCGTGCCTTGGCGGGGCCACGTATAAAAATTTGTTTGGGGGCCCTTAGGAAGGGTAAAGATTTCTCACAGAAAAAACAAAATTTTTGCCTAAAATTATAATCAATGCAACACTTTTCTCTTTAGTTCGTTTTAGCTTTAGTTACTTATGTCTTATCCTATTTCTCTTATTGTGACGGCGGCGGTAGCATGTCACGCAAGGAAGAAAAATAATTCAAATTATTTTCTTACTCCAACTCGGTTTGCTTCAATTCTAAACCGGTCTTAGCCGGTTTGAAAAATTAAAGGTTACCAGCTTTTGAACGCACGCTTTACGCAGGAAAAAAGGAATTGATTTTTTTGACTTTTGTCATTTCTGAAATAGAAAAAAAATTGGGAAGTTTTTAATTGTTTAATTACAAAAGCTGACAGAAAAGATTTTTTTTAGAAAATTCTTGGAGCACAATCAACAAAATGCCACATGGGAGTCAATTCTATGGAAAATGAGAAGCTTCAAAACTTATTTTGTTAAATCCACGGAATAATAAACAATTAAAAGCAAAATTTATCAGTTTTAGAAAAACTTAAATTTCAATTGTCAAACTGGATCTGTCATTACTTGCTTGAGTTTTGCTAGAGATGAGATGCTAAAAAGTGTGTTTACGATATGATAAAAAAAAAATTCGCAATTTTACTAGGTCTGTTAAACCGAATAGTGGATACCCATATAAACTAGAAATGTCAGAAAATTAAATAAATTCTTTCGGATAGATTTGAAAATAAATAAAATCCCATCGAGTATATTCAAAATGTAAATATCTGCCGTTTCGAAATAGTTTCAAGATAAAATCTATCTCCATTTGTGAAAATCGTGGTTGAAGGGAAATTGTGGAAATGAATTTGTAAATCCCAAATTTGTCCCGACAAATCCCGTTTAGAACAACACTCTTCCTTCTTCTGTTATTTATTATAATTTTTATAACTTATTATCAAAAAGCTTATATATTTATTTACATGATTATGCTTCTCGGGAAATATTTGGGTGCCTAGAAATAGTGTCCGTGGAAGCCATATCCACCATAGTATGGGTAGTAGCCTCCTAGTAAATAAAAAGAAACTTGGCAATATACGTACATTAATATAATAAAAATAATAAATATTAAATACCATAGTATCCTCCATGCAAGCCGTCAACATAAGGATAACCACCGTAAAATCCACTACTTGGGTACCCATAATATCCATAGCCGAAGGACGCAGAACCTTTTAGATCATCCTTGTCAACACCATCTTCAAGATCATCGAGACTGTCTTGTTTTTCGTTTTCCAATTTCGTGGCCAAAGGCTTTTGGTGCTGTGGAGCTGCACTCGATATTGCCAATAGTACTGTGACAGCGCACAAAAGTGAAAATAAGTATTTAACCATTTTATTACGCAAGAAATCTTAGCGAATGGTTGTTCTAGCCAACTGATAGTTACAACAATGACTAGCAGCGCTTTTATACACTCTTGAAGCACTGCAACAGTCCCATCGCATGCAAGAGGTCAGTCGTTTAATTCTTTGGCAACCCAAGTCACCAACTACTTTTTACATGTTTACGTGTTTCGTTTTACATGACCGATTGCTAATTAATAGCATTGCCCAATGTCAAAGAACAAGAAGTAATTATGCTGATTAGCGTAATTACACAACAGTTCTCACAAACGTAAACGGCTTGAATAGAATTACATTCTCAGTCAATGACAATTGAATTCACAAGCAAAAGTGTATAGGAATTTAGAATTTTCTAAGCTCTCTATGCATTTTGCATACCCTGAATTATTTTAGAACTTCAAATTGTTGGGTGCATAGAGCATACTGTTGGGCCTATCCGTTAAATCATGTCATGTAAGACGATATCGTTTTTGAAATATTCATGATCAAAATGCGTTACATTCAGGCCAATTTTTTTATCATCGTCAGTTTTCAATACATTCGTGAAGAATTTGAATGAAGGTCTTAACGCATAATTTTTGCACTTAGTTGATAATTTTGGAGGTCTATCTTTTGATTAGGGTTCAATCTTAACACCAGATCACCTAAAGTGCGGGCGCGACGTTAATTTGTGTCAAAGACACCCAAGAATTGATAGTTTCAGAAAACAAACACAGTTTGTGGAATTTTCTTTAAATAAATTTTAATAAAATGACAGCAAGAACAAAAAAAAAGTAACTACAACTTCAACATGCAAGAATGCAGGATTGGGAAACCCGCTATTAGATATTATGCTCTTGAATATTCAAATTTTTCAACCAGAACTGGATAGTTTATTTTAATTAAATCTGTAAAACTCTTCATCATCAAAATTTTCAAAAGGATTTGTTCGGGTTTTAGGTACCTATATTCTTTTGTTTTTCTTAAAAGTCGAAAGCTTTAAACATTTCGAGATCTGCATAAATGTTAATATCCTGGAAACGAAACAAAACTCTTCAGACAAAAATTTAAAATTTCAATTTTGCAATAGAAATGACGGATGGGAGATGGTTGAGTGTCCCTGTCCATACATACTAAAGGCTGGTACGCTGTTAGAACGAAGCAAAATATTCACTCGTCCCCAAAACGTGCTGTGAAATCGAAAGTGAAATTATGTTCTTAAGAGATTTTAAGTTGAAACACTTATATGTGCAAAAGTTTTTTTTTTCGGAAGTTCAAGAAGATCTTCGGTTAGGTACCTATAAAATAAAAAAAAAAAACTTCAATGTTTAACTTTCGCACTCTTATTCTACTACCAAAATAAAAAAATATGGATGAAACAAATGACAATGCTATACAACGGAATTCTGAAACCATAGTATGGACCTGCGGGTCCCAGTCGCCAAAAAAATTTCTAAAAAATGCAGGTCTTTCAAAATAAAATACAAAGGAACCTACCTAGTCAACCTGTACATACACAACGCTGATCTTCATAAATAGAAATCTATATATTGAAGTTGTTGAATAAGAAGTTTAAAAAGCTGCTTAAATGCACAGAAGTAGGATTCTAAACTACGTTAGCTTAGAAATAGTCGAATTATTAAATCCAGACAATGTAATCAGGAGAACTAAGCACTTAAAACCTCTTGAACTATAAAAATTAGCTGAGGCATTTCATTGCATTAGCTTATTTATATAGTTCAAGACATACATATATGTAGGTACTACCTAATATTTTCTAATAAAAAAGTTCAGAAAGGACGGATTTTTCTTTTAAGATTTTTTAAATACTTCAAAAATAAATTACCGATTAGTCGAACAGCTAGGTGTTATCCCATTATAGATGACAAAAGTCAGTGACCCCGCGGGAGATATTTAAGATCGGTTTGAAGTCCCTCACGCATCTCTCGTGTAGATAGTTCTACGCATAAACAAGTGAACCTCCAAACATAAACAAAAAAATGTTTTGTTTTTTTTTTCTTTCATGAAAATTTTAATAGTTTTCAGTTTTTAACAGTGCATAGATATTATACTTATTTTAAATGATCCGTGAAATCATCTATTGGACTTCGTTCCTATACTTCATTTTTTTCACAATGAAATGTCAAAAAATTAATGTGACGGAAAAAGAGCCAAATGAAATAGCTGTGGAGAGACTTTTCACGGCGGCACGGAACCGAGGAACCGGAGCCCGACAAAAAGGCGATACGGACGAATCTCATGTTGCCGACTTGTCTCCAATTTTGAATGCTGATTTACTCAACGCGCAATAAAGTGCTAAACATAATTAAATAGTCGAAGTAGGCAATTAAAATACAAAAAATAAAAAAAGGAACTAATTTATTTATTGATTTACTAAAATGTAAAAAAGCTTTTAAATAAATAAACTTATTTAAAATTACGTAAATTAAATATTGATGAGAGTTTAAGAGCGAAAAATATAAATTATGGATCAGGCTTGAGCCGTTGGTTTTAGTGTGTGAGATAATAAAATTAATGAAATAGTGCTACACTGAATGTGTCAGGTTTTGAATCAAACAACTATGAAATACCGGTGCCTTGGATGTACCTATAAATCTGGATATGCTTTTCCTTTACAGGATTTGTTGTGTTTATCATTAACTGACTTAGATCAGCAATTAATTTGTAAACTGAACCGTCACCTACTCTTGGTGGAACTATTCCTGATTTTGGCGAGATCTCAATAGAAGAGAGTTCACTAACGGGAACTATATATCCAAAAGGACATAATTATTACATCTGAGATTTTGAACATTTTAGTATCACAGATGAAACACCTAGCCGTCCATTAGGCAGTATGTACCTTCCAATTGTCGTTCTATACGGATAACCCAAGACTTTACTTTCACCAAGGTTTCGCTAATGACAGCATATATAATTTTTTCTATATCATACAGTAGGAGATTCTGTAAAAATTATAATAAATCACCGACTTGACATTCTCTGACTTCTTGATCACTAAACGAATTAATTAATTACCACCAACAAATCCATTGAAACAGAGACTACCTATATATATTTCATTTTTTGTTAGGCAGATAAACGACCCAGGAGCACAAGGCCTTAAAAACGTTAGTTTTTGCTCCTACAAACACACTCATGAATAAAACATAGAAGATTATCCAATCACACTATTACGATTTTATTTTTATTGTTAGTAAAATAGTTTTTTTTTGGGGTCATCGCAACCCATCCAAAACAAAGTCGTTCATGGCCAATTAGTACATCTGTGAGGCTCATGAACCTGACTTTTCAGGTTTTTAAGTAAGAAGAATCGTACAGGATGGTGTCCGTGTCGAATATTCTTGGATCTAAAGTAAAAACATATAAAGTGCCTTTCATTAAGGACTTGACAACTTTTTTTTAAATAAAATGCAAACTACTTGAGATATCTAAAAAAAAAAAAAAAAAAATGTGCCTGCCTTGAATTACTATCAAAACATTTACGAATGGAATTCGACTTCGTTCATATATCTACCACGGGAACGTATGCAGCGGTCAATACATTGAACCCAATTTTCGGACATTCGGCCGCACATTTCGACCAATACGGCCGCTATTTCTCGTTCAATATTGGTATTGAGCACTGAGCTCCTCTTACGTCTCCGACGGATCCGTTTTTCGAGATGACACGTTCACCGAACTGACACTTCAATTAGTCGATTGTTGCACCCGCTAGTCGCTATGTGACTCGTGGCACCATCTTGTTGGGACCACATATCAGTGATGTCCAATTCATGCAATTGCTCAAAGAAATAACGTTCCAACATCTCTGTATAGCGAATGCCATTAAACGGCCCAATGACGCTATACCGGCATGAACAGTGACTTTTTGCGGATGAAGTGAAAATTGACGTTAACATTCTTAAAGTTGCGACCACCGAGTCAGAATTTCGATAGTAAACATAAAAACCACATAAAAAATAGTATGTAGTAGTGAAAAGCTAGGGTTGCTATTTCCTTTTTTGTTTATTTTTAGTATAAAGCGTTATGTATGATTAGTTGTCTCATAGATGAGTTGTAGAGAGTACCAATGGCAACGGGCTTTTAACTTCTTTAATGAATACTAAAAAAATGTTCTACAATTTTCAATATGTAAGTACCGCTTTCGAATCCTTAGTTTAGTACTAATACTTCTGACAGCTGACTGACTAGATGTACTTCAAGTTTTATTTGCCCAGAGTGGTCACGTGAATATTTTTTGCACTTGACATTTATGGAGGGAAAACCGACAAGTATAGTGAAGAAAATCCTGCCTAACATACTCTGTTGACATTTGGAAGAGTCAAATTTAGAATAAACAGAGTGGCCGCTGCAGAATTCTGAAACGTCTCTGCTACGCAAATGTTCGCACGATATTTAACATTAGTTCGCATATCAATATAAAAATGTTGTGATATTAAATTTTAAACCTACTTTTTTTGGAAGTACCTACAAATTTTTGAAAATTTTTCGAATGGCATTTTCCAAATAAAAAAGGGCAAAATAGCAAAAAATTGCTACAGGCTCTCGAAAAAAGTGACAAATTTCGACTTCAGTCAAACAACGGCAACGCTGACGGTGAGAATAGGTACAAAAGCAATTCAAATTCTCTAACGCGTTCGGATACCTAGTCCTGACAAATGTTGACGTTTTACATAAACTAGGTATCCGAACGTCCCCAATGTTGTAAAAAGGAGAAAAATCCCCTGAGATGAAAAAAATTACTTAGTAGCATATTAAGTCTTCCATTGGTAAGGCGGATTTTATGACAGTTATACTCGACTGTTCGATGTCACTTGAGCCTCAGAGGTGGCGGCGCAATGGACAAGAATCTTAATAGCGCTTCCTACTTCCCATTGGGATTTTCAGATTTTGCTCTCAGATTTCAGATTTTTTCATGTCCACTAGTTATAAGTTTATCTTGATGTACAGCGTTTCTCAATTAAATAAATATCAAATATCAAAATATCACAGGATTGCCAGAATTTAGTTCGCTTTAAGCGCCCAAACCAGACTTATTCTCACTGCGGTTTTTTTTACTTCTACGGATTTTATTTGACTTTTTTCTCTGCTATTGGTTTTTGTGGCTTGTGTCAAACCAAAAGGCCTGCAAAATGAATTGGTGTGCGTGCAACTTGAACGACTGTTCGATGTCACTTGACTGCAAGAGTGCTGCCAAGTTTTTAAAGTGCGGGTTTGTTCGAAAATAATTTTTTTTCTAGTTTTGTGAAAGAATAAAACAAACAAAATTAACACACAATTTGTTAAACGATATGTAGCCCAAAATTGTATTGGACGCTCATGCAAGAAATTTCTATCATTTTTTTAAGTAAAGAGATAGCCCAAAATACGAAAAAGCGCCCAATCTGGCAACCGTGCGTGTCCAATGTAAAACCAGATTTTTCTTTCTTTGTGTCTGTGTTTTAAAAGTCAACTATCTTTTTGTAATTTTTGTTTATACAAATCCATTCAATTTACGTTGAGATCCTTTGCAGCGGCCAAATGTAAAATGTTCTCTACTTTTTACAGACTTGTCGTCTGAAAACGTAATTAATAACACACTTTAAAGTTTGAAATGTTTTAATGTTAGTGTGAGTAGGTGCAAATCTCGCTCAGTAATCGTGATTCGGAAAATTGCTCTGAATCTGTAGTTGAATGTTTTTTTTTTTTTTTTTTTTTTGCGGGCAATGGAACATGAAATATGACAGCCAGCTGTTTTCGAGAGCAGAAAAACTGTGTTGAATCTGAAAAAAGGTGTTTTTTCTCTCCCAATGAAAAACGACATAAGATAGAATTTGTGTTTTTGTGTCAACCCAATCTACCCGCCAAAACGGACTTCAAAATGTCTACCCCTACTACCCTGTGACAAGTCATAATTGCGATTTGTTCCTTGTGATGAGCCCACCATCATTTGGTTTGCATCTGCACTGCAAAGCATGTGAAAACCGAAATAGTAAACAATTTGTTCTGTTTCTTTTTCTCTTTTCTTCTTTCAGTCAATTTAAATTTTATTTTACTAAATGCTTCTACATAACCTCAAAATGCATTATATAAGACATTTCACATAAACTGCTCTGCATTTGCAAACTGATCACTTTCCAGAAATCTCTACACAGTGCAAATTATAATACGAGTATCGATAACATAGCTTAGATTTATGACAGATGTCACTATGTCAGTCATCATAATACATGGACTCAAAAATCGATCCATGAGGAGGGCCTCCTTCAACGAAAACGTCCGCATTCGGAATATCTGGGAATCCGTGAAAAATCGTTGGTGGATGAGGGTTTCGGCCTCCTTCGGTTTGGTATATTCTTCCATCGGGCTTTACTAAGTACAACACTGGCATTCTGGATGGGTGTACATTTTCATTGAATATAAATTTCCGGTTGTGGTAACTTCTTGGTGCGAAATGTGAACTGTGCACCTGAGGTACGTACTCATCTATGGGCAGCACAACTTGCTGCAGATGGGTGAGTTCGTCCACTGGCAGGGAGTAAAATGCAATTCCCTTTTTCGGCCGCACCAAGTTTTTTATATTGCTCATTACATCGGCGTAGACTAGTGCTGCCGGAAGATTGCTAATCGAGTACCGTGACGAGCCAGTCGAGTCGAAATTGCTGTTATCGAATAACTTGTGCTTCATGCAGTCAATCTTTGTTTGTAGGGCTTGAAATTTGTTTGTTATCTTCGAAGCGTCGATGCAATTGAGGTACTCATTGACATAAGTGTTGGTTAGAAGTGACGAATCGTTTAATGCATTCAAGCCTAAGACAGTCAGCATGACTGGGTCGGTTAAATTCATAGAGTTTTCCATGATCCGATGGAAGTCTTTCTCATTGAGGAGGACATCGCCATTGGGGAATTTGTTTGAGTCCTCGCTCTCGTCACTTGGTTCAAATGTAGACGTGTTCTTCAGCAAGACCGTTATATGTTGTAGCAAGGCTCTACCTGTCAAGAGTTCTCCATTTTCTCCCATGATAGTAAGTGCTATGGGTAACAAACTTCCACGCATTAGTTTGGTTGTTTTCTTGTGCGAATTGGTATTGGCTTCCCGCCGCGTTCTGATTTGGCTTGTCACATTGGTGTGCAGAATGTCTAATTGGGTGTCATCCGCCTGCTCTTGGAAATCGGAAATATCGTGCACCATTTTCGATTGGAATGTCTTGAGCTTTTTCGTGCGCACCCGTTCCTTAGTGTTTGGATGTAGGGCCAAGGATGCAGGACTAGTTCGTATAATTTTCTTATGTCGCACTGCAGCCGTTACCTGAAAGGGGTAAAACTGAGGCAATTGCGTCATTGCGGAATGAAGATTAAAATGCTCTGGCCTATATACTGAACCGAAGCCCATGACGTGCTTCACTGGGTGCTTTTTTGGGTTTTGTTTATTGAGTTGGTGGTTGTGCTTGGGCGTTTCCGGATGTGGCGCTAGCAATGCATTCTCATTCGGAAGCTTCGGTTTAATTAGAAACGCGAATGATGGACGGTGGTTACTTGGGGGATGGTTCTGTATTAGCTGGGTGGGCATGTGCTTCCAAATAATAGCATTGCCAACGTTACTCGAGTGCTCTTGGTGAGGCTTGGTTCGTTCCTGTTGTGAAGTAAAACGGGGAAGTTTGTCCTTCTTTGTGAGGGCTGGTGGATCGACAATATGAATCGCATCCTTCCCACTATCACCTCCAAACTGAAAGTCCTGTAAATGCTGAGTGAATCTGCTTAACGGCTGCTTCGGTTTTTGGTTCGACAACCGATAATTTTGTGAAAGAGTCGACGTAGATCCTTTTTCTGCATCAAACAAGAACTGCGTTTTTCCACCCACTATCATGCGTTCCGAAAATGTAATAAAAATAGCATTTACGAATGCCAAACACGAAACAAGACTCAGCATCTTATATACGTATATTTCTTCGACGAGCTAACACCACGAACGAACAAACCGATTTTAAGAAATTTTCCGTCACTGGTGGCTTTATATAAAGTTTTCTTTCGATCTAACGATCGTCTGAAAAACGCCGTAATAAGTTATGAATCTAAATTGAATTTTACTTTCCGTTGTCTTTGATTTGGTTTCTATTATCTGTTTCTTGCATCGAAGATGATGAGGTAAGAAAATTGAAAGCAAAAGCGAATTTTCCGGTGAAACTGAAAGTGGAAGATCGCGAAAATTGTGATCACTTCAGTCACAGTCACAGTACATGGCGTCGCGTATAAGAAACACAATTTCTCTCACACTTTTGCCCCTGAATGAGGTTATGTAGGTCAAAATGCTGTTTGGCAAAAACTCTGAATGAATACAATAATTGTTTAAAAAGAGACTTGAAGATGTACACGTACTTGCTTTTCTGTTTCATGATGCGCGTTCCCGGTCATTACCT
This sequence comes from Cheilosia urbana, assembly GCA_946477585.1. Lineage (NCBI taxonomy): Eukaryota > Metazoa > Arthropoda > Insecta > Diptera > Syrphidae > Cheilosia > Cheilosia urbana. The sequence continues at coordinate 27,692,288 of OX297855.1, forward strand.
AGTTTTAGTTAGTGGAAAAAATAAGACAAGCTAAGGACGTGGATTTGTCTTAGACGACCATGACTTGAAGATCTACGTATACTTTAAAAATGTCTTAAATATAAACCGCGATAGTGGGTTCATCGTAAGTGTATAGTGTCAATTTGAAAAAATTAAATGCACGACTGGGTCGCATACAATTTTCTCCTTCATCGAAAGCTTGGTAACAATTCTTTGACGTTGGGCAAAAAGCTCTTAAGTCAAAAAATGCATTTTGGATTTTGTATCGGGTTTAATTAATTTTTTTTTTTCTATTTCGTTTGGTATTAACGACTTAAGTCTAGCACAACTTCTTCCCATCGTAATAATTAAGTTTTTAGGCAATAAGTCAGACTAAACTAACTAAGTTAAGACTAAACTAAACTACTTTTAATTTGGTTTTACGAAAAGCTGCAGTTTCTGACTTAAGACATTTTTGCCTAACGTCAAAGAATTTGAGAAGCGATTCTAGGTTTTGTGTTGAAGGTTGAAGCTCTCCAATAAGAGGCAGTTTTCGCAAGTTCTGGTTAAAGAGTACAATATCAAGAGTAGCAAGATCTTTTACGGGTATTTTTTTATTTTTGACTTTAATAGATTAGGATAGCGATGGTTTAAGCTGTCAGTGATTGGAAGTAGCTTTCGTGATAAATTTATATAAATGTAAGAATTCAGGGATTTGTTTTTGAAATTGCATTAGCAGTCATAAGCTGAATATTCCGATGGACGTGTGTTGGGGTGCAAATAAAGTCCGATTTTCTGATTGTGTAAACTCCAAGTGGTTGAAAATATTTTAAGGTGCATGTTCAATATGGTTGAACAAAAGGAAGAAGAATTAGGAAATATGTATGAAGTCTTACGTTGCTGTAATTGCATTTTAAATGTAATTTTTAAAGTTAGCCTATTGAGTTTTGAAATAAAATATGAGCACAGATCGGCCTTTGGGTAGTCACTTTTGAGAAATAATTAAAAAACAGATTTATTTCGAATACATATTTTGAAAAGAAAAGTATCGGATCTTATTTAGAATACTTGTATTATCTTTAATATGTATTTTGTTCAAACTCGTTTGAACAGCTTTTGTAAAATTACGTAGAAAAAAAAAAAACAGAGCTAAATATTGCAATTTTAGGTTTGAAAAATACTACTTACTTACTTACTTACTTAGGTGGCGCTACAGTCCGGGGTGGACCTGGGCCTCAACCAATACGCCTCTCCAGTTAGCGCGATCTTTGGCTAACTGCCTCCAAGCACTCCAAGTTGGTTGAGGTCCCCTTCCACTTGCGCGCGCCACCTAAGGCGAGGTCTTCCTCTACTGCGTTGTCCCTCCGGGTTAGAATCGAAGACTCTTCGGGCCGGAGCGTTGGTGTCCATTCGCTCTACATGTCCCAGCCATCTTAGACGACTGATGCGTACTTTTCTGACTAGGTCGATGTCGCTGTACAGCTCGTAGAGTTCGCTGTTAAATCTTCTCCTCCAAAACCCGTCAACGCAAACGGGACCAAAAATCACTCGAAGAATTTTGCGTTCGAAACGACCAAGGAGATCTTCATCCGCCTTTGATAGCGCCCATGCTTCTGCACCATAAAGCAGAACTGGGATGATGAGGGTCTTATACAGAGTTTCCTTAGTATTTCTCGACAAGGCCTTACTTATCAGTTGCCGTCTTAGGCCAAAGAAACAGCGGTTGGCAAGTGTGATTCTTCGTTTGATTTCTGATGTGATGTCGTTATCAGAGTTTATAGCGGAGCCGAGGTAGACAAAGTCCCTAACTACCTCAAAGTTATAGCTGTCTATCGTGACGTTCTGCCCGATTCGTCGATGTCGTGTGTCCCTTCTTGTTGACAGCATATATTTTGTTTTACCCTCATTCACCACTAAACCCATTTTTGCCGCTTCTGCACTAATACTTGCAAACGCACCAGTGACAGCTCGCTGTGTTGTACCAACAATGTCAATGTCGTCAGCGTATGCAAGCAGTTGCACAGACTTATAGAAAATTGTGCCTCTGGTGTTGGCTTGTGAGTTTCACACAATCTTCTCAAGAATGATGTTGAAGAAGTCACATGACAGCGCATCACCTTGTCTAAATCCTTTTTTGACATCAAAGGTCTCAGTGAGATTGTTTCCGACCTTTACGGAGCAGCGAGCGTTCTCCATCGTCATTCTGCACAATCTGACAAGTTTGGCAGGGATGCCAAAACTAGACATGGCTCTGTATAGCTCGTCTCTATAAACGCTGTCATATGCGGCCTTAAAATCGACAAAAAGATGGTGAGTATCGATCTGGTATTCTTGGGTTTTTTCCAGGATCTGCCGTAGTGTGAATATTTGATCGGTCGTGGACTTACCGGGCCTAAAACCGCACTGATAGGGACCTATCAGATCGTTGACGAATGGTTTCAGGCGTTCACACAATACAGCAGACATGATCTTATACGCAGTGTTCAGGAGACTGATGCCTCTGTAGTTGGCGCAGTTTAGAGGGTCTCCTTTCTTGTGGATCGGGCAAACAATGCTGAGGTTCCATTCATCAGGCATACTTTCCTCTAACCAAATCTTGGAGATGAGTTGGTGTATGCACTCTACTAAGTCATCTCCGGCTGCCTTGAAGAGCTCGGCAGGTAAGCCGTCTGGACCAGCAGCCTTGTTGGATTTAAGCTTAGATATTGCTATCCTCACTTCATTTTGGTCAGGTGGACGGAAATCTTGGCTGTCATCGTCCAGGTTGAATGGATCGTTCTGCCTAACAGCGGAATTTGTGTCGTCTTCGCCGTTTAGCAGTCTGCAGAAATGGTTTTTCCATGTCCTCAGCACCGACTGTGACTCTACTACAAGGTTTCCTTGCTCGTCTCTACAGGTCTCCGTTCGGGTCTTGTTGCCATGACACGTTCTTTTTACCTTTTGGTAAAACTTCCGAACATTGTTCCTGGAGTAACACCTCTCTATATCCTCGATCGCGCGCTTCTCATGCTCTCTCTTTTTTCTCCGGAGAAGCCGATGTTCTTCCCTCCTTTTTTGCTCGTAGAGCTGACGAGCTGCTCTCGTCCTTCTATGCAGCGACGCTTCGTAGGCACTTTGTTTTGCTGCATGTGCTTGCCGGCACTCTTCGTCAAACCAGGGGTTTCGGGGGGGGTGGACTGGTGAAACCGAGCACATCAGTTGCGGCGTTTTTGATGGCTTCTTGGCATCGGCACCACTGGTCTTCGGCACTTGATGCTGGCAGCATAGGACTTCTCGAGAGGTTGAGGGATACGCGATCGGCAAAGGTTCTGGCGGTTTGTTGCGTTTATAGTCGTCCAACGTTAAATCTCCTCACAGTATTTTCTCGTTGTTGTGGCGTCTTGGATATCCGCATCCGTACCTTGGCTACAACAAGGTAGTGGTCCGAGTCTATGTTGGCCGCTCGGAAAGTTCGGACATCTAGAATACTGGAGGAGTGCCTTGCGTCGATCGCAACGTGATCAATTTGGTTGACGGTTTGATGATCAGGTGACCGCCATGTTCCTTTGTGTATATTGGAGGTGAGGAAACCGTGAGCTAGCTATGGTAACATTACGTCCCGCAGCAAAATCAATCAGCCTAAGTCCGTTTCCAGACGTGGTGTCGTGTAGGCTGTGTTTTCCGATTGTGCTACCAAAGATGTCCTCCTTTCCTATTTTGGCGTTAAAATCACCCAAGACGATTTTAACGTCATGCTTAGGACATTGCTCATATGTTTTGTCGAGGAGCTCGTAGAAACACTCTTTGGTAGCATCGTCTTTATCTTCTGTGGGGGCGTGAGCGCATATCAGGCTGATGTTGGCGAATTTAGCCTTGATGCGGATAGTTGTAAGGCGTTCACTAACGTGTCGAAAGCTCAAGACTTCTTGCCTAAGTCTGCCGCTTACAACAAATCCGCATCCAAATAGACGCTGCTTTTGTTCTCTGTAGCAGTCACCGTAGTAAATGTCACAGTTTTTCATCCTCCTTTTGCCCGGCCCATCCCACCGCACTTCCTGGATGGCGGTGATACCTGCTTTGTAGCAGTCTAGGGCCTCCGCTAGTTGTTCGGCTGCACGCGGTCTGTTCAGAGTTCGAACATTCCACGTGCAGATCCGAACGTCATTGTCCTTTTTTCGTTTTGCAGGGTCGTCAACAGTGAATCCGTCCTTATCCGAGGCTTTTGGTTGCTTCGCAACAATTCTACTGATTATAACTATTTAGCTGGGTTTTTAAAGTTTTATCCAAATCAAAAATGGGGTTTTCCAGATATGAGCGTTTACGGTGATTCGAATGAAATGAATAAATGAAAATGAAGGACGCAGTACTTTTGGAAATATCAAAAATTGGAAATTTTCAAAAAGTCATGAGCAATAGTATGTATAAAGAAAAACTGAGTTTGCTATTAAGTTAAAAATGATCATATTACCCTAGGAATGAATTTTTGTTACAATCGTATGGACCGTTTCGAGATCAAATTTCAAAAGTACCTTTTATTCGATTTTTTGGCGAAAAACTGAGTTTGCATTCATGTTAACCTCACCTACTTAAGTTCAAATTTCAATAATTTTCTTGGAATCGTTAGAGCCGTTTCTGAATAAATAAAACTGGTTTTTATACCTATAGGAAGTTTACCATTAATATTGAGGTTACCTTGCAAAAAAAAATAGCCTCGAGCTATAGGCCCACAAACTCCAAATCCGAAGTGTTAACAAGTACGGCAGCCGTTTGGGATGTAACCTATAGGCCTCGGGAGCATACGGACAGACATACACACAGGCAGACGTACAGAATTTCGCGACCCACTTTCTGGTCCCAGGACTATATTACTACCATCTCACCATCTATTCGTTTGTGAAAGTTTTTATTTCTAGGACAAATGGAATGAACATGTAATTGTGTGCCAAATCAGAATGAATTGGTTGAAAAACCCTCTATCGCCCGTAATTTTCAACCAATTTGACAAATGTCACGAAGCTTCAATACACCCTCAAAAAATATGAACAACTTCCGCTGCGCGAAAAGTTCTGCCAGCGTTCATAGAATTTTATCCGTTAAATTTGAAATTATTCGTTAGGTATGTGTGGATAGTATTTTTTTTTAATGAATTAAGTAGAACTTAAAATATTTTTGAAAAATTAATACCTACTGTAGATTGGTTGTAAGAAAACAAAAACATTTTGAGCAAACTTTCATCAGTTAAGAAAAATGTACACGCATGAAATCGAAATTAATGATATTCAAAAGCGGAAAATACACAACAATGTTTATCCTAATATGTTTGTAGTACATATATAAAACAACTCATTTAGATAGTATTATTAACCAAACAAATTACATCAATCGTCTTTTGAAAATTTATAATAACCAACCAATAGGATTCAGTTATCTTAAAATGTGGTATTCTCGAACTCTATCACATTCACTCACGTTTGGCAGCGGTTGGCAGCATTGGTTTTATATTTTTTGTACGTTTTTGCATGTCACACGGATTCTAAATTGACATTATACCGATAGGAAAGCAAAATGGCGAATTTGAAAAGAAATCGAGGGGGCCAGCGGGAAGAGGATTGTGAGTTGGGGGTCTCAGTATTGTCTTTGTTTGTTATGAACCCTACTTCAAACCAGAGGCACGAAAACCGCATCACCAATCTATTCCAGGAAAAAACACGAACTTGCCCTGACTGATCAGAAACCCCTGTTATACGCTTGTCCTTCTCCTCAAAAATCGTTTGAAGTTTAACAGCCTATAAACAGTACATTTGGCGCTTAAAACTTTTTAACCAGAACTTGCGAAAAATGCTTTTTACTGATAGCTTAAGCCTCGCATTGTTATTTGATATATACTGAAACCACCTGAAATGAATATTTTTAAACTAAAAGTGTACCAAAAGTGCACGTATTGTTGATATGAACGAGAAACTTTCGTGCGACCCAGTCGTGCACTTCATTTTAGTTCTTGCTTTGAAACTTTAGAGCTTGTACTTCAGAACTACTGTCCAAAGCGAGCGGAACGGTGCAGAGTGACTCGACACCTGTAGGTACCCAGTACCAGCGCCAAAGCAATCGAGCTTGCACAAAAGTCTGCCAACAAGGTAGAAACAGCCCCTGCCAACAGGAGCAGGAAGCCTTTCAGGCCAAAATTGTCTCATGAAGATCGGAAAGGCAGCAGACAAAAGAGGCAGGGCAGAAGTCCGAGAGACAGGCAACACGGCCTATCCACTCAACAGGGTATCGTAAAACGCAGAGGTGATAATAAGCCGAACAGGATACGAAACCCTGAGTACACTCGCAAAAGATGACATCTCTCCTGAGTGTGCTGCAGGCTAACCTGCACCGCGCTATTGGTGCTTCGGACACCTATATCCAACGATGTGCCGAAAGGAACATCGCTCTCGGTTTAATCCAGGAGCCATGGGCAACAGACGGTAAGATTTTTGGTTTAAAGTGTAAAGCCAGAGAGCTTATCTTCGCCCGAGGAAATTTTAGACCAAGGGCAGCTATACTTGTTGCGAAAGATATAAAATGTTCTCTCATTCCAGATTTCAATTCAAGGGATCTGGTGGCGATATTAATAGAACGCCACAACGGCCGGGAGCTACAAAAGATCGTATGCGCATCGGCGTATTTTGCTGGAGATGAAGATGAGGTGCCACCTATTCCAGTACAGGAACTCGTCCAGTACTGTCAAAACCAGCAACTACAAATTATCATCGGCTGCGACGCAAATGCTCACCATAACATTTGGGGCAGTCGAGATACGAACAAAAGGGGTGAGTCTTTATTGGAATATCTATATTGCAACCATTTGGTTATTTTAAATAGGGGCAATAAGCCTACCTTTAGGAACGCAATAAGAGCGGAAGTTTTAGACCTTACCCTCTCATCTCCGTTTGTCCAAAACATTGTAGAAGACACTGGTGTGTGTCCGATAAGGCATCTTTATCAGACCATATGCACATTAGTTTCAAATTGAGATGCAACACTGAACAGGTGCCGGTCCGTTATGTTAACAAACTTACGAACTGGAGAACCTATCGCGAGAATCTAGCGATAACATCTGACCTGCTTCCAAAACCTCCACTAAGTGTAAGCGAAATGGAGGCAGCTCAAAGTCAGGTGAATGATATCATCCTCACGGCTTTTGCAGCCAGCTGCAAAGTTAAACGCACCATAGTAAAGAGGTGCGTACCATGGTGAAACAAAACCTTAGAAGACTTTCGCAAAAAAGTGAGGAAACTCTTCAATAAATCCAAACGCACCGGTCAGTGGGATCAATATCGATCTCTACTAACCCAATATAACAAAAAGTTGAGAAAATCCAAAAGAGCCTCGTGGCGAAACCACTGCAAAAGGCACTCTCTTAAGATCACTCAAACTGCATGGGACTGCTAATTAAACCTGACGGTACAGTCACACGCGACCGAGAAGAAACCCTTCACACTCTTCTTCAAGTGCATTTCCCTGGGTCCACCATCATAGACGAATTCTATGAACACGCTACCGAGGACTCACGTCCATATAACATAGGTAGAATAAATAGTTTATCCGGCAGACTGTTTACCCCGGATAAGGTTAAATGGGCAATTGACTCATTCAAGCCATACAAGGCACCGGGTGCAGATGGTATTTTTCCGGCCCTTATACAGAAAGGTCTGGAGTTCATTCTACCCACCATAATTGCCTTATTTAGGTTTACCTTCAACTGGGGCTACATACCACAGACTTGGAGGGAGGTAAATGTGGTATTTATCCCCAAACCAGGCAACAAGCCTAGTGAATTACCTAAATCATACCGTCCCATAAGCTTGACATCGTTCCTTTTGAAAACAATGGAAAGAATAATCGACGTTCATATCAGAGATTGCTTAACTCGCAGCATACCTCTACACCCCTACCAGTATGCCTATCAGAAAGGCAAATCAACCGAAGGCGCACTCTTAAGTTTAACTAAACAAATAAAGAGTGCTTACAGTTGCAAAGAGATCGCGCTATGCGCGTTCACCTCTACTGTGGTCCTTGGTTATAGATAACTTATTACGTAAGCTGAGCTACGCAGGCTTCAATATCATAGGCTATGCCTATGACCTAGTCATCATTGTTAGGAGTTAAGAAGCAAATGAAGTTACATCAATAATGCAAAATGCTCTTAAGATAGTCCTAGATTGGTGCCGCACAGAAAATCTTTCTATCAATCCAAATAAGGCTATCATAGTTCCCTTCACCAAGAGAAGAAATTTAAATCTAAACCAAATTTCAATCAATGACATACTCATTGAGTATTCCGACGAAGTCAAATACCTTGGAGTTGTCCTAGACAAACGACTGAATTGGAAATCCCATATAAAGTATAAAATTACCAAAGCTACTTATGCTTTATGGGCCTGTCGCCGTATGTACGGTAGAACCTGGGGGATTACACCGAAGATCACTCACTGGATCTACACAGTCATGATTAGACCCATTATAACATATGCATGCCTGGGTCTTTCCGGCGCAATGCGAACTTGTCCTACAGCTGCTATAGAAGCTTTAATAGGATTAACACCCCTCCACATACATATGAAAAAAGTGGCTATACGCAGGGGGAAGAGATAAACTTTAGTGACCATCCGGAGCTATTGACCCTTATCTCGGAACTTCCGGAACTTGACATGACCTGCGCGGTAACTGACCGACTACCAAAAACTTTATGCTTCAACAGGAAATTCTCCACGGAGTCGGAGATCACTAAAAGAGAAGCATGGGTTAGCAATAACCCACCTAACTGCCAAAACGGCCTAAAGTGGTATACGGATGGTTCCAAAATGGAATCGGGTGTGGGAGCTGGCTAACATGGATCAAACCGCAATGTATCAATACCTATGGGGAAAAGCCCCAGTGTATATCAGGCGGAGCTCCATGCCATTAAGAAATGCGCAAACCTCATCAATTCTTCAGGTATAAAAGGTGCAAACATCCATATATTCACAGACAGTCAAGCAGCTATAAATGCCCTTAGCTCACTAATCATTGTCTCAAAATCAGTCATGCACTGCCTAAATGCCCTCCAATCTCTCGGCTCCAGAAACAAAACCAAAATATGGTGGGCTCCCGGACACGAGGGTATTGAAGGAAACGAAAAAGCTGACGAGCTTGCTAGGAAAGGGTCGGAGACCCCTTTCATAGGACCAGAACCTTTCTGTGCCGTCACCAAATCAGCAATTAACCCTATCATAAAAAGCTGGGAACACAAAATGTGTATCAAACAGTGGGAAGAAATCCCAGGCCTCAGACAAGCCAAAAGGGCAATCTTACCATTTAAAAGAAATGCCAAACAAATTCTAAACCTTAGAAGGGACGATATCAAAAACCTTGTAGGCTATCTAACTGGTCACCACGGTCTGCGATATCATCTAAACAAAATGCATATAGTCAACTCCCCGGAGTGCCGGCTATGTCTCGAAGAAGACGAAACAGCTGAACACATCTTGTGCGAATGCCCAGCTCTATACAGTACTAGAAGGAAATTCTTCTTCCGTGAATTACTAAGTCCTGCAGAACTGAAGAAGTCCTCTGCTGAAAACATTATCAGCTACATTAGGGAAGTGGAAACTCTGCTAGCCTAAATTTTATTTTCTGGCAACCTTCGGCACAATAGATCTTTTAGGTCAAAGTGCCTCTTTATCGCCCTGGCGATAAGTCAGAAGTTAAAATAAAAAAACAAAATATTTTAGGAATAAGTGCACTTTTGCTGAAAATATTTATTGAAAATGAACAAAGCAATTTTTCTTCAGTTAAGTATTTAAGAAAATTACACATGAAATCGTTAATGATATTCAAGTTTCTAGTATGTAAAACAACTCATTTAGATAATAAAGGGTGTTCGCGAAACAATTTTCGAATTTAAAATTAAATAATAAAAGATTCACAGGTTTTTATATAATCGTTTTTATTTTAAAATAAAACATACAAATGCGGATTTATGTTTTGAAAATAATTGAAGTTAAATGTTTACCACGGAGACGAACACACTCATTTAAACGAAACACCATATTTTTTGTGAAAACTTTTTTGCAAGTTTCTTGCGAAATTCCTCTGATTTCGTTGCGAATATCTTTTCAGTTGCAATAAATTTCGCGGTTTGTTAACGTAGACTTTAGATTTAAGAAATCCCCATAAAAAAAAAGTCCGCAGGTGTTAAGTCTGGCGATCTGGGGGGCCATGGGATATCACCATAACGACTTATGACTTTTTCGGGGAAAATGCGCCTTACAATGTTCATTGATGCCTCCATCCTGTTGAAACCATGTCGATCCGTTTACCCATTCATTGTTCTCCAACTCAGGTTCCAAAAAGTTTTCCAACATAGACGAATAGGTTTGGGAATTTTTTTTTCTTAGTGAAAGACGTGGATTTGCAATAACATCACGACGAACTGCTTCAATTGTTTCGTCAGTTCTCACAGTTCGCGATACACTTGGCCCGTGTCCCACTACAGGTCCTTGTTCACGAAAACTTCGCACCCACTTGCCAATAAGTTGCGTACTAGGACAATCCCGTATACGCCGAATATTGAAATGTCTTGCGAATAGCCACGGGAGAATCGTTATTTTTAAAATATGCCTCTACAGCAAACGCACGATGCTCCGCCGACCAACGATCCATGGCTACTAAAATCCGCACGACGCGTAAGTGTAATGAATACGCCTCCCCCCTCCGCCGATACCCCGCTCGCCGTTTATTCAAATTCAAAGTCGAAAATTCTTTGGCGGACACCCTTTATTATTAATCAAACAAATTATATTAATCGTCTTCTAAAAATGTACAATAACCAACCAATAGCATTCAGTTATATTAGACTGAAACAGAAAAATGGATTTAAACATATCTAATTGCCTTAAGGCAAGATCACTCAGAACTTTTACTTTCGAGCATAAGATCTAGGGGTCGTTTAAATAATAATCCAAAAGCTGTCTTCAGCTTATAAACGATTACTTATTCATAATGATTAATGAAGTTCGTTCTTTTGCTGAAGCAAACTGCATTTCTTGTGACAATACCAAAATTTTACTTGCATCGTCTTTAAAATGGGAGCTACTTCCAATCTCTGTAGTGGAAAACGAGGCGGATATACTAATTTTTGACTACATCGCTGATGAACAACTCACCATTTGAAGAGATTGTTGCATTTATATAACTAAGTGCATTTGTAGAGCATAAAATAATTTAAACAATAAAAATCTCATTCGACATAAATATACCAAAGCTGTGCATTTTATGAAAATACGATTTTTAATTCACATTTGTTTGGTTCCATCTGTTGTTTACAACTTGAACTATTGTAAAACATTCCGCAACAATTTGAATTTCAACCGTATTACTTAGCAAATCTGCTCCACCCAACACCCAATAGGTGTCCCTAGCTTTCTATGGAGAAATCCCAGATGGTTGGAATTTTGTTACACATTTTTTTCGCTGTGAACCAAGAGCGCTAGTTATGTTGGCGTCATTTTTTGGGCAGAGCTTGTATGGAACTGACATTTCACTTGCACTGAATATAGGTATAGTAATGTCGTTTTCCATTGGGCAAAAAGAAGCGTCCGGGAGAGTCCGGTGTCCGAAATCGAAAAATTCGCTTCTTAAAACTGAAACTGTTCCATTGGCACAAAAAATACTCTTTAGCTGGTTATGACCTAGTGTCTCCACGAGCAATATTTTATAGCTTGATATCATTCTGTCAAATTTGATAGAAAGAAAGAACGATAGTATGCAATAAAATGTAGGGTGGTCATTTCATAGCATACTATTTCATTCGTTCAAATGCCGCTGAGCAGAGCATGTCGTTGCATTCTCGCATTAGATGTCTTAATACACCGTTCATTCGCTACTCAGCCATCGTAAAAAAAAAAGGGATACAAGTGTCAAACTGCACAGAAATGACAGCTCATATCATACTATCGATATCATTCTATGAGCTGACCAATATATTTCAAGAAATTTTTTATATCATACTATTTGTGGTCTCCACTGGCAATTTTCATAGTATGATATATTGCAAGATATGAAATATTGCTCGTGAAGACACTAGGTGAGAAGAGAATTTCGCTCTCGATTTGAAGTCAGAATCCACTGAAAAAGCACTCACACAAGTGTAATTTCTGTATTTTATACAAGTCAGATGACAGCTGCCGGCTGCCGTAGATTATTTTTTGGCATTTCACCAAACTTTTGTGGATTCAATCAGAAGCAGTTTTCTTGTTCCATTCGATTACAGATTGAGTCGATCCCCGAGTGAAACCAATGGAAAACGACACAAGTCAATTGTTAGTATGAAAATGTTCCGTTTTCCAGCGGAATTTGAAATTTAAAACGCAATTTCCGAATCTTGCAGTCTCAAATAAATTCGTATGTACGATGTGGCAAAATCCTACGAATGCACTTGACAAACTTTATGTGCCATACAAATTTAAATCTAATTGTGAACTTCAATGAGCGTGTTCATTTTCTTGTTGGAAGTAATGGCAGTGGAAAGAGCGCTATCCTAACTGCTCTGGTTCTTCGCCTGGGAGCTAGGGCTGGCTCGACAAATAGATCACAGAGCATGAAACGTTAGTAAAAAAAAAAAAATCTGTTTCGTTTTTCTACAAGCTTGGGTGTTTTATTTAGAGTTTCTAATGAAAGAGGATATTATAGCACATGTTCACAATTTCACATCCTGAAAATTAAGAAAGAAAATATTGAAATTGAGACAAATGCTAAGTTTAGAATGACTCACCCTCGTCGTCACATCTACTCTCTCAATAGCTTTTTTTACGTAAGCTAGCAAGTGGGGCAATTGGGGTTTTCTTTACTTTTGCAGCAGTGTACTGGTGGTCCAATAAAACGCCGACGTCTATCGACGTCTGCGTCAACTTCGTCATCGGTACTTGCGGTACTTGCGATACCAATTTCAAAAGCAACCAAGAGTACGACGAGAATTAGATGTATGAGCTTCATTTTGAGAATTGATGTGTTCTAGTTCGATCGAGGGCTCTTATATACCAGGTAATTTTGCAACTCTAGATGGTTGAATCAATAGGGAGTGATACAGTGTTTGCAATTGTTCTTTGATCAAGTGTTTGAAGTAGGCGCGCGTGTGACGCTTGCATCCAGGTATAAGGTGATGAGTGGAAAAATACGACTGACAAATTTTGCAACTCCAAACGGTTGAATCAATACGAAGTGATACAGTGTTTGCAATTGTTCTTTGATCAAGTGTTTGAAGTAGGCATGAGTGGAAAAATGCGACTGTTTGCGAATAGTTTCGTGACAATAAAGAATATGTTCGATGAACAATATGGACACAATGTTTGACGATATGCGTTGTTGATATCATCAACATGTTTAATTTCCTTGCTATTCATTGGGCGCGAGTGTTGCTGGCCGAATAAGTTGCGCCTCAGAATTAGAAATGGTTCAATGCAAGTAACTAATAAGTAACATGATTCCTGGGCACTGCTAACAGTTCTGCGCAACAGGACCTCACGCTGAAAACTGTATATAGAGGGAGCCTAAAAATATTCACCTGCTTGGTCATCTGTGGAGCCATGTAACTTATTTATGACTTCTGACTACTTCTGCAAAAAGGAGAGCACCAAGCAGCCATTATTTTCTTAAATCTATTTCTTCTCTTCTCCCTACCGATCCCCCAAAGTCAACAAATAATAATATTTGTAGCTCTGCTGATGCCTGCGAGTGCAATTACATCTGATCAAAATCTTAAAGTAGGGAAAGTACAACTCTGTCGTATTTACTGCACTTAAGACACAGCTCACCGCTTTTGCAAATAAAAATACATAAAATCAAAAAATCTTTCTGTTTTAAATACCATTCCACTATTGCGAAGCCCAGATTATTGAGAAGGCTGTAAATCAGGCAGATTCCTTTTGAGTTCCTTCAGTCATTACCTCAATTCGGTCAGCATTTCCTGGCCATCTGAAATATGAACACTTCCAGCATATGATAAACAAAAGCAGTTATTAAACAAAAGCAGTTTGAAGTTGTCTTTTATTTCGTGTCTTTACAATTTCATCTCCAGATTAGTAGTTACCCGTCACGTCACTACTTCGGATGACATTTGTGCTGATGGTCATAAATTTGAGTGTATCTTTCTACAACGAGGTTTTATTAAAAAAAAAAAAAAAAAAACAATAAAGGTTACAATTTATTTATATTATCTTACCTCAGCAGCAGTTTTGCCATTTTGACCGGATTCCGGTCATATTTGACCGAAAACTCTTCACCCTGACCGGAGAAAATTTTGAAATCCGGTCTAACCGAAACAAAAAATTCTTTAACCGGAAAAACCTTTTTTGACCGGAAAAATAAAGTTGTTCTATGGATAGACATAAAGAAAGAAAGAAAGATTTCTATAATAAAACTTGGTCATACTTAACGAACACGCTCACAATTTCATACAGAAACCAATTTACTGTGAATAATCCTAGAATACAGGGGGTCCACGTCCTAGACCACGCGGCAGTCTGATATCTCATTTGAATGCTCCCACCAAACTGTGATTGGGGTTGTGCAATATGCATTCAAACAAGACTGAAGTGAAGTGAGTATACCCAGCAAGATATATAGAAAGTGAATCTGAACATTTACGTTTTTGCAAATATTTCTCTGAAGTCTCAAGTTTGGTTTTCGTCACTAGAAATATTGCTTTGTATTGTAAAATTGTATGTATTGAAGTGAAAAGAAGAAAATAAATGCGTTGAAAAAAAGGCTTTTCTACAATAGCCTTCTTCCTTAAAATCATAAGAAAAATAGGTACAAACGGGGCATATCAAAATTATAATTCCAGTGATTCCGATAGCTGAAGATGATGATTTTATAATTTATTTATAATATTATAATTTATAAACGTACATTTTTTTTCCAATAATACGTATACATTTAGCAATATTTTTTAAGGTTGAACTATGTAGATTGAAAGTCCATTTTTCTGCAAAACGTTGTGGTGCACAAAATTTCAATGAATTGTTTGATTTTTGTTTTATTAGGCTTAATACTAGTTTGGAGAAATAAATAAACTACATATTATAATATCATTTAATTTTTGTTTTCCATTTTTCATAAAAATATATGTCTATATTCTATTTTTGACCGGACTTCTGGTCAAAAATTCTAATTTCAATTTTTGACCGGATTTTTTGACCGAATTTAAAAAAATTAAAATCGGTCATTCGGTCAGATTTGACCGGATTCGCTTTTTTTAGTGGCAACACTGGTCAAGAGTACCATATGTTTACCAACATGGGGGCACAACAAAATAGTATACCTTCCCGGCGGACACCCTGTATATCTTATACGCTCCGATTTCATCTGACAGAGGATTACTTACAGAGGACAAATTAGTTATTAAGAGTCTCTCATAAGGACAGGGGTCCCATCCAGGGGTCTATTCTCGTTCTGTGAAAGAATGAATCGAAGAAATCGGTTTCACATTCACTTTCACGGATTGCTTTCATTTTTTCGATTCACTTTGTAGTAAAATGCGATTCTCGTTCGACCCTGACATTAAAATGGAGGAGCTTGAAAAGGAGCTCAAAAATTATGAGTGCGACGACCTTAAGTTCGTGGGGGTCAAGTCGTTTTCCTCGCCTGCGGACAGGGGTGGTAGACGCAAATTACCATTCTTTTTGGTGCAACTAACACCCGACAGCAAAATCGATAGTCTGAAAAGGATTAGATTCCTGTACTATCATGCAGTACGTTGGGAAAAACTAAAAAGGTCAGATCGTGTACTTCAATGTATGCGCTGCCAGAGGTTCGGGCACGCCGCAGCTAACTGCCACATGCAGTTCAGGTGCGTCAAGTGCAATAAGGACCATAAACATGGGGAATGTGCCTTAGGTACGGATAGAGTAGAGGATCGGGGCCAGCTCTCGTGTGTTCTCTGCAAAAGCTCAGGACATCCTGCTAATTTCAAGGGATGTCCCAAGTATCAGCAAGTGAAACAGAATGTGCAGGCTCGAAAACAGAGGTCCGAAGTAGAGAAGGGTCAAAAGATTCGCTCGTTCTCAAATTTTGTTGCACCCAATGTGTCCTTTGCCCAAATGGTAACTGGATCGGGTAGCACAATAACAAAAAGCGCGCCGAAGGTTCCAACACCGGAAGCGGAAATTGGGCTACAGAAATTATTGTGTAGTTAGAAGAGACCGGCCCAACTCCACACAAGGAGGTGGTGTCGCTATCTTAATACGTAAAGGCTTGCGCCATAAGTTCATATATAGCGGGGACGTGCGCAGGTTCCAGGTGTTGGAAGCATGCATCGTGTGCATTCCCCTCAATAGCCAGAGGCGGGTGTATGTAGTGTCGCTTTACGCACCTGAATCTCCTCAACGCATTCAATTTTTAAACGAGATAGAGACGCTTTTTCTTTGCTTGGAGCTTCAATCGGAAGACAATTATTACTTTTTGGGCGGAGACCTCAATGCTAAACATGCGGTATGGGGAAATGATATTCCGAACCCTAGAGGCAACCAGTTTCACGACTGGTGGCGTCATAATATGATTGAGTACAAACTCGAGTTGTACGCGACAGATATCCCGTCTTTCCCTAGAGAGGGTTCTTTCTTGGACTTGGCGCTAGTTGACGAAAGACTGGAACTAACAAACACTGATCTAAGCACGCGGAACTGTTTACGAACGGTTGAGTACGATAGTGATCACTACGGACTTGCCCCGTAATACGGATCCCGAACGAGCAGACGCAGCTGGAGCAGTACGACCAAGTGCGTTCTTTCGATTACCGAAAAGCGCAGTGGTCGCGCTTCACCAGAGTTTTAAAGCGCGACATACGCTCATGCGAGATCGACCCACCGACAAACAGGAACTTAACGAACGATGAGATCGACATTCATTTACGGCAGATGAATGTCGTCATCAAACAGACAATGGAGCGGACTATCCCTCGGGTTGGACATTCCACCGACGAAGAACAAACTGAAAAGTATCGAAACGCGACAATCGATGCTCTGTACAGACATAAAAGTAGACTGCTCTCGAGGCTTAAACGGCTACACAGACAGTTTACTGATAGGAACGATCCCGAGATAAGGACACTGAAGTCGATGATCAAAAACTTGAAACAGTTGATCACCGAGAATTACAGAAAATCTGTAAGTTTGTATTGGGGCAGTAAAATTCGGGCTATAAAATCCAGTAGTCCAAGTATGTTCCCACAAATAAATAAACTGTTCAGGCGGAAAGATCATAAGGACATTTCATGTGTCCGAATACCTCAGACGAACGAGAACAGACAAACACTACTGACTGCTGGCATAAGTTCGGAAGGTGCTGACTCGAATGACGGTTTTTTCGTGGTCGAAGACCCGCAGCAGAGGGTGGATTTGATGGGAGCTTTCTTTGAAAATGTGTATACGGTGAACAACCCTGTTCGTCGTAACCACGACCTAGAAGAGAGGGCCTTTCTTAACCACTTTTACCTGCGGACCGAAATTCAAAATTGGCGATTCGAGAACAACGGTTTTACCGTGTTCAATGACGACAACCGTGCAAGTGGCACAATCGCCGATGTAAATTCTCATCTGTTCGTGAGTATAGATGAACTTCGGTGCATCTTTGAGTCATGTTGACGGTGTCCCAAACGTCGTATTAAGACACCTGCCGCTAGAAGCGATCGATATCTTCACCACGCTATTTAACAATGTGCTGAATAATGAATATTATCCGGCGCAGTGGAAAATAGCGGTGGTACACCTTATCCCGAAAAAGGATAAAGATAGGACAAACCCTGCTAATCTGCGGTCAATTAGTTTGCTCCCGAATATTAGCAAGGTATTCGAGAATGTCGTCAATAGATCTCTTTTAAGATGGGTTGAAGAAAATAAGATTATTCCGGACAACCAGTTTGGCTTTAGAGCGGGGCATGACACTATTCACGCCGCGTCGAAACTGGTTTCCGACATTCAGTTGAATAAAAGTAAGAAGCAATGCACGGGTGCGTGTCTGGTCGACTTTAAGAAGGCCTTCGATACCGTATGGTTGGAGGGGCTCTTTTATAAGCTGACCAGAATGGGCATTCAAAAACCGTTGCTGTATATAATTTATGACATGCTTATGGGAAAGAAGTTCGTTGTCAAAGCTGGCAACGTGACTTCGAGCAGAGTTTTCGAAATTAAAAACGGCTTACAACAGGGAGCAGTGAATTCTCCGGTCCTGTTTAATATTTACACAAGTGATCTGGTGGGTTCCCTCAGACACGCTATAGCGTATGCAGACGATTTAGTGGCGTACAGGTCAGGACCAAAAATCGAGGTCATCAACATCCTTCTGCAGCGTGACTTCGAACAAATTAAGAGGTATTGCGATGATTGGAAGTTGAAAATCAATTTCCAAAAATCGGAAACAATCCTGTTCAGGACTCCATTGGCTGGGGCCTCTAGGGATATCAGAAAAAACTGGAGAAAATTAACAATTATTGGACAGCAGGGACGACCATTGGTGGTGAAAAACGTGGTCAGGTATCTCAGCATCCGGCTCGACCAGTATCTGTATTTTGACAAACATGTAGATGCTTGTCTTGCCGGGGCTAAGAGGGCCTACGCTCTGACAAGGAGACTCTTTCGCAACAGTCAACTTGACTCCAGGGTGAAGGTCGTTTGCTACGTGGCCCTTATAAGGCCTATCATCGCTTATGGCTGACCCATGTGGTTCAATATAGCGCCGTCCTTTATGGAAAAGATTCGGGTGTTTGAGAGGCAATGCCTCAGGGCCTGTCTAGGGTTGTTTAGAACTCCTGAATCTCAGTACATAAAATACTATCCCAACAGGACCTTATACAATGGGGCCCGACTGAATAGGATTGACAATTTCCTTATTAAGGTGATTCGGAGGCACGTTGCTAGGGCGATGGCCAGTGATAATAACCTGATCTCAGGGGCTTACTACCCCAATTTAATGTACCACGAGAATACGCTTCGGTCTGGCTTTATCCCGCCTGAGGCATTTCTTCATGTAGACTTGAAAGGGTTAGTCCAGAAAAAAGATGGTGTGCCGGTATTGTACCACAGCCACCGCGGCGCGAGGGATAAGCGGCTCATCCACGACGGGTACGCCGCCAATGCTCAGGAGCTCCTCCGTTT
The DNA here is from genome assembly GCA_946477585.1 of Cheilosia urbana. Taxonomy (NCBI): domain Eukaryota; kingdom Metazoa; phylum Arthropoda; class Insecta; order Diptera; family Syrphidae; genus Cheilosia; species Cheilosia urbana. Next base: position 27,711,418 of record OX297855.1, read on the forward strand.
TAGTACCGCAATTGCGGAACGGGACAGGGTCGATACGGTAAAGCAGTTCACCGAATTTTGGTGGCTTGAGGAAGAAGTGAGGGTGGATACGCTCTCCCGGGCCGGTGCGCTACTTACCTAGCATCCTCCTTAGTTTAAGCTAGATTTAAGTTGGTAGGTTTAGGGTTAGAGTAGGGGGTTTTTGGGAGGTGCCGGGCTAGCCAACATGAAAGAGTGCTTCCGAGACTTGACCGACGATTATGGCCTCGGTGGAGGCTCGGCGGCGCGGATGAACCCTTGTTGGCGGCCGACAGGCAACCAAAGGCGCGATCAGGATGGTGACCAATCGATAGGATTGCTCACCACCCTGATTATAGGTAATGTAGGTTAAGTAGTTTTAATAAAACAAATAACAAAGATTCCAAGTTGTCTAAAGTTTCTTGGAAATTAAAAAACAAAACAAATCATAGATATAGATAGATTTAAGGCCGAAAGGCAATAATTTTAGGCATATTGTTAAGTTTAGAGCGCTCGCTAAGAGCCAGTAAGCTAGAATAAGATAATGTTAGTTTTAAATTAGATTTAGTCGTTTTTGTCTAGTATGTAAGTTAATGAAAGAATTAAATAAAAATGAATTTAAAATGAAAAATGATGCGATTCTCATTCAATAAGTGAAAATATCGTGGTGAATTCAATACCGTACACTGTGTTGTATGAAAGCGGATTCTCAATTTTCAAACTCTCACTAAAATCATTCACTTGCAAATGGGGCCGTGAAAAGAAATTATTGATATGAAAAATTTTGACGTTTGGTTTCACCTTTTTATAGAACGAGAATCGAAATTGCGGTGAAAGGGTGAACGAGAATTGACACCCAGAACTCCTACCGCAGTGCATATGAAAACTGTCTTCAATTTGTTTTTGTGTGTATCGAAAAGGTTTTTATTTCGTCTTATTATACTTGGCATAAATACATAGTTATGATACTAATTCCCTTAAATGAATTATAATAAATACTATAGCCATATAAAAATAAATAAATTATTGGATAAGGGTAATACGAAAACGGGTCTGCTTAACTGTTAACTACTAAAGGGTGCCAGCTGTTTTCAGTGCCATCCATTCCAAAGCCAATCCTCCTATCCCTCGAAGTGATTATTTCTGAGCTTGAAGGTAGTTTATTCGCTGCAGTATTTCGAACAAGCTGTTGCCCCTTACCAGACTTCTGGTGGCTTTCAAAGAAATCGATTATGGGGTGGTAGTTGTAGTTGATTCGTTTGCCGTTGCTTAGTTCCTTTCTCGAGCTTGAACCCTTTATGCTTGGATTTAAATTCACATGCGGGGGACTAACTGCTTGTTCAGTTGTTGGAACATAGTTAATAGGAACTGGCTCTGATGGAACTATTGCCCCAGAATTTTGAAACGGCGTTTCATTGTTAGAAGACCCAGCATAAAGTCGTGTCCGTTTATGTGGTATTCGTGTGCCATCTGGTACCGCGTAAGCTTTTATATCCTTGCTAGTCTGCTCAGTGCCAGATATCTCTAGATCGGCTCTGGATTCGTTCGGTATATAGTTTTTGTACGGCGTTCGACTTCTTCCATTGTGAACACTTTTCGAATGTGTGTAATATAACGGTCGTACAATTTTCGTGACGGCTTTGGAATCATGACTGCCGGATGGGGGACTGAGATAGGATCCCACTGTTGGACTAAGCCTGGGGGGATTTACTTTAGTCTTTATGTTTGAACTTCCCAGTAGCAGCTCTGAATGTTGAAAGTTGTCGAACTTAGTTTTTTTCAACCCACCGCCAAATTGGTATGCAATGGGACCCTCATCATCTTCATCCTCATCTTCGTAGTCAATCTCGTCATTAACTGTTGAGTATGGATTATTATTGGGCACCGGAGTATAATCTTTAAAGTTCATATGCTTTGAACCCTCTAGTGGTGGAAATGTCTCCCTATAACCATCAACTTGACAAGAGCAGCATGTCGGAACCTTAAATATGTCTACGTGGAGTCCTCGTGTCTTGTCCCAACTAAGGAGTCGGTGATAATTATACACCTGTGTACAGCGTGATCGATAGTTGTGAGATAAATACGAACAGCTTTCCTGGGGAGAACTGAAATAATAAATAAATTTAAAGTTATCAATATTGTCGCTTTGTTTTGCGGATTAATGAAATAAGATAAGATCAGATTTACTCGAAAAATAAAGTTGCTCATGTTCTTATATGAACACATTAAAACCTATTACCAATAACTTTACGACATGTTTGGGCAAGCACATTCAAACATTTGTAGCGAAAAACACGATTTTGTTGCAAGTCTGTCTCGATAAATTTCATTTATAGAGTCGTTTTTAAGAAAAACGAAGGTGCGCCAGAATTAGGCCCACTAATAGATGTATTTCACTTAGCCAGTTCCACTTAGACAGGTTCGACTGTAAATATAACAGTGATGACCGCGTGATATCCTAAGGCATAAAAAAGATTAATGAGTTTTATCTTATATCTATGTATAAAAATTGAGCCTTAAGGGCCCAGGCCATAGAATCGTTGCATCCGTCGCGTCGTCGGATTCTTCACTATTGACGTATTCGACAGAACGAGCAGTCCCATAAAATCCGTCGCATACGGTGACAGGCCGTTTTTTAAGTACTCTATCATTATTTGTCCCACGTGGTAATTTTTCCCTTTCCACTGTACCTACTCAAATTCCCTTTTAAATCATCCCCTGGATAGATTTCTTTTTTTTTGTTTGTGAAAAAATCGTACTTTTAAAAGTAAAATTTTCATTATACGGCAAGATAATCACATTAAATTACCTTTGGTATAAAAATATCAGCTTGTTAATATTATTATGATTACCTTTTTGTACTAGAAAATGTTTGTACTAAAAAATCTTGCTAAAATGTGATTTAAGTAAGTATTTTTGTTTAATGTACATTTATGTGTTGATTATCATGGTAAAATGTAGATACATATTTTGATGAAATCAAAAACAAAAAAATTAGTTTGAATGTTTTTTTTTTTGCCCACGGAAGACAAAGAAATTCCCGAAAAAAAGAAGAAATCCCACAATATTAGAGCACTGGTGACAGCCGATGACAGTTTCTCTTATGCTCTCAATATTTCCACCAATGAAAAGGCGTCCTCTCACGCCGTACCCTACTGTCAATGTCAACGGATGCGACGGACAGAAAAGTAGAAAGTAAACCTACTTTATCCGTCGCATCCGGCACGTGCACTGCTTATGGGTCACCTAGTCACCTTCCATAAGCTAGGTACTGTGTATTCTATCAAACTGTCAGTCGAAAGTATGGTATACCTTTAGAATTGCGTTCGTTTGTCGCCGATTCAATCACTAACGCATTTATGGATTTTAACCAAAGTTTAATAATAACTTTTGAATAAACAATTTGAGTAGCATGTGCCATTTGCATGCTCTGAATTATTATTTTCATCATTCAGCTGGTATAAAATAAAAGATGTTTGTAATCACGAATCATGGGAAAACAGCGAAAGGTTGGTGAAACATTTTTCGCAGAGTCTAAAAAAAACTTATGAACTTTCAGCAATTCTTTTTTTTATATTCTGAGCTCTGAGGCATTAAAAAGAACATCGAAGGAGTAACTTTTCGACAGAGGACATTAAATTGAACCTGAAGCTCCCACTCTGACACTAACCCTCGACAACCCAATTTTTAGAGTGAATATTTTTTTCGAATATTCCTTAGCTGTTACGGTTTCTTTAATTTTCTCCACCTACCTATCCTCTAGGTCCTAAACGACAGTTGACTTTTGCAGCAGTTATGACACACTGTCAATGTATATGTTATACCCACCTTTTATACACCTTTGCAGTTCTTTTTTTTTCTTGTTGCCTTCCTAAATCGGTTATATCAATGAGCAAATAGTGGTTTGCCCTCAATAATTATAAACCTACAAATACCTACATTTTCACATTTGTTCCATCTCATGTATATGTATGTTTTTTATTTATGTGGTTTTCCATAAAATTTAGTCAATTTTCTATCCCCTCTGTCATCTTGGAATGCAATTGGAACCGAGAAAAACCTGTTACCTATTTAAAACTGATTATATACACAGAATTCTATCTACTATTTGTAATTTTTATTAAGTGTTGTTTCGCCCCCATTTTGATGAGTATTCAATCTCTCTCTGTGAGCTACACTTCCCTGTTCCCTTCCCGCCAAGTGATCCCATATTGAGGGGAAAAGCGTCAATTAAAAAAAAAAATGGGAGAAAATGAGGAACAAGCTTAAAAAGGGACAACAAATCGAAATTCTGTGTGCAACTTAAATTGCTTAAAAGTAAATTTAAAGCGCAATTTTATTACTCAACAATTTTTAACTTTACTTAGAATGAAATGTTCATAACAAAAATGAAAGAAAACAGCCCATCGAACGTCTATGTACCTAAGAATTTTTGTGTATCCGAATACACTCGTTCGTTTTGAAATAACGTCTAATAGAAAAGAAAAGTATTGTGTTATATTTTTATATTTATTTTGGGCTCATTAATAAAACTGGTTTATTAATAAAAATGGCTTACAGATTAATGCAAATTTCACTTAGTGGAAAAAATGGTCAACTCTTTTCGAATTTAGGGGAAAACCAATGCTTTTACTCATTAAAAAAAAAGGGGAAAACGGGCTTCAAAGTCTGGGCACACTGGTCCCGCCCCTTTCTAGGCTTTATAGGTCTCCAAGTGTTGAATATTCCTTAAGACTTTCTTAGCATTATATTTGAGAAAATTAATTAAAATGAAAGATATAGGTAAATCGCAAAAAACCTTGCGTAGAACTCGAATCCTGACTTCTCTGTAAAATCCCAAGTGCCAATTTTGTAAAGGGCATGCTAAACTTATTCTTCTTATTGAACCAAGAGAAGAAGAGAAGGAAGTTAAGGGAGCTCAAAACCAGCCTAATGGGTTTAACGGTTAGCTTTTAAAAAAAAGGGCCACCATTAAAAGTTCAGGGAGAATTAAGTTATAGCTGTAACATTAAAGTTATAGTTCAGACTTTCGTCTGATTAGACGAAGTTTGTGAGCCTATTCGGTTCAAGCATGTAAAGGAGACGACAAATTTTTTAGACTTAAAAATGTTGTGACCAATAAAAACCGAATAAACTAAACTACTATAATAAAATCAAATAAAAAAAGAATCAGTTTTTTTTTTGCCATGAGTTGCTGTTGCATTGCGTGCAACCTGAATATAATTATTGCAAATGGCTATAATTATTTTACTTATCTACTCTTTTTAGCTGTTTGTAAATGTGTATACACTTTGCTTATACATAACTTCCGTTTTTCTTCTTCTTCTTCTTTTTTATAGGTACATGGAACTCGCGCGTTCTTCCAATGCTGTCGAAGGATTTTGATTTTAATTTTGTTTAATAAAGATATTGATAAAGTTTAAAAAATTATAGATAATGACACTTCGGAACAATTGGTTAACATTACCTGCATTTTTCCAGGCGCAGAGTTTGAGTATGATGCCCTGTGTTGATTATGTACTTCCATTCACCTGATGCCGATCTTGCCTTCTGTGGACGAGCATATCTGACAATACTAGCACACATTCCCCCCGGGGTTATAACGTTTCCGTCCTCTCGTCTATGAATTACAAAAGTAAATATTATGTACTACTGTTATAAACAAAATGCGATTTTAAATATTGCCTTCTGAACTGATACTCCTCTATCTGCTCCTGGTACTCCAGTTCTGCTGCTTTGTCATGATAGTCCGCCAATAGAGCGGACATTGCATTTTTGTGCCTGCGAATGCTTCCCATAATTTGCTCTCTATAAATGTACACAAATGTTATTGACATTTCGTTTTTATTTAAAATGAGTGTAATGAAAGGTTTTTTTTACAAAACATTGCTTATAATATAACCACTGACGTACTTATAAAGGTAGCCAAATTTAGATATGTTTTAAGTACCTACCTACCTAACATAAAAATTTGATTATACAATATTTTGAGTATGCCCTAGACGCAGTGACTCTTTACTAGGGTTGGAGTCAAAATTCTGAATGGACCAAAATTCTGTATACAAAATTTTGTATAGGTACAAAATGCTTTATTTCAAAATGCTTCTTTTCACAATTGATGTTTTTTTTCTTTTTTAATTTTGCTTTCCTCCAGCTAGGTTGAAGAAGCAGAATTTAAAAAACAACAAAAGTTCAAACAGCATTTTTGAGAGATTTGCATAGTTTTCGAAGATAGAATAAGATCACTTCATCAAAAAAAATAAATAAATAAAGAGGCTAAATTTTTAAATTTAAAAATAAAAAAAAATCCTACTATATTTAGCAGTAAATATGTTAAATTGGTCACACTGTGGGAGTCAGCAATTCTGTTATGCAATGTTTTTCAGCCGTGTGTTATTTAAAAAAAAAAATCAACTGAGCCCCATGAATTTTGTTGGGATTTTAATTCCTTGGGACCTTATTGAAAAATGAAATATGAGCTTAAAAAGCGAAATCGCACCCTAATTAAGACAGTTTTTATTGTTTTGTTTGCTCATATTGTGGGTCTTATTTCATTTTTACTCTGGGGTGTTATTTTCTGGGGCTTTTTTTCTAGGATCTATTCAATCGTATTGAATTTCCTTTCGATCTACACAATATGAAATTGTACAAACGAATAGTTAAGAGAAGCTAGAAGCTTCAGGAACCTTTTGCGCCAGTCTATTTGTCATCTATGCCCTTAGATTTATCCAACAACGAAAAGGTATTTAAAAAAATAATGTCTACATTTCTTTTTTTCAGAACTTCGAGAACTTTAAGAACTGTCTTAAAGTAAAATAATTCATTTTTCCTGTGTCCTAAATCGGACATAAAATTTGTCAAATACCAAACGAACCTGTAACGCTTTTGCCGCTCCCCGGAAAGTATGCAGATAGGTCCTAACTAAGGTGTTTATAGGACCATAGGCACAGGCTTTCTAACAACGATTCCTCTGAATGGGCTATTCATTTTTATACAATTAATACAATATTTCGCAGAACAGTTAAAGCTACTTTCTACTTTCGGGGAGGTTGAACTCAGGGCCCCTATCCACCCTTTCTAACCTGGCTAGATATCTTAAGGGGCGCTTATAAGCTCAATTTCAATAGAATATCGATGGTTGTCTATTAAACTGAGAGGACCTATTGGAATTGAATCAGAATTGTTTTTTGATACAAAGGACATAGAAATTTTGTACGATGTAAATTTACATAAGCTACTGTATTGCTCGATTGCATCCTTGTCTTCGGTAGCAAGATAACGCTCAACTCTATACTTACATAGGATAATCATCAGCCTTGATGCACATGGATGCTGTGAACCGCTCGCATTTTTTGTGCGTTATCGTTACTTGATGTGACCAAGTAGGTATCCGTTTTCGTTTTGGTTCGCCTTTTACAAAACTCAGACGATGCTTATTCGAGATCCTGTAACGCGGACCAGACACTAACTCCTCTGGGTTAGGCAATTCCTCGTCGTTCGTATCATTTCCATTTAGTTGAACTTCCGTTCCGTTTAGATCAGCGAATGCGAGGTCTTCTATCTGCTCGTATGACAAACCTGTGCTATTGTTCCAATCCACAGAGCCTGAGTCCGACTCATAATACGGTCCGGCGAAGCTGCTGGTATTTAGTTTAAGATCAACAGGTAGATTTCCTTGTGAGGAAAGCTCGTCCGTTACATTTGGAGGCGGTATGCGGATAAGTTTATGCAAAAGCTTCTCAGCTGCGCGCTTATAACGCGTTTTTTCAGAGCTTCTCGTTGACACGTACTGGAAGTTTCTCATCAATTCCTCGTTTATAGTCCTTGGCTCAATGACGTGCTGGTCAACACCGACATTTTGGTCCTCCACCCTCTCCTCTTCTGGGGTAAGTGTATGCGTTCTTCGTGAAAGTCGGTTATTAACCTTTGGCTTTCTGTGAATTGTGTTGAAGTTCAATCCGTTGTGCCGAACTGCGGAATTTCGAACTAAATTCGATACACCATAAACCAGTCCCATCAATACAGCCTTGTCATTACCAAACTTGAGTGTTGCCTTGATAAAAAAAGTCTTGAGACAGGCGTCGGATTGGTAATAGAAAACTTACCTTTTCAATCTTGACTTGGTGGTCTGGTTTCGGTCTCATTTCAGCTGAGATAAGTGCGGATAGTGATCGTATTTGTTCTTGGGTAAGATCTCGTAGGGTTGGCATGGATTTTAAAATATGTTGCCGCATGTCTTTGTTTTTTAAAGCCTTAGTTATGACATCTGTAATCTGCTCATGACCAATATCATGGGCATGATTACTAGACTTGTGTTCGTCGAACGAATCCCATCCATGTTGAAAATCCTTCGTTTCCGGTGTATCACTGTTTTTCCAGCTCGTCTCAGAACTCCAATCGGAGTTAAGTAGAACTTTTGTGGCACTAGATTGGATTGCACAATACAAAATTGCAGCAAATGTACACAGAAGTAACCGGTTGGCTTTCATGATTTTCTTTTATACTGTTGAATATAAATGAATCGATATTAATAATCACTACTTATAAGGTTTTCTATTAATAGAATGTGGAAGGTTTTAAAACGGAAAGATGAGAAGTTGAACGATGTTAATAATTTACTATCAAAACACAATGTGTGCGATTGCAAATCCTTGCAATTTTTAAATCTTACAAGAACACTTTAGATATTAATCGTACTCATACCCATACCTATCATAGCTATAACATCATTAAATTAAGTTGAGTCCAAAGAACAGCTGGAATTGGAATCACGGGAGCCCTACGATCAAGTCCGACCGAGGCGCTCAATGCGATTCACAATTTTCTGCCAGTGGATCTGCACATAAAAAGTCTTGCAGTGTGTAGTGCAGTTAGATTGAAGGAATCTAAGTGTTGGTCCGAAAGGTCTTATGGCCACACCAGCATCCTACTTTCTCTTCCGGACGGCATAGGTCGTATATCTACGGACTACACTATACCCCAACTCAACTTTCATAAAAAACTTCTCTGTTAGATTCCCCTCTAGATTAGAATGGGAGGAAAATGCGGTTGTATACGAATTCGACATAACTATCTTCACAGACGGTTCCAAAATGAACTGTGGAGTCGGAGCAGGCATTTTCTCAACAGAATTAGACATCTCCAAAACTTTTCGCCTTCCCAACGCAGCCAGTGTCTTTCAGGCAGAAGTACTGGCAATTAAGAAGGCGTGTATAGACTGCTACATAACATAGCGATATACAGGAAAAAAATAGCCATCTTCGTCGAAAGTCAGGCGATTAAGGCTGTCGGTTCGACTAAGTCAACGTCCAAGCTTGTTGTGGAATGCAGGGAGACACTCTCCAGGGCTTGTCATCGGTTCGAAATCACTCTCTTCTGGGTTCCCGGCCATAGGAACATTGAGGGGAATGAGAAAGCCGATGAACATGCCAGACGAGGCTCTGCTCTGTGCGTGTCTCGTGCGGAGGATGTTTTCCCTCCGCTGGGATACGTAAAGAGAGAAATCCTCCTGCACTTCACCTCATGGGCCGTGACTAGATGGAGGAACCTGATGAACTGCGTCATTTCAAGGAAGATCTGGCCAGCCTACGATGAAGCCAGAACAAACAACCTCTTAGCCAGAACACGTGTAGATGTCGCCAGACTAACGGCAATTAGTAAGGGCCATTGGCCTTTAGGAACTCACGCGGCCAGGCTTGGCATCCCCCATGACACCCACTGCCGTAGCTGCACAGACAAGAGTGAAACAGTGTTTCATCTTCATCTACATTTTTCAGCAGCTTGGCAGCTTGCAGCCTTTTTTTTTTTTGACATTTCAAGATTATTTGAAAATAAATTCGTTTGAAAATTTGTGGTTTACTCGCAGCTGACTTTTCAACATGTTTAATGATGTGATAAAAATGGGGAAAAAATGAGGGAAAATTGTAGTGTCACACACTTTCACTTGCTACGTTTATTTTAGTGCATATATTCATTATTTACTGGACTAAAACTTTGGTATTAAAAATGCATTATTGTGCATTGTTAAATTATAATTTTATTTCCTTTTATTGTGGCCGAAAATCGAACCTACCATACATACTAAAAAACGTACGACAAGTCTCGACACATATTGTTTTTTAACGAAAAAGCTACATTTAAAAAATACGCCCCTGTGACAATAAATTTTGCTTATAAGTCACTATGAAAATTTAGAGCACAAAATTGTATTTAAAAAAATATTTTCCATTGGTAATATTGAAACGAAAGTGGTTGTCAGCACCATAGACATAGGTACTATTACATGGAGAATGGAGATGAATTGCAAATGAAATATCATTTCCATAGACTTCTGCACGATAATATGTTCCAAAATAGCGCAGGCGCTACTGTTTTACAGCGGATTAGCAAAGAAACACGAACAAAAAAAGTTCGTTTACATAGGAACACATAAACAAAGGAGCGACCAGCGACATCTTGTCTGGAGGGATTCATTTCCTAACGTGTAAGCATAAGAGCATCGTCTATATTCAAAAGATGCAAAGCTACATAGAGTTATCTTAAATTAATTCTGGAATGTTTATTATTTTGAAAAAGAAAATGAAAATCACAATTTTCCTACTTGACCCATTACCCATAAACTAATAAAAAGGGTTAGTTAAAAAACTAAAAAAACCCGACTGACTGTAAAAAAGATTTAAAAAGATTAAAACAAGACACTTTCAAGTATGTATAACTAATTGACAATCGGAGATTACCTACACAATCTGACAAAAATATGCGCAGTCTCCGACTGCCAATCACTTATACTTGAAAGTGTCTTGTTTTAATCTTTTTAAATCGTTTTTTTTTTATTTTTAAATTAACTTTTTTATTTTGAGTTTTTTTTTTATTTTTATTTTAATATTTATTTGCTTAGCCTATGACACCCCGGGAAAAAATACCAATTTAATGACACCTCACTCTTCAAAATCGGGCAAGCTTCTTACAACAATCCTTTTTGTGTGTTTTTATGTTGGTGACGAATGAAAGCGACCTACAATTATTTTATGATTCCGAACGGCTGACTTTAGAAGTTCTTCTAAAGAAAGTTATACGCAATCTGAAATGTTTGTCAGACGAGCGCAAGAGCTGGTCCAGTCGAAAAAACCGAAAGAAGTTGTGGTTTTTTCTTGTTCAACACACTAACTACTAACCACTGCGCCAACGCTATACAAAGATACAAACATCTTTAGGTAAATAAATACATAAATCGAAAACACTAACAAATCCCCTACTATTTCGCTCCCTCTCAACGCATACCTACACCACTTGCAAATTTGAAATACGAGAAACATATTTACACAGCGACTTTGACAGCAACAGCAACAGCGAATTTAGGACTAGCTCTAACGTTGATAGATATCGCTGTCGATGTTGCTGTGCTAATATGTTCAAAGTAAATAAAATACATTGGTTCTAAAAAGTTGTCAAAGTTGCTGTTGATGTCGCTGTGTTAATCTGTTTCTGGCATAGTGAAACTAAACTCAGTCGTTTGAATTTTACTTTGTTTTCCACTGTAAAACAGTATAAGTACTAGCACTAGCAGTGTATTTAAAGAACATGCGAAGTTGGTTGAGTTAAAGTTGCTTACTTTTAGGGGTAGATAAATTCATTCATTCGAAAATAGATTCTTACTGAAGCCTAGTACGCAGCTGTTCCGGAACGAAATTTTCCTGTGGTCTCCAAATGGGCAGCGAAACTTCTGCGAAAAGGCAGCGGAAAATAATTTGTGGAGAGTTATATCAGCTGCTGCACAAGAAGCAGTGCTACCATGGATTTGAAAAAAAACTGTCCGAGTATGCAGGTATGCCCCCTTCCAGCAAAATGTTTTTATTTTTTGGTAATATTTGGAAAATGGAAACTAGAAAAGTCTCTCAATTACGAGTTAGCGCTTTTTTTCTTTTATTTAATATTGTCCTCTTTAAAAACAATTTAAACAGAATAAGTGTGCCTATGAATTACAAAAACATAGGGTAAAGTCAGGTCATATGGCACCATTGGAGGTAAGGCACCTACTCAATATTTCTTGCTTACCTTACCTATGGATTTTCTTTTAAAACAAGGGCAACAAAATATCATTTAGTTTTACGTAAGTTCCTGAAGTGCGTAGTCGCGGCCTGATTTGAAAATGTTTAGTTACAGACGAAAAAAAAAGAGTAAATTCGAACAAAAATTATTGTTTGTGTGTATGAAGTGTTGTAGAAAAGTATTCGGTACCAAGTGTTCATTGTTACAAAAAAAAAAAAAATTAAAAGCCTATCGTGTGTGCTTACTTCAACTTGCCATTATTACTGCATCTATGTTTTTATTCGTGTTTTTCGTGAATAAAAAGTAGGTACAACATCATTTGGGGATATGGCACCCCCAAGTTCGACATACAAAAAATAAATAGTTGGCGCAACAGGTCTGGAGAGACCCTAGGCCTAGCTTCTCACAACCATTCGTTTTGTGTGAGTTTTTCATTTTTGGAACGAATGGAAGGGATCTACAGTTTTATGCCGACTCCAAACGGCTAATTGAGTAGCTCTTACAAGACATTTATACTCTCGGATGTTTGTCAGACGTTCGCGAGAGGTAGCGCAGCGGAAAAAAACCCTAAGTCGGAATTGGGTTTTTGTGGGATTCGAACCTGGGACTCCCGCATAGCAGTCCAACACACTAACCACTAAGCTACTGCGACTACACCCAAGTTCGACATACGTCGCTTTAAAAGCAAAGTAACATAAGTCGAAAATTTTCAATTTTTGAGTTAAGTGCATATACAAAAATGATCACAAGCAATGGCATCTTTTAAAAACTTAAAAAACTATCAGATTTTTGGCAAAACCTCATCTGACTATCTGAAAGAGGGAGAAAAATACTTCAATTGTATGTAAACGCACTTTGTATATTGTTTTTAATTAACAAGAAAACAATTTTTTTGTGTGACGCAAAACGTTAAACATCGCTCCTGAAAATCATACATTTTGGACTTATGTCACTTTGCTTTCAAGGCGACTATTTTATATGTGCATTGGTGCCATTTCTCCTGCTATTAGTTTTATATTGTAAATTAAAAAAAAAATGTTTGTATGATGTTTGTATAATGATTTTTATTAGAGAATTTAAAGTACCATATCGCCAACATTTGGGTGCACAATCACCCTCCAGTTTTTTAATTAACTTTTTATTTGAACTTTCACGCCTTTAAAAATGTTAGTATGTTTCAAACTACGAATTACATTTATGTTCCTATTTTTTGTTCTTAAACTAAACAAAGAGTTATTATTTTTTGAGTTGTAACGAAAACAAAAAATTGGTGCCATATTTCCCGACTCTACCCTACGCATTTTTAATCTTCATATTTGAGTTCCGGTACTTTTGGATCCAAAATTTCTCAATTTGGCTCCATATCTCTTATAAAAGCTGGCAACAGCAACACTGCAGTAAAAATGTACAATTTTGGCAGCAATTAATGTTGTGGACAATAAACGTGTGCGAAAAGAGAGTGGAGAATTGTACCAAGTAATCTATTACGATTACCCACTTTTCCGCCATCATTTCGCAGCAGCTGTGTACTGCAAAACGAAAAGGAGAGGGAAATTTTTCGTTCATGATTTCGTTGTGTCGTTTTTGTATGGGATTTGTGATTCCGGAACATCTGCGTACTAGGCTTAATATGGTTTATATTTGAATAAATTGCTATGGCAATATGGGGGCGACAAATGAATTGTTTGCATTTTGAATTGTAAACTTCATTCTACGCCGACATATAACCAGGGTTGCCATAATTTTGTTCGCTTTTAACGCCCAAACCTTTAAAAAATGTGGCCCAATATCGTTGCTCAGAAAGAAGTCCAAAATTTCGTTGAACATTTTCGTATTTTTCAGACTTATTCTCACCGCGGTTTTTTTTTCTGCTATTGGCTCTTGTGGCTTGTGTCAATCCAAAAGGCCTGCGAAATGAATTGCTGCCAAGTTTTAAAAGTGCGAGTTTGTTCGAAAATATTTGTTTTCTTAGTTTTGTGAAAGAATAAAACAAACAAAATTAACACACAATTTGTAAAACGATATGTAGCCCGAAATTATGTTGGGCGCTCATGGAAGAAATTTCTATCATTTTTTAAGTTACAAGATAGCCCAAAATACGACAAAACGCCCAATCTGGCAACCGTGCATATAACCACAATTTGTTTGTTTGTGAACATCTGTCGCATAGTACATGATATACCAAAGTTGTATTGTACTCATTTAATACTTTGGATGTTTACGATCCTACTAATCAACTTTATTATTGTTTATTATATGTATGCACAAATATATGAATTTGTTTTGTTTCTTTGTTGGAGCTTATTTTTGTTGTGTGTGTGTTAAAATGTTGTCTCACTAATATATCTGATATACAAAATAGTTTCTGAAAACAAGATGGCAAACTTTGTTTTAACCCACACGGACTTTTTGGCAAAAAACAGGGGACCAGCGGAAAGAGGATTTTAAATTTAGATCCTACTTCCTCCATCGTCAACAATCATTTATGCATCATTCCTCCACAAGACGTAGGTACCTATAGTCTTTGGTTTAGAGGCTTTTGATTTAGGTATTTTTTGATCCAGGCATTTCAGATCCTGCATAGCCTTAGTGTAAAATATTCCATTTAATCCATGATTCATTAATCGGGTCTATCACAGAATCCGTCGTATTCGGAATTTTGCTACGAATCCCGAAAGAACTATTACAGAATCCGTTGTAGGGTACATTTTTTGCTTTCGAAATTCGTAGAACTCTGTATATTCAGTGATACCACTTTCTACGAATTTCAAAATTGCCCTACGAGGGATTCTGTAACAGTTCTTTCGGGGCTCGTAGCAAAATTCCGAATACGACGGATTCTGTGATAGACCCGAATATCTCGTAAATTGGGGGAAATGATATTCATCATAAATGGGACAATGTACACCTACAAATTTTATTGTCGGCTATGTAAGGCTAGATCTTAGGGATAGATTTTTAACCGAAAACAAAAAAGTGTATCAGCAACTTCAAACCATCAACAACCATATACAAATGCATACTTAATACAGACCCACAAATCCCCTGTTATTAATTTAATTAATTTTAATTGGTATAAAACCATGTAAATAATTTAAGAAGGGGAAGCCTAGAGCCTAATAGTAGATCCGATCCATGTAACTATGCAAAATGTGAAAGACGCAGCCCTTAGCTATACCCTATACCGATGATTGCCATCGCACTGGCACTTTTCTTTTCGAAAGTTCATTTACTTTTGACCCTAGGGAGAAAATTTCTAAATACAATAACACAGCACAGCGAAACGAACGCTACATCCAATGTTTACATCTGTGCAAAAATGCATTCCTAATGTACAAATCGTGTTTATCCGAAACCGTAGGAGGCACTTTGTGATCACCTCCGGAGTATTTCTATACCACCGCAATGCTGATCGCTACTTTGGCTACTGCAACATTAAATGCAGCGGCATAATTTATGATGAACACCTGATTTACTCTGTTCGCCACAAAAACTAGAAAAAAAACCTCTTCATCGTTCACGCGAACATAGGCGAAAGAAAGTTTATTGACTTTGAATGCACCGTGCACGGCCAAGATTATCTATCACTGTTGTTTATAAAAATTGTTTTCTGCGGGATGATTTTTTTAGTCATGATATACAGTTGTTAAAAATATTCTTGCAAAGAACTTCCTACCTGGTTGCCAGTTATCGATATTCGATATTCGGTACGAAGAAAGTTTACTTTTTTACATCCAATGTATGTGCGGCAGACTGTGTAATGCTTGAGCTCCCAATTTATTAAAACCGAAAGCAGAAACTTGTTATGGATTTAAAAAAAAAAAAAAAATCGAAACAAGAATAAACACTTTAACACTATAAAGTCTCGGGTGACATCTTCAGCAACTTCACTAGTGCGACTTGACACAGATTCCTACCAAGCACCTTTCTTTGCAATTAAGAACACAGCTTTGAGCGACATTCAATGGTAGCTTATGTGTATTTTAGAAACAAACAAAAAAAGACGCATTCACTTTACTTTCCGTGTTTAAACATAACCACAAGACACAAGCATTCTGATCGTTTGGCGTTATTCTGCTATAAACTCTCACCGTAAACTGAACTCTTGAATAAATTCAAACGCTGCTAAGACTCCTTCGAATCGTAGGTTCGTATTTGTTTTACCACTAGATTCATCAGATGGAAGCTGTAAGGTGTAAGCCGTGCCACACCACAGAAGAGAAAAACAAAACAGCTGAAGAAAATATTTTTTCTTACTTTGTTTTTATGCACTCACCACTCACCCATTGGAAATTGTATCTTCTAGTGGGAAATACACAGTAAAAGTCTTACCAATGTAGGTAAGCACTTATGCAAAAACATTTAGAGAACGTCTACCATTTTTTGAACCGAATTGAACCATTGACTTGTGCGGAATTTAGTCACAAATTAGGTGAGGAAGTGGGAATACTCGTAGTTATTAAACTGATGTTGCGAGATGTAGGGCTGCACGTCTTTTGCGAACTAAATGTCTTTAATATTTGCAATTATGTAAATTTTGCGTAAAAATAGTTTTTCGTTAACCTATCTGGGTCCAAGCATATTCAACTAAAAGCGGCTAAAATTCGTAAAACCAAATTATGCAGAAAAGTTATAATTTATGTACCTAGAGAGGATTGGCGGAGAGTGGCTTTCACCCATCAGCGACTGTTTGTCCCTATCCATTTTGCATGCTGCTGAGAAAATCTGATAACCTATCTCTAGTTTGTTTCCGTTCCTATAGATAACTACGATTCGGTCTAAAGTGTTTTTTTTTTTACAAATAATCGCAGTCTCCTCTCAGTGTTATTAAAGCTACTTACTGCACTTTTGCGCCGTAGGGTAGAGTTTAGAGTAGCCTAAATTTGAACACTCCCAGTAGTCGAACACCTGTCGATAATAAACCGTTCAAATTGTGTTATGCCTTAGATTTTCAAATTCTGCAAATGCGAAATTCTAATGTCGTTTTCCATTGGCTTAACTCGGGGATCAACTCATTCTGTAATCCAATGGAGCAAGAAAACTGCTTCTGATTGAATCCACAAAAGTACGGCAGCTGTCGGCTGACTTGTATGAAATAAAGGGTGGTTAAGGGCCGATGTTAATTTTGAATAAAACACACACACACACTGTCATTTCTTTTTATTATGATAATACTGGTATGGTTCAATTATGTATGGAACAAAATATCGGCCAAATGGCCGCCGCGACCTCAGCTGGACACCTCCATCCGATGGTCCAAATTTTCGATGACGCTGAGGCATAATTGAGGTTCTATGCCGTTAATGTGCCGAATTATCTCATCCTTTAGCTCTTTAATTGTGGCTGGCTTATCGACGTATACCTTTTCTTTCAAATAACCCCAAAGAAAGAAGTCCAACGGTGTCAAATCACATGATCTTGGCGGCCAATTGACATCGCCACCACAGAGATAACACGGCCATTGAATTTGTCGCGCAAAAGAGCCATTGTTTCGTTAGCTGTGTGGCAAGTGGCACCGTCCTGTTGAAACCACATCGTACACATCCATATCTTCCAATTCGGGCCATAAAAAGTTCGTTATTATCTCACGACAGCGAACACCATTCACAGTAACTGCCTGACCGGCCTCATTTTGAAAAAAAAATACGGCCCGATGATGCCGCCGGCCCATAAACCGCACCAAACAGTCACTCTTTGTGGGTGCATTGATTTTTCGACAATCACTCTTGGATTATCATTCGCCCAAATGCGGCAATTCTGCTTATTGACGAATCCACTGAGGTGAAAATGTGCCTCATCACTGAAGATGATTTTCTTCGAAAATTGATCATCCACTGTTGCCATTTCTTGCCACCATTTTGACCATTGACGACGCTTGAAATGGTCAAGAGGCTTTAGTTCTTGAGTCAATTGCACCTTGTAAGCGCGTAAATGCAAGTCTTTATGCATAATGTTCATCAACGACGAGCGTGAGAGGTTGGGCACGACGACGAGTTGGGGTGGACGGCTCTTCAGCCACTCTTACGCGAACAGCAGCAATATTTTCTGCAGTACGAGCTGTACTAGCATGCAATGGTGTTTTCACATATCCTACAGACCCGGTTTGCTCAAACTTTTGCACGATTTTTCCGATTGTACGCACATTTGGACGATTAAATTGACCGAAAAAATCACAAAGTGCACGATATTCATTTTGATTTGAAAGCCCATTTTCATAATCATGCTTATTTTTACATTCGAACGAATAGTCAATTCGAACGAATGTCTATCAAAAAACACAAAGTTCATTCGTTCGAACGTCAAAATAAGCATTTAACGCGTTGCTCGATTGTGAATCTTTCCATGGTTCAAATTGAGTTAGTAGAAATTGAGAAATGTCAAATGAAATGCAGAAAAAACGTGACGCTTAGGTGTGGTTCACATTCAACATCGGCATTTAAAATTTAACCACCCTTTAGCTTTGGAGGATCGATCGAATATTGGCAGCAAATTAAAAAAAGCGCACGCATTTCTTTCATTCTCGGTTGTCATGATTAATTTTGAGCCATTTGGTAGTGGACAGAAAAGCACGACTAATGTCTAAGCTGGCTCATTCAAAAGTATAAGTTACTCAAAGCTTTCTTACGTTCGCAACATGCAGAAGCACATTTTAAGGCTTTCAGAAAGTATATTTTAACAAAACGCAAAGAAAATAGAATTAAAAAAAAAATATCTCCCCCTAAAAAATTTCACATCAGGTGTTCGAATTGCATTCGTTTTTGCAAAAATCACAAATGGATATCGACTTTAAAAATATTTTTGGTGATTCGTAATTTTCAGATGACAAGAAAGACAATGAAGGTAATAATTCCTCCCAAATTATATCATGCTCATGACTATTTATGTATATTTCGTTATTTTCGTTTTCAAGGAACTTTGCGCATTTGTTTAGAAAGCAAACTTCGCAAAATAACGTAAGCTGTGCAAATTATATTGGTATGTGTACCTAGATCTGAAAAAAATATCGAGATCTGCAAAAAGTGATCCGAATCGAAAAAATGAATGATTTTTCTGCCCAATGGAACATGAAAAGTGATTTAGATCAAAAAATGATTGATTTTTGTTCCCAATGGAAAACGACATTACATTCCGTCTGTTTTGATGTGTAAACATCTAAGCGCGCGTTATTGGAATCTGGTGGAGTAATTCCACACATTTAACTTGCGGGGACGGAAATGCGTCACTGTGTTTTATCATTGCATACATTTTTTGGAATCTGGTGGAGTAATTCCACACATTTATTTTGCGGGGACAGAAAATGCGTCACTGTGTTTTATCATGCATACATTTTTTCATTGCATACGTTTTTATCATTGCATACATTTATGAGATGGGGCATATTAATTTCAGCTTTTTGTTGATGTGAAATAAAGCATGTTTTTCATATATGATGGTCTCACATTTCTTCCCTGTGACGGATATCTCGAGGAAATTCGGTGCCAAATCTTTCGTGAATAACCAGGCACGCAGAAATCACAGTTGGACAACAACTAACAAAAATGTCGTTGACCAGCACCTCCACAATATGCAATGCAAGCCGAATGAAATTCCAATGACACTTTCATTTACTGTGTAACAGTTGATCTCATTTAACTTGCGGGGATGGAAATGCAAACGGGTATTTGTTATTTCATAATATATCAAGAATACGGTTACGTATTACAACCAGCAGACCCACTCATATTAACCTTCGTCAAAAGGACGGAAATGCGCAGCATTAAAGCGCAGTCTCTAAGTGCAAAAGTAAAGTATGTAGATTCGAGAGATATTCGAATCAGACCACCATTGTCGGGTCTTTTTTCGTCTCTCAAACCTAGGCCTAGCTTCTCACAACCATTCGTTTTGTGTGAGTTTTTCAAGTTTGAAACGAATTGAAGGGATCTACAATTTTATGCCGACTTCAAACGGCCAATTGAGAAGCTATTTCAAGACAGTTATACTCCCTTAAGTTATAAAACCTTAAGTTGGAATTTGGTTTTTTGCGGGATTCGAACCTCGGACCACTTGCTTAGTAGTCCAATACACTAACCACTAAGCCACTGCGCCTACGTCTCTAAGTGTAAGGAACTGATACATTTTTGCAACGTGATGCACATCTGTCAATTGCCCTATACTAGTGTTGCCAGATGGTTTTTGATGAAAGTAGTTCATGGGGCTCCAAGTCCCGAACTTTCCCGGACAAATGACGATCAGAAAAAGAGTACAAAACAAGGACGAAAAAAAACAAAATTTTTATTATGATTCTTAGAATCTCAAGTATCCATTATAAGTTCTGTTCGTTTACTAGATTTTAATTATCTCCGACTGATTTTTCGATTAATTTCTAAATTAAGTGGATAAGTGAAAATAATCCCGGACATTTTATTAAAACTATACCGGACGTTCCCCGCAGAAGCAAAAAAGAGTGCATGTCCGGGAAAACCCGGACGGATGGTAAGGCTACCCTATACGGACGTACACCTGCACCCTTCATAACATATTGAAGCTTCTTACCTAAGCAACGCCTCATGCTTATTCCAAAAGGTTGTTTACCGTCTAATTTAAATCATCACATTAGGTAGTGAAAATAAATTTTAAATATAAATATTTTTGTTATTCTCATGGCGGGCTCACTAAAAATCATCCCTAGCCTTAAATATTTTCTAGGTCACCATCACAAACAATTTTATATGCAAGATTACAATGAAGAAAGTTTTAGAGAACTGAAATAAATCTTACCAACAGCTAAGGTTGACAACTACGGCCAGTTTTAAGACTTAACAAATAACTTTACTCACATAAGAAGTTTTATTTATTATTTCATTTAGTATTAACAGAAATAAATATTTAAAAAGTATGTTAATATCAAACAATAAAAACTGAGTTGTCTAACAAATAACTTGTATAAGGTAAAATATGTCATGCATTTTGTTTAAATATAAAACTTAAATTAAATTTAATATTTTCGTGTATTTTACAGATTCATATAAACCAATAAGAAGACTAGACAAAACTAAATTTTATACAGTGTATTCTGACAAAAAAAAAACATAAAAACAATTATACAGAAACAAACAATGGTGAGAAAAACGAAAACTTAAAATGTGTTTGCACTAAATAAAATGTGGGTTACCATCAGGCATGAATTACAATAATACTGTCCAGAACATCTGCTTTGGATGCATTCCATTAAAACGTTACATTTGAAAAAGCCGCACAAATGTTGGTTTGGTGGTGGGGTGGTCACAATCATTGTCATATTTCGCACTCAAATTCCGATATCCTTTGGTTAAAATACACCATTCCGTGTTCCAGGTCTTCGCTGAATCCACTTACGTCCATGTAGTCAGATGTTGCTGCATCGTCATCCATCCACTTGCAAACAGATCGTGCAATTTCCAAGCGAGCTTCACGAAATGTCGGCCGGTGATCAGGTACCTTCTGCCAACACTGTGACATTAAGTCGAAAAAACCATGCCTGCCATCTTTTGGAAGTTCCGGTCGTGTACCCTGCAGCACATGCTGGACAACTTCTCGGCCCGACAAGTTGGAGTAAGGAGTGGCACCTGAAAGATAAACCAAATTGGAAGTAATTAAATCAAGCTTCTTTGTTTGCTTGATATTTTATTTCGAAACCTAGTGTTGCCAGCTCCCATAGGACTATTCCAAATGCCCAGACATCAGTTTCTATTGAAAACTCGTTATACTGCAGTGATTCCGGTGCCATCCATCGAATTGGGAGGGCTGGTCTTCGACCAATAGTACCGTTGGTCTTCTTTGTGTTATTATTGCTGTTGAAGCTTTGGCCCCAATGGTTGATAAGACGTTCTCCGAAATCGAATTTGAGTTTGTCGAATTTGTTTGAATTTGTTCGCATAATATCGACAGCATACTGTTTGTCATGCTTTTTTCGTACAACATCTAAATCAATGGACATTCCAAAGTCACAGATCTTACAGATTCCATTGTGGTCTATTAGGATATTTCTGGCGGCAAGATCCCTGTGAACAATCTGCAAAATTACGAAAACAAAAAGGAAATTGAATGCAAAGTATATGAGTGCGCAGGATCTATACCCGAAGCCGTTGTCAAAAAATTGAGTCGCTTTTGATATGTAAAAGGGAGATATTAATTGGTTTAGTCGAAAAGCTGAGGAAGGTAACTGGCTCTGAGCAGAGGGTCCGACTGCCAACCGAATGGTGGAATCGGTGCTAGACCTGCACCTAGCTTTATTTTGACTCCAAACTTGGATAGATTCAGACCCAACGATAAACCGTAAACTGACAAGAGGAATACGTTTGACGTTGGACGACTTAATACACCTGTGTCCTATGTAGCAGGGATCTACAAATAACGCCTAAATGAGAAACTCTTCTCACCTTTTCCGCAGATACAAACAACAGTGCGGTTCCCACATTGCGACATCATCAAAGAGGTAGCCAAAACCACTTTTGGTATGACGATAAACACTTTCATTTGACAAATATTAGAGAAGACTCACAAAATAAGAGCAGCAAGACAGGAGTATCGAGCCAGAAAGAGAACAGTCCGTTTGGATCCGTATGGGCTATAAGCTATATGATCCTTAGAACTATCAAGTCCTATGCAAGCTAAAAGGATCAATATAAAATCATATTGAAAGTTTCTTTTTAACATGTAAAAACGTTCTGTATACATCCTTCCTAGGGCTTGACATAGACCACATTTTCACTTGGAAAATACCAACCGATCTCAAGTTTATCCTCACACACATTTCCACATAATAGAAGAATTTTGGATTTTAGAACATCTCATCAAGTTGTGCGGCTGAAACGACGTTTGAAAATGATGGATATAATGTTGCGGTATCATTAAGCCAATCCCCTTTCTGGGTGGATAAGTCGACAAGCCAGGTATCAACACGGAAGACTGAACTTTTTACCGTTCGTTTAGCTGCCGGTAAACAAGTCGAAATAGAGGGTTTATCGTCTTTCAAAAACAATTTTTTTTAGTATGAATAAAACTAGTACAAAACTAAATAAAAGCTTTTAACAAACAAACTTTTGCTCAGCACCATTCTAGGACAAAAATGTCCACGTAGTTTGGAGCTATATGGCAGAGCGTAGGCCATAGGAAAACGCGACTGGGTCGAACGAAACTTTCTCGTTGTTCAAAAGTTTGATTTGTTATTTTTCTATTTTATTAGATAGGCAGGATAAAATCTGAAAAGCGCAATGCTAAAAGAAAAGCTTCATAAAATGAAGGAATAGTGTTAAATAAAATTCATTTTGGGTTATTATTCATCTGATACGGCAGTAGATATCAAAAAACAATGTGAGTTTTTATAAGCTGAAGCTCTCAGTAACAGTTGTCGCAATTTCTGGGGTTGAATTGACACTTTATGAGTGAAACAAAAACAAATTCCGTCACGTAATGCTCGATCACGTATGACGCGATCCGAACCCTGGTTAAAGAGTTAAAAGCGACTACTCTAATATTTT
Source organism: Cheilosia urbana (assembly GCA_946477585.1). Taxonomy (NCBI): domain Eukaryota; kingdom Metazoa; phylum Arthropoda; class Insecta; order Diptera; family Syrphidae; genus Cheilosia; species Cheilosia urbana. The sequence continues at coordinate 27,734,961 of OX297855.1, forward strand.
AAAGGCTTCTTACACTTTACAAGGTTTTTGAGTACAAAGACCTAGCAGGACTAGGAGTTTTTGTTTTCTGATATGTTAGGGCATGTTTTTATTTTTATCAGGAATAGATTAGTGACGCTGGTTTAAGATGTCTATGATTGACAGTAGGCTTTGCGATAGACCGATATCTTTTCAAGGCAATATAAGTAAGAATTTTATTTTCGAATTTGCATTAGCAGCTATAAACTGAATATTCCGATGGACGTGTGTAGGGTTTTAAGTAAATTGGAAGTTTCTAAGTGTGTAAGCTCCACCTGCTTGGAATTATTTTCAGGTGGATATAATAATAGGGTTGAAAAAAAGAAAAAGTATGTAATATTTGCACAAAATATAATATCCCATTCCCTTAACTCATGTGGTTTCACAAAGGGCCGAAATTATATACGGCCTAAGTGTGTCATTCTAGACAGCCACCTTACCTAACCTAACATAACCTTGTTAAAAATAAGTTTTGCGTCGCTGTTACTGCATTTTAAATGGAAGTGCGGTATTGAACACAGATCGGCTTTTGGGTAGTCATTTTTTGAGAAAAATTTAAAAAAACTGATTTATTCGAATTTTTTGAGAAAAACTAAGTAGGTTTTTGTAAAATTTGTCAGACAAAACAGTACCAAATATTGCAATGTTTAGTTTGAAAAATACTATTTGTTAACTTTATAGCTGGAAACCGATTATACGTTATTGTTCGGCATATAAGCATTACTTGGTTTTTAAAGTTTTATCGAAGTCAAAAATGATGTTTTCGAGATATGAGCATTTTTTTAAATTAGTGTTTCCGGTGATTCGAGTTAAAAACTAAGAATGCAACAATTTTAAGAATATCAATATTACTTTAAGTTTGCATTTTGGTCAAAATCGTTACTGCCGTTTTCAGGGCAACTAAGGAAAACTAAATTTTAAAAAATTGACTTTTTTCAATAATCTATTTTACGATAATACCGAGTAAAACTGAGTTTGCCATTAAGTTGGAAATTGCCATATTACCTTAGAAATTAAGTTTTGTTACAATCGTATGGACCGTTTTCGAGATATGACCAAATTTCAAAAGTACCGTTACTCGAATTATTAACCAAAAACTGGGTATGTCGTCATGATAACCTCACCCACTTAAGCTTAAATATCAATTTTGGTTGAAATTGTTAAAGCCGTTTTCGAGAAAATCAAACTGGTACGAACACTTTGTATGGGAAGTATGTACCATTAATATTTAGGTTCCCTTGCAAAATAAAAAACCGCCCCGAGCCCTGAGCCCACAAACTCAAAATCAGAAGTTTGAACGAAACCCGGTCAGCCGTTTAGGCTGTAGGCCTGCGGGACAGACAGACAGACGGACAGAATTTTGCGACCCACTTTTTTGAGTTCGTCTATCATCGTAATGTCAGAATTGATTAACATCTCGAGTTCGAAATTTTGTACGAAAACAATCTTTCTCTTACTACGTAATGGAGAAAGTTAAAAATATTTTATTCAAATTTTTGGAGAAAAACTAAGTAGGGGAAAAAATACTTTTACTTAACTATTTAGCTGAAGAGTAGAATTTACTTTTCGGGATGTAAGCTTTACTTGGTTTTAAAAGTTTTATCGAAATCGAAAATCGTGTTTCCGAGATATGCGCTCTTTTTAAAATTAGCGTTTTCGGTAAATCGAATCTTAAGGTTTAAGGACTTAATAATTTGGAATACATCAGTTTTATACTCAAAGTTTACATTTTGGTCAAAATCGTTATTGCCGTTTTCAGGTAAACTAAAGAATTTTTTTTTCAAAAATCCATTATACGATAGAAAAACTGAGTTTGCTAATGATTTAGGAATGACCATACCTATTAACTTAGTAATGAAAAGTTGTTTCCGTCGTATGGACCGTTTTCGGGAGACCTATGTCAAACTTTTATTATTATTATTTTTTTTTTTTTTTTATGGTCATGCTAACCCCACCTACCTTAGCTCAAGTATCAATTATGGTTGAAATCGTTGCAGCCGTTTTCGAATGAAAATTGTACATGGGAAGTAAGTAACATTTCGGTTATTGTGAAAAAAAAAACATCCCCGAAGAGTAGGCCCACAACCTCCAAGCCCGAAGTTTAGACAAAATCAGGGCAGCCGGAGCATACCGACAGACGGACAGAATTTCGTGACCCACTTTTTTGAGTTCCTCAATCATCGTTATGTCAGAATTGTTTAACCTCTCGAGTATAAAATTTTGTACGAATACAATCGGCCCTAGCGAGCTATCCGTTGGAACGGAAAATTCTCCGTTCTGCGAGGTCCTAATCTTCGGAACAATTGTTCGGAGAACTGTTCCGAACTTTTGTAATGCATATCGGCGAAGTACGTTGAAGTGCGATGAAGCGTTTTTTTGTATAAATTTTTGACAGCTAGGTTCCTATATCGTCGGAAAGAAATTGGTTGCAGAATTTGAAGTGCGGCGCGCCATCGAAATTGTTTATTTATCTTCAGAAGTCGGACACCCGAATATCTTTCTCTTTCTACGCATTCGAGAAAGTTAAAAATGGCAATTCTGTTCAATATCTTTCCACCATACAATTGGAAAAAAATTATGCTAAAATAGACCCCACTTCCTCACTACAATTGGTTGCCGAACGTTTGTGATCTTTGCGATTTATCTAGTAATGAAGCGTGGAATGCAATTTGCCGCAGAGGCATCTAACAGTTCTAAATGTAGGAAAATGTTCAAATGCCGAAAGTATCGTTTTTCTTGTAGACAAAAAGGTTTCTAAATTCGAATACTGAATTATTCTCACTTCGAAGATAAGACGGCAGTGAATTTCTCTTTTCCCTTTACCAAAATAAGTCCCTATCACTTCCACCAGTTAAAAGATAATTTTTTTTAAGTAAATTAATGCAACAAATTGCTTACCCTCTTTCCCGCAATGTATTCCATTCCTGCAGCAATATCCAATGCGAAACCATCCAACGTCCTGGGAGACAATGGAGCTAGACTCCTTCCACCGGGGACTGATGCTGGTAGAATGTTTGTGGCGCTTCGTGCTGCTCTCAACAGCGACAAAAGTCGTCCGCGCATAGCGAATTCCATTATCAGCATATGAGGCTCTGAAATGGGTATAAAATTGGATAAATATATTTCAAGACTGTCAATTCAACCTAACTTACCGCTTTCAATGCATGCTCCCAAGAGAGTGACCACATTCGAATGACAGCCTAGTTTTCTCATAATAGTAGCTTCGTCTTTGAGACCATCTTGAGCACTGCCAGACCGCACGGTCTTTACGGCCACAATTCTCGTAGCACCAATGTGGCCTCTTAGATCGTCTGCTTCAGCCTTCCACACCTGTCCGAAATTGCCCTCTCCCAGCAGGCTTTTCAACCTCAAGTTACACCGCTGAAACTCGTCCATACTGCTTATGGACCCTTGGTCATACTGTCCGCTCTCTTCCTCCTCCTCGTATTTCTCAATTTTTTTCACTGGACTGATTGGCTGCTGATCCGTTATGCAAACGTCAAAGTCTTCATCGTGCTTTGAGTACCTTTTCAATATTAACGATTTGGCCAAATACAATATAACGACCAACACTGGGAACATTCCCAAACCGGCTAAGACATACGTGGCTATGTTCATCCGCCTGGTGTCCGGAGTCTTCCCACTTTCTTCTAGAGGGTGGTGGCTTGTCTCTCGGATGATATCTTCATCGATTGACGATTGTTTTGTACTGTCAACCTTATCAGGCTTTTCGTAAGAGGGCGAAGTGGCTTCATCGTAACCGGAAGCGTCCTCATTTGATTGCTTCGATGGCTCCAGATTCCTATTGGTACTCACTGGGGGAAAAACTGTCGACCGCACCGATGAAAGGATGGTTGTTTTCACAACAGTAATTCCATCACTGGCATTGGCTGCGTGAGGCACGTTATCGATTGAAGGTGGGGTGCCCTCCATGCTCTTGTTAACGAATATGATTAAATTAGTTTTGTCTTCCGAAAAATGTGAAGGAGCCTCTACTTTTGCTAGTTCAGTACTTAAGTCGTCGACATTTATTCCGATGGGTTCTGTCAGGTACTCTGGCTGTGGACTAAGCGTTGTTTCTTCGTCATCAATGACACTTATTATTAAGGGAGTCGAAAAATCGGATTCCGTAGCTGCGGTTGAATATTGTGCATCTTCAACGATCACCTTGGGGGTTATGTCTTCAGCCAATAAGGTGGTTTCGTTTGGAGCAGTTGTTACTATTTCCTGTTGGAAGTTCGCCTTTTCTATACTTCTACTTGATGTGTGCTTTTCTTCTATTGGTTGACTTATAAGCGGACCAACGATTGGGCTCAATTTACCGGCATTCAATTTCCTAGTAAATGGTGCGGCATTCCTATCCCTTGGACTGAATTTGTTTGAACCTCTTGGTCTGGGCGGTTTTTGCGAAACTGATACTTCCAATACTTGAGGATGTTCTTCGCTTATGGTAGAAATACTCAAAAATGATGGACGCAAGGAGGGAATTTTCCTGCCAAAAAATATGTACGAATCTGCGCCTGATACCTGCAAGGAGGTGTTGGGCTTGCCTCGTGATCTTGTTTTGTATTCACTTCCGATTGATTTTTTCAATTCGGGTATGTGGTTCATGGTATCATTAACGTCTTTGGCAACAACAAAGAATCCATGGGAGGATTCGTCAGTAAACAGTATTTCATTATTGTCCTTTTGTGACTTCTCTTCTTCAGAAGTGGAATTACTGGAAGAAGTAATATTGCTATAGCGTTGAATGCTGGTACATTGTCGCATGCAACTTGCAGTTGTTCTTCTGGTAAAGTTTTTTGTGCAATTACGTACGCAGGTTGTACGTAAATCAGATGGTGGGGTCTTTGATGTCGTCTCGATTGGAGGCTTCGTTCTTCCAGTTGTTACTGTTCTGCGGTGAGACCTGAACCTGTCCCGGTGGAGAGCGCTTCTTCGTGCTGCTAAGAGGTTCATTAATTTTGTATCGCGCTCTTGTGCAGAGCTGGATGAAACATTTTGTCGGGCTGTCCGATGCGTTGTTGGTATAATACCTGCATCAAATGTAGCTGAAAGAAAAAATGTTAAAAGTTCATAAAACAAAATTTTACTTATTAATATTTCAACAGTCAAAACCCTCAAAATGATCTGAATTTATATAGGTTCATAAAATTCCCAGTTTGCTTTCCTAGCATTTACTATTTCGGAGAGTTGCGGAAATTCAAAGTTGATCAACTTTAGGTTTGCCAAGTTCCGAGGGAATAAAAGCAAATTATCAAAATGAAAATAAAAATCAGCTTCGAGTGATTACTAAGGGCCTTACTGTTCTCGCAAGATCACATAATACAAAATTTATAATACCTACTGCATTTACAAAATAACATACATTCCTAACACGGAAGATTAAAGGGATGACGGCTGACCAATACTAAATAGCCATCTGATTGAAAGGGGCAGCACTACCTAAGACGCAAAATACGTAACACGTACCTAGATGAATTTTGGTCGGCCATCTTGTTTGCACGGTAGGAATTATTTTGAATTCAGATGTTTTCAGGAATTTTGATATTTTTATAGCGATTGGTAACGAAATTTCAATTTCCTATAAAACAAAATGGCTTCCGGAAGTGATGATGATAACTGATTGATTTATTGTTGGTTTAATTTACTGTAACTCATTTGGCGTGTTTTAAATAAGAAATAAAAATGTTTTCAAGTGATTGCAGAAGTGTTGGTCGCCGGAACTTTTGTTTATTGCCGTTTTACGTAGGTATCTATAATTATGGGTTCAACATCTACAACACGTAAGGCCTTTGATTTGGGATCTCATTCTTACGCCATTAATGGCATTGGCTGCGAGCAAACGGATATCTCTGTCCTGTCTCGTAAATAAATAATATCAGCTTCGTTCAAAAAAAGGTGCAAAAAGGTTCTCGTCAGAAAAGGTTCTTTTATATCTGGGTACATCGTTTTGCAACAGAATTTTGGACGGTTTTGGTGGACTGCATTTAGTAATATATTTTCATTCAGATAGTGTAGCAGTTGTAAGTTAAAATCTTCAGGAAAAATGTCCCGCTTGCTTTTGGCGAATGTTAATTTAATTTTAATTTGGAGATCATTGGAAAATGACGTGTCTTTGGTAGGTATCTTTGCTTACGTCCGATGATTTTTAATTCATTGGAAAATATAAGACAGTGGGAATTTAAAAAAAAAAAAAAATGAAAGTAGGTACCCATAGAGCCTGCCTTAAGGAACTTCAACTATCAGTCAGTTACTATAGCTTTCGTCTGCGCTAGTGCATGCGAATCACAAGTTGCTACAACATCTTCCATTAATGGAACTAGGTACCAAGTGAACTACCTAAATTCCACCTAGCATTTCATAGAAATGAGAAAAATTTAACAAGTCAACTTCTGCGAGCTATTGTGACTCAAATTTGTTGTTTCACCAGAGGCGAGCTTCAAGTTGTCGTTGAAGTGAACCAAAATTACCAAAAATTGTCAAGCTAAGATTACACGTGTCATTTTTCGTGGCAAATTTGGACATGCCGACGTCATTATAACGTAAAATCTTGTCCTAAATGTGTCACTATGCCTACGTGTGATAGCCTGTCAAGCGTCTTGTCACGCTGGCAGTCGCAGTGTACTCCCACGAGGAACACATGAGTGACAATAGAAAAAGCGAATTTTTGTGACAAATTCCGCACGGTGTCTGCAATTTAACTATTTCCTAGCTTAAAGTCAAATTTAATGCTTTATTTCTTGAAAATTAGACTAGGTTAGGTTAGGTTAGCGGGTTGGCGAGCCAGGGTAACCTCCCCCCGCCGCACATAGATCAATGTAGTTCCGTTGTGATACCCTTGGGATCTAATGACCCCCATACTGTGGGCACCTATGAAACCGGATAGTAGTCTTTTATAGACTTCTCAGAGAGATCTTTTAAGTCTTCGAAAAAGTTTCGTCCAATAATTTTTTATCTGATGTGACAGAGTTCCGGGCAGAGGCAAAGAAAGTGTGGAGTGTCCTTATGCATCCGCAGTACAAAAACAGAGCAATACAACAGAACACAACGATCTGTCAAACTTTAGCGTGAGAACATTTGCCTCATTAAGTGGGCACGCTACATTTTGACAGGCATAGATAGCTGTGTACCTACCACTCGGATTCGTTCAGTTAAATTTTGAAGAGAAATTTGTATAAGGGAGCTAAAATTTAGCTCAAGCACAGTACTAAGCTGTAGGTAAAGTAAAAACAAAAATGAAAATGCATAAATTCAAATTTGATTCTAAATTTGAAATGTCAGGCGGAGTAACAGCATGCAAAGCGCTGTTTTGTTAACCCTTGGAAACCATTTGTTCATATGTAGGTACCTACAAGTAAATTTTACTCGTAAAATCCATTTTTCTATTTCACGGATGAAGTTGTTATAAACGACAAAGTTAATTTTATAACAACTACCTATACTGTTTGCAGTAAAATCAAATTTAATTGTATTTTGTTTTGCTTTCTATCTCTGAAACTAACTTTCTGTTAAATGACTGTACTAGTGCTTGGCGATGCGTTGATGTACATATATCTACATAACAACAGCCATTGTGCACAAGCACAATACATAAGTGTATACTTTCTGGATGTCTATTTAGCAAAGGTTTTGTTCGATAGGAACAATAGAAATTTACTAATTTCGCTGATGAGAAAATGAGAGGAAATGAATTCGATGAACCAATTAATTATATAAATCGAAAGTTTGCGTAGTTGCAGATATAATGATTACGAAACATAATAAAGATCCGGCTTGGTTTGTTTTCGTCGTAATTCTAACCTTGAATACCTACTGCGAATTTTGTTTTTTTTTTTCGCAAGGGTTTGCCATGCGAATCGGGAATATTATCGAAGAACTACGTTTTCAATATAGCATCAGCTTCAGCATCCTTAAAGTTATACCTATTACACTTAGACCCGTTTTCTGATATCTACTACTCATAGCGATTTAAGTCCTACTTAAATAGGTACCTTATGGGCTACTTTTTCTATGTCATAAACTGTCACATACGTTTTTAAGTGGAATTTAAATCGCTATGAGTAGTATCAGTAAAGGGGCCTTAAACTCATACTAAAGATGTGATTCAGCTCGCATTTCCCCCTTATCTGTATCCAAGGTTAGTGCTCGAATATTCGGCCCTAGCGAGGTATCCGTCGCTCTCTCTGTCCCTGTCGGAATCGAAAATCGCATTCGAGGTAAGAGATATTCATTTTCAGAAAATAATATTTAAAATGCGATGAAGCATTGACTCGACATCCCCGTATTATTTGGTGCTTGTTTTTTCGGATGATTTTGCACTGGAAACACAAATCAAAACACAAGCAAAGAACACAAAAAATTAGCTGCTATATTATTGTTTGTCCAATTGACTGATCACATTTATTAACAATTCATATCAAATCGTATAAATTCCGCCACTACTTGTTGCTGAAGGATATCGAAAACAATTAATATGAACCTGTCAAAAATGTCACTCAAAGACAAACTTGATCGTGACATTTGTTTATCTGCTTCCAAGTTTGCGCACCCAATAAAATACATTGGGCCTTACCAATAAACATTTTTAGTTTCGACTCTAAACTTTAGTAGTTCACAGTGGCTATATCTTCTTTACAAATTTCGCAATTGTGAGCTCTCGTAAATTTAAAGTCGAGACTAAAATTTGTTATTAGTACGGCGCATTAAGAATTAAGAACCACTATCCGCATCCCAACTCCTAGGCTGTTCATTTTTGTGACCCGGCGAAGAGGCCGTTTCTATAATACACAAGATGTCCTCAATTTTTCGCCGGTCACAAATTCACAAACAAGCAACTACACCATTCGTTACTGGTTCATTCTCACTTACTTTGTATGCATATAGGTAAGTAATAAACTAACTTTCTGTACATAATGGTTACAGCAACTTCCCAACTCTATATCCGTAGATATAATGCTCATAACGCTTCATAAAGGAAAAGCGAATTTTTGTCGCGACTATTACATGCATGATATTTTATTAAAGAAAAAAAAAATCCGTCTGAACAACAAGCCAGGAACATGCCAAAGTGTGTGCAAGTATTCATTTCATGGAAATGTACGTGACAAGACGGCTTAATAGCAACTTATCGTATACAAATCACGTAAGCAAGTACTCGTTGACGCAACTGGTTTCTTTCTGTATTTATCAACTCAAAGCCTTGGCCTAAACTTAATTCAACGAACCAGCGTTACTACGTCTATCGTTATTACCGTTATAGTCGGTCAAAATTTAATGGATTAGAAAATGTTCTCTGACGACACTAGGTACAATTCATTTTGCAGTGGATAATGTGCATTCATAAACTATTGGCATGGTTTTTATGGTTATTTTACTGAATAAATAATAAAAGTAGGTAACTAGTTTATGTGTTCAAAAAAAAAATCACCTACCACTTGATTGATCGTGGTGAAAATGTTGTAGCCAAGTTCTCCAGCAACTTTTGCACAGTTGCTGGTTGCCAAATTTACGACAAACATTTCCGAAATTTATGCTAAGAACGACTTGCAGGAAAATCAACTATGAGATGTTATGCAATTGCATTTATTTTGACAGTACCTAACCTAAAGATAAAAGTTCTGTAACGTTACATTTAAATTTTACGAATTTTTCCTCCACGCCGGCGTTTCTTAACTCGAAAAAAAAAAAACCGTAAAAGAGAGCGTCAGCAAGAGAGCAAGAAATTACCCCACCACTCAGAACCTTACGAGTTTTTACTCAACAAATTTCTTGGTGTAATAATTGGAAAAGCTGTCAGTCACCTGACTATTGAGAGATGATTTGAAATTTTTGTTGTCCTATTTGGCATACGGGTGCATATGTTTTCATTTTCTGCGTATTAAAATGGTAGGTATCAACAGGCGGCAAAATAAAATTGAATGTTCTCCTCGAAATTCTTTTGGAAAGTGGCGAAGAAATTCTTCCTCGCTGTAAGAAGGTTCAATCTCCTCCACGGAATTTTGAATGTATAGTATTTATCGCTTTTTCATCTTCTCGAATGTTTGTAATTCAATGAGTAGGTACAAACTCTTCCAAATATACTCGGATTCATCACATATAGAAATTCGATTGATTCCGAGTCATTTTATTGCTGGACGAATCAACAAATTTTGTTAGTTTAGTTCTACGAGTTTATCGAGATATTCTAACGACTTTTCGTAACACTTTTTTATGTAGATATCTGTCATTTTACAAAAGCGTACCCTAATTTTTTCGTATGTGTCTCACTGAGAGGGAATTTATCCCCACAACTGGCATTTTGATAGTATTTTCCATTTTACCTGCAAAAGTAAACGAACAAACTTAAACAATTATGTCATCAACTGTCCCCCAGTTGCTTTTCTTTCACTTTTTGCTTCGAATTTTCCTTTTTTCAATGCCTAACGAAGAGGACGGGGCTCAAGTTAGTTAAGTTTTTTTTTTAGTTTGTTTTTTATTGAATAAAATATGTGATTTCAATTTGGCCTAGTTAAAAAATTTCGCAAATGTCGTCTAAGATAATATAAAAAACGAATTAACATGTATAGAGTTTTAGGGATAACAAAGTAGACAAAAACCTCCCCTTAACTGGCGCCCAGAGTTAGAAATGAAGCCTAACCATATTAACGATAGCCAGCGCTGAACTGGAGAGATGTATTGGTTGAGACACAAGTCAACCCCAGACTGCATCACCTTAACTCAGTAATGAAGTAACTTAAGGAACATTTGCCGCATTTTATATTAAAACACTTGTAATTCCAGTAGATACTTCTAAATTTAGCAACCAATAAAATTCGGTCTGGAAAGGAAAGAACTAGTAGAAAAATTCGAGGATTACCTTCGCTATTAGGGGGACGTGGAGGCGTTCTGTAAAAGTAACATGCAAATGAAGATACATAATTTCAAATAATTATTATATTATCGCTTATGGGTGATTTTTTAGCTGGTTTGGTTTTGGCAACACTGGTTTTGACAGCTGACGTGTGTTTAGTACCTTGTGTCACTGTCAAACAGCTTCAGTTTGGTTTGCAATTTAACCATGGATCGTCTTACAAATGAACAACGCTTGCAAATTATTGAATTTTACTATCAAAATTCGTGCTCGGTTCGAAATGTTCATCGCGCGCTGCTTCCATTTTATGATCGGCATTCTCGACCTTCTGAGCAGTCTATTCGGAAGATTGTGACCAAATTTCGCACCAAATTTACTTTGTTGGACATTAAACCACCAACACGTTTACGTACTGTGCGTAGTGAAGAAAATATTGCGGCCGTATCAGCTAGTGTGACAGAAGACCGCGAAATGTCGATTCGGCGCCGTTCCCAGCAGTTAGGCCTTTGTTACAGCACTACGTGGAAAATTTTGCGGAAGGATTTGTGCGTAAAGCCTTTTAAGATACAGCTTGTGCAAGAACTAAAGCCAGCCGACCTACCACAACGCCGAATTTTTGGTGAATGGGCTCTTGGAAAGCTGGCCGAGGATCCGTTTTTTTATCGAAAAATTGTGTTCAGCGATGAGGCTCATTTTTGGTTGAATGGGTACGTAAATAAGCAAAATTGCCGCATTTGGAGTGAAGATCAGCCAGAAGCATTGCAACAGCTACCAATGCATCCCGAAAAAGCCACTGTTTGGTGCGGTTTATGGGCCGGCGGCATTATTGGGCCATATTTCTTCAAAGATGATGCGAATCGCAGCGTTACTGTCAATGGTGAACGCTACCGAGCGATGATAACAAACTTTTTTTTGCCCGAAATGGAAGTTCTTGACTTGCATGATATGTGGTTTCAACAAGACGGTGCCACATGCCACACAGCACGCGAAACAATGGCGCAATTGCGAGGCGAGTTTGGTGAACAGTTAATTTCACGTTTCGGGCCGGTCAATTGGCCGCCTAGATCGTGCGATTTGACACCATTAGATTATTTTTTGTGGGGGTATGTCAAGGCTAATGTGTATAGGGACAAGCCCGCTTCGATTGACGCACTGGAAGCCAACATCCATGCATTCATTCGTGAGATACCGGCCGATATGTGTGAAAGAGTATGCCGAAATTGGACTCAGCGGATGGACTACCTGAGACGCAGCCGCGGTCAACATTTGCATGAAATTATCTTTAAACATTAAATTGCAAGGTTCAAACTATCGATTCAAATAAATATTTCATTCATTTTTTCGAATTTTTTGTGTTTGTGTTTTTTAAAAAAAGTTCTAAGCCTCTTAAAAAATCACCCGTTATAATTATAATCCCCTGTATGTATGTATGTACATCCAAATAATAAAATTGATAACACACATTCGTAAACTTGAATTGTGTCTTATTCTTGCCACAACAGTGTTGGGCGAACGCGGCATACTTTGTTGATATTTATTAAGTCTAGGAAAGGTCAAGATATTTGTGCGTAAACTTCTCACTATTAAGCATACCGATCACAAATTTTAATACACAACGGGCATCTGCAGCAAATAAAATGAAAAAGGACATGATTGTATAAAAATATATGTAGCTAGGTACTTGATTCTGATACTCGTTTTGTTATTTAAATACCTATAACTCTATAACACATTGGGCTCAATTTTTCATTCAATATAGCCTCCCACCACATCATAGCGCTTTGTAGTGCGTTTCCGTATTTTTCTACAGTTTCTACAGTGCAACACGGACGACTGCATTTAAGTAAAATCGTCTGCGCGTAACTACAAAAGAAGAGAAAGTTGCACTTCGATGGCAAATATTACAAACATGAAGAAAATGCAGCTTGGCTACTTTCTTTTCCTCGCACATTCGACTGGGGTATACCAAAAACTTGGTGGCATGGTAAGCTGTCTCGTTTGGTGAATGGTATAAAAATATGTATTTATAGCAACATAATGATATACCCACGTAATTCTTTGGCAACACATACCAAAATGTTTATTATTACTTTTGTTAATGATTTTAATTTTGGTGAGGTTTATGGAGAAAGAAACTTGCTCGATGCTGCGCTAAGAAAATATCTACGCAACGAACGGGTGATAGTTGTTTGGTGGTATACGTAAGGTGGAAAATCTTATCATTGGGTGCATTTATATGAAGCAGATGATGGTCTTCACTTTTTTTTTGCAAGTGTCTGTTGAATCACAGGCTTCCAGTGTGAAGAACTGAATTCTCTGTTGCTTTTTATTTAAAAGCCATCAAAGCAAGGTCCGTAAAATTCGTTTTGTTAGATATTTGCTTTCTAAGCAAAAAAAAAAAAATGTTTCATCACCTGAATACAAATAACTCATAAAGGGCTACAAAGTGCAGTTAAAATTGCGAGGTCGAGTTTGAATTAAACTTGAAAGAACCCTTTTCCTGTTTAGCTTCCCCATATTTTCAAGCAATGTACTTAGTGACAACTTCTAAAAAATAAATCGTAGGTTTTATAATCAAACTTCGTGTCCGCCACAAATTGTTTATATGCTGCTTTCCTCACGTGCAAACCATAAACAACTGTAGGGAATGTACTTGTTGCACTTGTTGGAATCAATCAAGTATACGTACTCGTACATATTTATATGGACAGTCGCTTATGCTAATCACTTCAATCTGAAGGTTCGGATGAGTGCAAGCCATGAAGGCCACAATTCCCCAAACAAAATAGGCGGTTACACCGCTAACTTAAATGATCATCGCATTTCCATGAAATTTAGTTAATTTCGTAGTTTTGGTGAATGTTCCCACTTTTTTTCTTTTTTTTTTTGGCTGATTTTGGGCTTGTTAAAAAAATTAATAAAAATGTAACTTACGATATGCAGCTGAATCAAGAATGGCGATTCGTTGTCGGGGCATTCAAATTTTGTTTTGTTTCACAAACCAGATGTATTTTAAAAAGAAAACCGTGCGTATTTATGTAGGTAAGTCTACTTCCCTAAAACTGAAAAGGCAGTTAACTGTTGCTAAATCAAAAGACAATGAACGGAAAATAATGAAAAATGTTGATTGATTTTCAGATCTAGTTTGAAAAGGGGTTTTCAATAGCGATATCTTAGTTCCTGAAGTATATTTTTTACTTTCAACTGCAGATTTTAAATTATACATTACACTTTGTAGTTCCATCATGCAGATTTTGGCGCTTCTGTAAAGAATGCATCTTTAATGCGAAAGCATCTCTGTGCCATATAAAATAAAAATAAATAGTTGACGCAACAGGTCCGGAGGGACCCTAGGCCTAGCTTCTCACAACCATTCGTTTTGTGTGAGTTTTTCATTTTTGGAACGAATGGAAGGGATCTACAGTTTTTTGCCGACTCCAAACGGCTAATTGAGAAGCTCTTACAAGACATTTATACTCTCGAATGTTTGTCAGACGTTCGCGAGAGGTAACGCAGTGGAAAAAAACCATAAGTTGGATTTTGAGTTTTTGCGGGATTCGAACCTGAGACCCCTCGCTTAGTAGTCCAACACACTAACACTAAGCCACTGCGACTACAGTTTTCATTATGAAATAACACCCCGAATTTGGGGCCTTATATTATTTTCTCTTTTGCGGCCTTATTTCATTGGGCCTTATTTCCTGCAGCCGATAGAAACAATGTAAGACTTATACAGATATTGCTAGAAAATAAATGCAAAACTTATAGGATTGGGGTAATTAACTTACCTTCGGTTTTTGGCAGTTTCAACTCGGCTTCTTCCAGAACTTCTTCATTTCTTTTTAAACTGAACTTGTCCTCAGTAAGAACAGTATCATTTTTGTTACTTAAGATCACATGGTTACTAACAACTACTAACAGCACCACAAATGTAACGAGATAACTCTTCATCATTTTACTCAATAAAGCACATTCAAGAAAAAATACTTATTGGCTCCAAAATTTGGAACGCGGTATCATATCGAAACACCGATTACGACTACATCATGAATACGGTTGTATCGATTTGTTGAGTTCTTAGGTTTTATTGATTCCTATGCATTTCATGTTCTCAATTTTTAGTCAACACCTGAAACGGTAAAATAGAAAAGAAAATATTATTCAATTATTCATTGTTCGTTAAGGAAATGGTTGTTTGCGCAAAAAATAAAAAGTCTTTGTCTTTGCTGAATGCAGTCATCATGAAATCTAAAAACCTATTGCCTAAATGTCTGTGTCAGTTTTTCATCAGAGAAATCTAAAAAGGTCATTAACATTTTTTAATCGTTATATATAATGAAATAGAAATGGAAACGATGAAGGTGATGCCAAAAATGTAGCTACCTGGTATTCACTTACACGATCAAAAATTGGCTCTAACCAAATGAGATTTTTGCTCGATTGGAAAAAATGGGTTAAAATTAACTAAGACTCTATTGAAAATAACGAGTATTCGTTGTTACAAACTACCGAGATAAAAAGGTTAAATGCATACTGTTAAAAAAAAAAAAAAAAACGCTTTATCAGTTGTCACTTGTCAACCGAGTTTCTTGATTAATATCAACCCAACAAAGCAAGTGGGTTGAATTCAAAAGTGTTAGTTTTTTATTCACGACCAAGGGGAAAATGATAAATCGATTATTTTTAACCGATTTTCCAACAACTAAACTCTGGTATTTTTAAACCACTAATTCTGTAGGAGCTATATTGACAGTGCTACTTGGTAGTTTTTAACCGAAAATTAGGTAGTTGGCGCAACAGGTCCGGAGGGACCCTAGGCCTAGCTTCTCACAACCATTCGTTTTGTGTGAGTTCATTTTTGGAACGAATAGAAGGGATCTACAATTTTATGCCGACTACAAATGGCTAATTGAGAAGCTGTTTCATGACAGCTATAATAGTCTCGGATGTTTGTCAGAAATTCGCGAGAGGTGGCGCAGTGGAAAAAACCCTAAGTTGGATAATGTTTTTTTGAACATTTGAACAATTGAAAATTGTTATTTGTTCTACCAAAAAAGTATAATAAAAGCGCACTCTGAACCGAGCGTGCTCAGGTCGTTCTGATGTTTTTCTGTTTTTCCTGTTTTTTTTTTTTTTTTTTTTTTTTTTCTGTCAAATTTGTAATCAGCTTTTTACTCAGCCTGCTCAGTCAATTTATTCTGAGCTCATAGAGCTTGCTCTGATCATGCTCTGAACGAAAAAAGAAACACAAATTCGAGCTCTGATGTGTCTGAGCTAAAAAAGAAACACAATTTTTTTGTATAACAGTTCAGGTTGTGCTCTGAACTAAAAAACGAAAAACGCCTAATGGGAATGAATACCTAGTGTGAGTTCTCGAGTAGAGATTAGTTGTTGTAATTGCGTGCTGAAAATCCTACCTTACTTTGCTTTTTCTGAGTTCGAAGCTCAAAAAAACAAGCCTATTATAAAAAAGCACACGATCAGTGGCGCATTAACCACTGGGCTCGTGAAGCTCGAGGATAGCGCCGCAAATTGTAGAGGGGCGCACGTTTTGTATGTTATTGAATCAAAGAAAATTGAGAATTAAATGACAAACGAATTAGACTTTGACGACTTGATAAATGATTTTTCAAAATTAAAACTCGAAAAGAAATGCATTAAATCATTCGTACTCTTTATTAAATGTATGGATTGTAACCATTCGTTTTGTGTGAGTTCATTTTTGGAACGAATAGAAGGGATCTACAATTTTATGCCGACTACAAATGGCTAATTGAGAAGCTGTTTCATGACAGCTATAATAGTCTCGGATGTTTGTCAGAAATTCGCGAGAGGTGGCGCAGTGGAAAAAACCCTAAGTTGGATAATGTTTTTTTGAACATTTGAACAATTGAAAATTGTTATTTGTTCTACCAAAAAAGTATAATATTTAATACCTAATCTAATATCTAATCTACGTTTCCACGGGAGATTAACGCTATCTCGTGATTTATCATACAAAAGTTAATATCATAAAAGGGAGATTAGAAATAAATGTCTATTATCAACCAGGTTTGCATGTACAGTCCGACTTTTGAACATACTTTCCACAACTCGAGATGTCAAAAATGCAAAGCAAACAGAGCTGCATTTGACAGAAATGACAAATACTACGTCAAAAATGGAAAAATGTCTCACTTTCTCTCTCTCATGAAACGTCATCCTCTCTCGAACGGACAGAGCCAGAGAAAATACATCAAGTTAATCTTCTTTTATTTGGTGGATACACTTCAGAATTAATTTTAAACCTCTTGTACTTAATCTCGATATTTATATCCGGTGGAAACGTTGCATTAAAATCTTAATTGCTTTAAATGGGGAAATTTACAATTACAGCAGTTTTCCCGCGAATTGAAAATTCTTGCCGCGAATTGTCACACTTTATTCACAATCCACACAAAACAGTCGCGATCCACAAGCCCACGAACAAAAAATTCGTTCAAACTTTACTTTTAAAAATGAAACTGAATAGCGGGTATCTGGATCTGCGACTAAAAATAGTTTTCATGTGAATGAAATGTCAGAAACTACGATTATTCGCTTGATCGTAGTTTTCAATTAGCTATCATGTGAATAGGCCTTAAGTTGACAGTTCGCATATGTGGCTCCTCATATTCCTGGGTTAAAAAACATCGAAGAACGTAAAATCCGAGGATGTACTGGTACAATAAATTGATCTCAAAAATAAACACAAAACAGATCAATATTTTTTAATGATTACAGGTATTAAAAAGGTACCTACATTTTTTTTAAACAATACTACAGCTTACAAAAAAAAAAAAAAGAAGTTAAATGCCTGTTATATTGGTATCCCTAATATTTAGTTGTTATTTTAAAATTTAGTTTACTTATGCATTGCTTTAAGCATTTCCGCCAATCACAACCAGCGCATAGTATGCACTACAAATAGAGAAACTCTGCGAACAGGTCCATCATCCATATTATACAAAGTAGGTAAACATTTACTCCTAAGCAGGGCTGCCGTTTCATAATTGTGGTGGGGAGTATTACCTATATAGCTTTTTTTGGGAGTACAGAAGAAGAAATTAAAAATTTATTTTTAGCTAAGCGTTTTTAAATTGGGACAGGTCAAGTTGCATGCCTGTATCGGCCATGTTGTTTTGGTATTGTCTGTCGAATCTGGTGTTTATTATTTATTCACTGATGCCAAATCGAATCTTTAACGTTTTGTGTCCAAATTTAAACGATGTTATATTTCATAGCTATATAATGGCAAACATGGCCATTTCAAACAAAGAATTTCGTTAATACCTTACACACCGCTTGTTTTATTCTACTTTAACATCGATCAGTCGTCATTGGAAAAATCTTTAAATAGTGGCAGAGTAAAAGGAATTTCCAGCACCCGTAATAGTAGACTCATGTTAAGGCGAATGTAAAAAAATTATTGGAACATCCAGAAAGTTGATTTTTTCTTGCAGTTTACTATGTAAAGAAATATCAATGAAAGTACAAACAGTTAAATTCGAAATTCAAAATAGGAGCACAATTTGTCTTTGGGGAGTACCGGAGTACGGTAGACGAAAAAGGAGTATAATAAGTACTAATATTGTAGTACTTTCGGCAGTGCTGATCCCAAGATTCCCAAGTGGCTCTTAATAGTGTGAGTTCTCGAGTAGAGATTAGTTGCTGTAATTGCGTGCTGAAAATCCTACCTTATTTTGCTTTGCTGAGTTCGGAGCTCAAAAAACGAAGCCTTTTATAAAAAAGCACACGATCAGTGGCGGATTTACCACTGGGCGCGTGAAGCTCGAGGATAGCGCCGCAAATTGTAGAGGGGCTCAAGTTTTGTATGTTATTGAATCAAAGAAAATTGAGAATTAAATGACAAACAAATTAGACTTTGACGACTTGATAAATGATTTTTCCCAATTAAAACTCGAAAAGAACTGCATTAAATCATTCGTACTCTTTATTAAATGTATAGATTGTAACTTGTTAGATATTAAAATATTTGAAATAAAATGTAAATTGTTCAACCATAATACCTTTGAAACATTTCTCACTCCCGGGGCGCCTATACCCGATTACCCATCACTCTTCGATGTTAACCCATTCAAATTACGACCCTTGGATAGTAGGTATAAAAAAGGGGGGCGGTAAACACCGTGCGTGCCTCAGGGCGCCGAAAAGGTTAATCCGGCACTGCACATCATCTCACTAATTACGTTCTATCAGTTTACAATGCGCTGTACTACAAATCATATTTAGTCTTCAGGCTAGGATTTAGAAACTCAAACCTACAACTTTTTCTATGTAAAATTAACCATTGCGACCGGCATAGTTTATCAAAAGGTAACATTTGGGGAACTTTTTCATTCTTGCTGTGCAATCCCGGACTTCTGTAATAGCTTTGTGACTGGTCCGCGTTATGTTGGTACCCTTAATCGCCCTGCTTAAATATTTTCATACTTCTACTCAGCTTAAGCTATTTTATGCAAGAATGTAGAGTACATACATATTTCTTTCTGAACTCACAAAGAATTCGCCTTCTGTATTATAATATACCAATGGGTAGTGCTGTCGAGATACAGGTTCCTTGCTGTAGCCCAACCAGAATAAAAGTTTATGCGCACCTAAGCCCACACAGAAAGAGCTGCTGACCTCAGATTAATGGTTGGTTATGAGAAATCACCTGTTCAACTTGCTATACATCTATATCAACAGATTTTTTGTTACCTCACGAGGCAACAATGGACTCAGCTACAATGCAGTCGTTGCAAAGAAGTGGTATCTACCTCATTCCAAACATCTTTCTAAGACTCTTATAGCAGGCATTGTTTTGCAACTGAACACCACTGCAGAGTAGAAGGTTGGCTTATTGCAATTTCCAGTGGACGAAACTTGAAAGCACTAAGCTAGTGGCGCATTACGAATAGGTAGGTATACTGCGCGCTATTGTATAAGCCACAAAATGTTTCAATAGATATATATGGGAACTATTCAGACACTGATCCGGTCGAGTAGCTGTTGCTTGCACCTTTATTTTTAAATGCTATGAATGGATACGCTATATGTATGCAGTTACACATAGAAATAAATAATAACATTTGCAGCACAATAGAGAAAATGCCGACCATAATTACTTTTCGAAAACTGGTCTGTTAATGTGGAAGTGCAAACATGTAGCTACTCCTACAACAATTGTGAAGGTACTTGTTGCATTTAGTCGCAGCATTCTTTTGTATTTGCTGATTTTAGTTTTAATAGGAGGTCATTATATGTATGTCACAGTGTGTACATTAAATTCGTGGCTTGGGAGACTTAAGCTTCATCGACCAAGAACTGAAATATTTGCAGGTTGTACCAACTAAATGTTCAAATGGGACAGCGAACCATATCTCTTTGCTTAAATTAAACCATTGGAGTATAATATATAACTATTACCTATCTATGCTACTAATGCGGGCATTAATTCAGTTACTCGCACCGAAAGTGTGCCATTTTACAAATGGTTAACCTAGGTACCATACCTATTTATAAAATGTATAATCTGTTTTGAAATAAAGTAGAAAGTTTGTATAATTAATACTTATTAATGAAATGAATAAATGTATTTTGAGTGTATGCGAGAGTATATGTAAGTGCCTGCCTATTGTTTCTGTTCAAGTGGCATTTGTATTACAAATTGCGGCTCGGTTCATCAGTCAGCCAGTATCTAACAATAATTTGAGGCTCACCATAAGTATGGTTTATTTTACATTCTCATGCATAGGTACGCGATTAACACTAATTACATTCAAAATTGAGTAAAGACTCCGATTAAAGTTTGAATATAGGAAATTTTCTATTTTTGACCTTAAGGAGTTGGTACTACCATTTTTATGATCGTGATTTGATTCACTAAAGAGACAATCGGTGTTTACTCTACACCTATGCTATATTGCTATTATAGGCGTTTTTCTTTTTTAGTTCAGAGCTGAGCACTGAACTGAGCTCGAGCTATATGAGCGCGCTCTGAACCGAGCGTGCTCAGATCGTTCTGATGATTTTCTGTTTTTCCTGTTTTTTTTTTCTCTCAAATATGACTGGAAGTGTGAATGTATATGTGTAATCAGCATTTTACTCAGCCTGCTCAGTCAATTAATTCTGAGCTCATAGAGCGCGCTCTGATCATGCTCTGAACGAAAAAAGAAACACAAATTCGAGCTCTGAAGTATCTGAGCTGAAAAAGAAACACAAACTTTTTGTATAACAGTTCAGGTTGTGCTCTGAACTAAAAAAGAAAAACGCCTTATGTAAAGATTTGAATAGATTTCCAAGTAGAGCTTTCGCTGTTCATATGCATACCAACACAGTGTTGTTATCCAATATAATCCAATATTGTGTATGTGTGTGTATTTATCCATCTAACAACGAAATCCAAATATTTTACAAACACAAAATTGTGTTAATCGCAATTAGAAAACCGAGATTAATTCATTTTCACTTTGCATAAACGGAATTAAACTGTTTAGGTATATTCACTTAACAATACACTGCACTTTATACTTTTGTATAAAATATTTTTATTTTGTTTTAAGCACTGATTGATGTGTATGTTGTAAATATAAATTTGACGGGGGAACAAAATGGCATTTTATAAAATTAAAATTGGTTCCACTTGGTAAGTTAACAGCAAACTTATCACAACCGTGTATCTTTGCACCGTGTAAATGAAATTTATCTGCTTTTACGAAAAGAGAAAACTGTAGCGATAGCCGAAAACTACGCGTAAGCTCAAGTGCTGCTTTCAACCGACTGAAACAGGTCTACCTGCCAAAGTAGCGTAAGGTAGGTAGTAGGTAGAGGTACGTTGTACGTTGTACGTACAAAGTACAATACCATTGGTATGAAAAACGACATAGCTGAACTTGCTGCCGCTGGCGCTGCCCAGTGCCAGTCTATCTAGACTCTTACTTTTACCTAAAGCTAAGCTTGCTTCTACCAGCAAAGCAGAAGAGAACGTCTGTGAAGAGAAGCCCATCTTGTTTGCATTTGCATTCATTTGCAATATCGTAAAATGAAGTCGTCTCGTAAGCTTAACTATACTCTGTCCAAGAAAAATTGTCAGTACACGGAAGATAGGATGTTTGTCTCTCAGTCTGGTTGCAATGACTTACATAAATCGGTCTCTTTTTAAAGCTCTCACAGGGTTGCCGTAGTGTGTATGATAATTCGCCATAACTCAGAGAGCAATACTGTTAGGGTTACCATCTTCCAATTTAGCCAGGTCTCATCAGTAAAATATATCTTTCTTTTCTCTTCTCGAATTTTTTTTAATTCGCGTGGATATCTTCGTCTCCAAGAAATAATGTCACTTCTTTCCAACAACAAATTCTTTAGCTGACGTTTGACGAATTTAAGTCCGAGATCTTTTTGCAATATTGTATACAAAGTTGATCTGCTTAGTTTTGTTATATTTTGACTTTTTTGTACTTCCAATAATATCTTGTCTAGCGTTGGAAGGTCATTATCCATAAAAAACTGATGGACTATCCGCCCAATCGCACATTTGTCAAAATCATCCACCTTGCTCTTGATACCGGAATTATTTTTCTTCTTTGGTGGTGAATTGTGGCCTTTGATTGCTTTTTCCCTTAAAAGCCTGTATACAGTTCGTTCCGTAACAGAAAAAACAGTAGCCGCATTTCCTACGGCTTCCGATTTACTTTTGAAAAGGTCATAGAATTTTTCAGTTGCATCAACAATTTTTTGTTTCTTTTCTACACTTAGATCCTTTGAAGACTTTGTAGCCATGTTTCTGTTTATTCATATGCACAATAAAGTTAACCACTTGCTTAGATGCACTATCCGCTATTGAGATAACAATTAGAAAAAAATTATATAACCACGACGCAATGTCATATACCTAAACAGATGGTAAAAGGACTGCACTTGTGCAGCTCTACATACATTTTTTAATATAGACATATATACCTAGATTACATATTTGTTAAAAAATTATTACCCGTCAATGCAGAACTTCGCGGAAACAGTAGCAAAAAAAAAGGATCATAAAATCCTTTCAAGGCATTTACTTTACTGGAGAGGAGTGACCGGATGTGGTAAAACCCGACGACCGAAAATAAACAGTATAGGTCTACCTGCTTCATCATTTTGATATTTCAGTGTGAAAAATATGCTCTACAAAGTGAAATATGAATTTATACCTACCAACATGCAGAAATATGCCCTAACGAATAAGGCTGAAAATTTGTACTTAGTTTTCTATATTTAAATATTTCATCAAATTTTATCCCAAAAAATACCATGCTTTTGCATGAATCCGGTTGAGTTGCCCTAGTAATCACTATTAATTTATTGCAATATCTCTACAACGCACATATGATCACTTGTTGCGTTAGTGAAATGAATGCATTAAAACACCTCACGAATAAACATTATTTCTAAAAGACAACATTCAAAATATGTTTTAACTGAATATTATTGGATCTTTCAGAAATACAAACAAACTAAAACCGAATGGCAGCACCCCACATAATATGCCGCTCTCAAAAGCTCCAAAAAGCACCAAAACCGAAAGTTCTTTGACAAAATTCAAAGAAAAACCCTTAATGATATGCTAAAATTGCCATATGGTAACACTTCTCTGATGTGCTTCAGTCACTCACACTGCTTATTTTGGTTGATGATAATAGCAAGCGAACGCAAGACGATCGTGCTCATTCTGCCCGCGACTGTGTGGCAGACTGGTTGTGGAGGGATGTATGCGAATTTCAGGAAAATTACAACAACAAAATTCCTTGGAATGCCAGTGGTTTCGTTTTTATTTCAGTGGCAAATCTTGTGTTTGAGTGCCGTGAGAGTACTACAGGCACCACTGGTAGAAAAAAGAGCTTCCCATAAGGCCTGTACTGACAATTTTTCTTGGACAGAGTATAGGTGAGTGTGTCTCAATCTCGAAACGATATCATATAACTGAGGCTATGTTGCAAAAAGAGATCTAAGCTGAATTTGTCAATGGGCCTTACTAACGGCCATATTATTCACTCACTTTAATCCGGGTTAAAGTATAAGCCCGGACTTAAGTGAGTTTAAACACAAAAATAAACCCAAGTCGCAAGTGCATAATATTCAGTAGTTAAACCGGAACATAAACCCATTTTTTTAAACTTTACAGCGTTTAATCCGATTGGATTTAAACTGCACTCCGGAGACCAGTTTAAGTAGGTACTTTAACTCGGATTAAAACACAATTTGATAATATTCACTCCTTGGTTTAGGTCACATTTTTAACAAAAAAAAAAAAATGGATTTCATTCTCGATATTGACGAAATGTTGATTAATTAAAATAAAAAAAAATATGTTGCGTTTTTTTTTTCATCTTTTAATTTAATAGTTTTTTGAATTAATTATTTTATTGTTATTAGTTTATTAAAAAAGGAAAAATAAAAATCGCATTCATTCGTCTTCTCTCTCTGCTTCATCGTCGATGGGTGACAGACTTTAATTTTTTCATTTAAGGTTATTTTTCAATTTATTTTAATAAAAATGAAAAACCAAAATAATTTCCCATAAAATGTGACAAACAACAAAAAAAAAAACTGTCATTATTTGTGAAATTTGACATTACGTAGGTTTAAACCGGATTAAAAACGGGTTAAAGTTTTTTAAATCCGCATTTAAATCCATCTTTATTCCAGCGGGTTTAATGCATGTTTTTCAGTGAATAATATGGACATAAGTTTAAATTGTCGGGTTTAAAAAATTCGGATTAATGGTGAGATGTTAAGCTGAAATGAGATGTTTTATAATTATACTAGGTAAATATTATTACAAACATTGTTGTACCTATATTTTCTGCTTTTGAATATCATTACCTTCGATTTCATGAGTAAATTTTTCTTAAATAGCGGAAGACAAATTGCTGAAAATGCTTTTGTTTTCCTTCAACCAGTCTACATTGTTTATATTTTATAAATATTTTAAGCATAACTACACGTATTCCTAAAAAAATGCTATCCACATTTAACGGATAACATTTTATGAACGCTGGAATCAACTTTGCCGAAAACGGAAGTGGTACACGCAAGGTGCAAGTGCGTTGGTGAGTGAAGTTACGTGACATTTGTCAATACGAATTTCTATGTAACAATAACGCACTTAGCATGTACCACCCCATAAAAATATAGCTTTTAGGCAAGTAACGGAAAATCGGCCGAAGATGGGGGTCTCAGTATTGTCTCTGATAGCAACTGCTTTTACTCAAAAGAAATGTCAGAATCGAAGCATTTGCTAGGTTTCGTATGAACAAAAACTGATTTCAGTTACTTTACTGCAAACTTTCGTAATCCTTGAAAAGCGGCGCCACTTACCAATTTGTCAGATCGGTAGGAATAAATCATAGCAATTACTATGAAAATTCAAATCTGATATTCTTCTGACTCAGACTTAAAAAAAAAAAAAACAATTTAGGTAAGCGCATTGTAAACTTTCGATGTTTTGTTTATAAATAGATACCGCTAAAATTTGTCTGTGTAGGAAAACCAATAAAATACCTATGAAGTTCGGAAAAAACCGCAATTGTTTCGCTTCACCCGAAGTGTGGATTGTTTCTAATATTTTCTTTGAAGAACATTTTGAGACACAATCATTCCTAAGGTAGGTATATAGGAGAACCGGGTCTTAAATTTGCAGCTTATTTTTTAAAAAATAATCCTCCAGCGAACTCATAGTTCTTCTTTAACTAATCGGCCACAAAAATCATGCTTCCAGGCGCAATTAGAACGATATCTAGATTTTACTCAAGTTGCTGTATTTTGACAAAATGTCGATAGACTTTCAAGGAAATTCAAAAATTCGAATTTAATGGTCACGTCATTGTATATGGACTGGTAGTGAAATGTCAGTTCAATACAACGGCTGCCCAAAAAATGACGCCAATATAACTAGCGCTATTGGTTCAAAGCGAATAAAAAGTGCAACAAAATGCCAACCATCTTAGATTTCTCCATAGAATGCTAAAGACACTTACCCCCGTATTAATAAACGCTGTGTTAAAGTTATCAACTTGTTACTCAGCAGTTATGTCCAATTTTTGTATGCTATCTGACGTTTGCTAACTAACTTACTTGTGCACATTTTTTTATTAATAAGGGGGTTAATTGGTATTAGCTTAGCAGATAAATAATGATGATGGCATTTCACCATTATTTGCACTAGACGTCAGACGTTTTATCAAATGACAATTTTTTTCTATGTGGAGCTTTGCATGCCGCTATTCTTCTAACAGGAAATGTTGTATCACGAAATTCTTGACTAAATTATAAGTCAACTAAACCCCCATAAGCATCAATTGAAAAAAAAAAAACTGTTCACGTTACCAATCTAGGCCAATAAAAGGTGAACCGCGTCAAGTCAGTCAGCCCCAGCATTAAGATCTAAGACTTTCTAAACTTTATTGTTGAACGTCAACGATTAAGCTTATTACGCTGCTCACGCTAAATTTTCGCTACCATACAAAATTCTCTCCAAAATTTAGCTAAGCTAAATTCAAGCGAACCCATTTAGCTGAGTCATACGCTGCTTAAGCTAAATGATCAAACTTTTGTTTCAGAATGTACTTCATATATCTGTCAAAATTTAGCAAGCCCATTTAAAAGGGCGGTACCTAAATTTTCGCAAGCTTAATTTTGACAGATCGTTGTGTTCTATTATTTTATTGCGTTTTTGTTTTACGGAGAATAGGAGAAGCATCCAAGGATGAGATTGGACTACCTAGAATCGGAAATTGTTGAAATCTGAGTATTACATTTTTGAAGTAATTTATTTTATTTATTTATTATATATTAGTTCTGCGGCGTGCTCTATGTCAAAATTTAGCTGAGATTTTAGCTAATGTTTGGAGAGAAAAGTAGGAAAGCTGATAACATTTAGTTTAGCTCCAGCAGCGTACTTAACTTTAAAGAAAAAAATGGATAGTATAATTGACAGAAAAAAAAAAAAAAAAAGAATAAAGTGAGTAGTGACAAAAAATGCAGCTAGAAGACAAGAAGAAAAAAACAAAAACGCGGCCATCTAGGTTAGAAAAATCAATCAAATAAATCGTTTTCATAAATAGTCTATATTTTTAAGTAGCTACATACATAAGATCAGACTAAACTTAAACTTAGTTACTAGTATAGTTAGGTATACCTAGGTACTTACACAAATTTCACAACTAGGTTCCTATTTCTAAATCAAATGTTTGCCAAATTTACTGCCCTTGTTTACCTTTTACCTAGGTAGGTAGGTATATCGTATATTTATTTTCTCCTGCGTTCTCGCTTGGTAGTCTTGGCAGCTTGGCACCCTATAAAATGTCAAACTGAGCTATTTTTGAGGAGTTTGCTCTTCTAGCTCAATAATGCTTGCACTGGCAGCTAACTGAGCTTATGACGGCTCCTTTTGTGTTGTGTTGATTGAAAATAGAAGTTTCGTAAAATGTTTCGTTCTTTTAAATAAACAAAAAAATATCTATAAATAACCAAAGGAATTACATTACATCCTAATTAAACAATGTAAAGTGTTCCACTTCTTCTGATATTTTTCGTGCAATAATTTAAAATCTTAATGGGGCTATAGTTTTAACTAATATGTCAAGAGATTGACAAAGTAGCTTTGTGTCGAGTGTTGTGTTTATTTGGGTAAAATAATCAATTAAAAAGTTTGTTTTGCTTTACTTTTGTTCATATTTGCAAAATGCTTGTTTGGCTATGTTAATTTCGTCTCGGAGTTGCTAGCAGCATTTAAGCAAGTCTGCGACACAATGTCGGACGAATTTATGTTGGAACAGGAGCCCAATAATTGTGGGCTCACGGAAAATTTGTTGTTGGAGACGCCATCTTCTTTGTCCACTTTCTCGGTCGGCGATTCAAATAATATAGGG
This sequence comes from Cheilosia urbana, assembly GCA_946477585.1. Taxonomy (NCBI): domain Eukaryota; kingdom Metazoa; phylum Arthropoda; class Insecta; order Diptera; family Syrphidae; genus Cheilosia; species Cheilosia urbana. The sequence continues at coordinate 27,762,762 of OX297855.1, forward strand.
CTTCCATATCAAAATGAGCCCATAATGCAATCATCACCTCCGCATTATCGTCATTCTCGTGCCTATAGACATTTTAAAAATCCGCCGCAACCCCACATGTGTATTCGAACAACAACAGAGCATGGCGAAGAGCTCTTCATTAATGTCTTAAGTTGGACAAGGATAGTTATTCCGCAAGAACCAAGTGACCCCATACCGCTGTACGGAGGAATGAGGGTGAGTGGACTATCATAATTGCAAATGTTTTACCTAACTGAGTGATTTGTTAAAGGTACCGCCGGGAAGTCCTCGTAGCCCTCCAATTGTGTTTGCTGTAATGGCAAATCCAGAGGTACTTAAAGATTCTGGAAGGCACAGCAAAGATCCGGAGGAGAGACGAGCAATGGTTGAGTTGATGTGCGATTTTGTTGAAGCTATGAATCCAGGCGTTAAATTGATCCGGTAAGTAAGCTGAATGCGAATGCCCTTAACGATAATCAACTTTAGTCTGGCAGCTCACGCCAAGACTGTAAATTTAGTTGCCAGAAAATTGCCAACTGTGGGATTAGATTTTAATGGCCAGAAAGCCATTTATTCGGGCGTGTCATATGCAATTAAACTGGATGTTCCTCAAGTTCCTTTTGCGACCCACTTTGGTCGGATTATTTCCATACAGTTTGTATAAATTTTAACAAAGTATTTCTATTTCTTGGTTAACATAAGTGGGTTCCAATATTGAGCAAGAGATTTCAGAATTCAGTATTTTTCTGTGCAAGATGCAGTCACATGTTCTTTTCGTAAATCGCCAAAAATGCGTTGTCGATTTCACAAAAAAAATAAAATAAACAAGCAGGAAGCATTGAAACACAAACGGAATCGCGTTCATTAATATTTCTTGAACTTTTCACTCTTCTGCATTTAAAAACTGTAGGCTGTCCAAAAGCAGTTGAAGTTTCCCGATTTAGTAAAAGTGTTTGTTCACGGCGGCCTCCGCTTGCCCACTTGAGCGCCCTGCCAGGTGAATCTTGCGTGTTACTTGCATTTGGAGGCTTTCACAGCGGAATTTATTTACTTGCATTAAATATGAACCCATTTCTACCCAATATTTATTTATTTAACATACGCTTTTACAAATATTTTAGCAATGCCGTCATTTTAAAGGACCGAGATATATCGGGAGAGCTAAAAGATGTATGGAATGCCGTGCAAGCGCAACGCGACCGAGAAAGAGAAGAGCAAATGGTGCAACAACGACAACAACAGCATTATCACAACACTACAACACAACAACTGTTTCCCAAGCAACAAAATCCATTATTAGACGAAGCTCAGAGTGAACAGCCGGAAAGTTCCAACACCACAAGTAGCGCGTCTGAAAATAAAATTGTTGGCATGGAGTTTGGACCCGAAGGATCCCATATGCTGAGAAACGATCAAACGACTGATCCATTGCTAAAAAATGTTTCCGATGAAGCTCATTTTATAGGCGAGCCTCTTGAAAGTGCAATTACACAAGACGAAGAAGACGGTCATTTACAGACCAAGATCCCCGAAAGAGAACTACCGAAAGCATCTTTGTCTGGGGCGACCAGCGATGTACCAGAACAAACGACTGCTGAGCCTGCACTCACTGAAGCTAACAACATTCATAATACGAAATTGTGTTCAATAGCCATTACTGACAATACAAACAAGTCCAACAATGTAACTAACGGAGGTAAAAAGGTTTCAACTACCAACACCGATGCTAATCCCAGCTCTACGGCGACAAATAAAACGCCATCGGCAGCTCCGCCGAAAAAAGAAAAATTGGGGGGCTTTCTACCAAATGGCTGCATTTTCCCTCGATTCAAAAACAACAAGCACAAAGACAAGGACAAAGATAATTCCAAATCTACCTCTAAGGACAGAGAAAAAAACTTACTACATGTCCTAAAGAAAAACAAAGACAAACAAGAAGATCCCATAAAAAACTGCATCAATCTCGAAAGTGAAATCGAGAAGCTAGACCTCAACAAGATTGATTCAGCCACAGCCAATGACAACATGTTCATGAAGCTAAAAGTTGCTACATCAGCTGCCAAATAAGTCAAATAGTGCTATGCAACTCGCATCTCTTTGTCAATTTAAGCATTTTCTTATGGCTCGGAGTCTGCACAATCACAAATAACAAGCATGCATCTGACACACACATTTTGTTTTCATTTCGAGCAAGTTGTGCACATTACCCAACACAAAACATTAGAAAACACTCTTAACGCATTCATACTTCATAAGCCTTGTGTAAAGCCTTCGCAAAATATAACTTAACAAACTTATGTGCCATAACAGATATTGCATTTATACATAGAACTTGAATTCTAATCTGGTCAGAGCACAACAATAAAACGTTATAAGAACCACGCACAGGTACACACTTACCCCGTTCATTTGATCGCATAACTGTATTTTTAAGGCTATAATTATGTTCTTAAAACCTATGAGAACCTTTTTTGTGTTGTGTTCAGTCTTAGACAATCATCCCAATGCTAGCTCAAGAACCGAATTTTTCAGCTTTTTTTTTTTTTTGTATACCTACCTACGCATCCACTAATCGCTCAAGGTAAATTTGTGTTTTAATTCTAGTAAAGATTTAATAAAAACGCACATGTAACGTGAGTGGTTGTAAGTTAGTAATAAATGTCTGTGTTTCTAGGTTTATAAAGTCAGTTCATATTTTTGTAAAGAAATGTTCGGTTTGAGATAGGCATACGTTTTAAACTCGGTGCTAAATATTCGAATTGCTTTTTAATGAATTTAGTGACATTTGAAAGAGTGAACAGTATTTTATTCAAATGTAGCAACGGCGCTTAGTCAAAAGTGATCTGATAAACAATAACCCCAGCAATGTTGTGATGCACATTTTATGGGTTTGTTTTAGCGGTTGAACTCGGACGATCGTCCTCGTTGGCAATCGTATTCGTCTCTGTTTTGCGAGAGTTTCATTCAATGTCTGATATCCCTCAAAACACGCTTCGGGATTGTTTTCCTCGGGATCTGGTACACGTATTTGATGGATATGAACTTACATATGACAGCATATTCAAATAAACCTAAATTTGATTGGAACTGAAAAGAATGGTTGAAGAAAATGTCGTCCTTACCATGTTGATGCTCTTCGCAGACAACTTCGGTATCGACTTTCTTCCGTTTTGAAATGTCCTGCGGCTCGATAGTACAGTGCATTGCGGTGCATACTCTTTGGATTTCCCTCGCTCCAAATGACACAATTTGCTTATTAATAAAGCCATCAAGTCAAAAGTGAGTCGCATTATCACTGCACAAAAATTGAAGGCAAGATATTGGATTGACTGTCAATCACTGTCAAACACGACGCAAACGATGATCGTTTATAATATGTTTCACTCATTCTGTAATCCAATGGAACAAGAAAACTGATTCTGATGAATACACAAAAGTGAAATGCCAAGAAGTAATCTACGGCAGCTGTCAGCATAAATTACACTCGTGTGAGTGCTTTTTGAGTGGATTCTGGGGCCGAATTACCGCATCCGTGAGCGAGCCATACGTCACTGAACTTTGTATATCTTACAAGCAAAACAATAATAAATTCAGTCACGTGTTACTCGATCACGGGTACGGTAATTCAACCCCTGGTTTCAAATCTAGAAGCGAAATAAATTCTCTTCTCAGAATCACCAGAAGAGTATTTTTTGTGACAATGGAACGGTTTCAGAAGTGTTTTTTTTTTTTTGTCTTTTTCGACTCCGGACTCTCCCGGACGCTTCTTTTAGCCCAATGGAAACCGAAATAATGACATCTTAAACAAAACAATGCAATAGCTATTCGCTGTCTGAGAGTTGTCATTTAAAAGGAAACAGATAATTACGCCTACCGTATTTGAATTCGTGCGGATTTAAAGCTTTCGGTTGACCCTCTTTGCCTTATTTTCGCTTTAGTCCTTTAATTTGAATCTTTTTCTTTGGACTGGGAGGAACGGAATCACAAATAATGCAAATTGAGTATTTTTTGAGTTTTACACCTGCGCGAATTAATTGATCGCAGGGTACTTACTTACTTAGGTGGCGCTACAGTCCGGGGTGGACCTGGGCCTCAACCAAAACGCCTCTCCAGATCGCAGGGTAAATAATGTATAAATGCTGTACATAAACGATTTTGGACAGAAACCGCCGCCTAGAAATGTTCGGCTTGAATTGCCCTGCATATCAGGATGATAATCTCCGGGCACTTTCTTTCGCAAAATAGGAAAAGTTAAACTGTCGACAGTTCTAAGTTCATTACCTGTTGTTTGTTAAGAAATACCGCACTGTGTTCTTTCAGATCCTAAATAGGAGAACAAGCCCACGAAAAACTCTCTTGTTGAAGATATTGGAAGTAAAAAAACGAAGGAAATAAAAAATGTTTGCTAAAATGCATATATAGCAAATTGTTCGCTCAATTGCAAAGCTCGATATTCAGATAACGTATTCATATGCTCCGAATGAGGACAGCCGTTCGAACACGTTTCCAAATATTCGGACATTCAATACGTAAGAAGATTCTAGCATCTTAACCACAGATGTACCTAGTTGATTCGCCCAAAAATGTATCGGAAGCAGTATGTGAGCAACAGTTGCACGTCTGTTTTTCGTGACAGAATATAGTGAAACATTCAACACTTGGTCGATGATTTATGTCATCGCAACTGATTACTTCCGTATTGATTATCTATCCGGGTATTTAATTTTTTCATTTGGACGTTTTCCGTAAAAAAATGGAATGATAAGTCGGATTTGATCAGAGAACAAACAACAGAAAACTACGTTTATTTCGCCTATATTTTGTTCACTTCTGATTAGGCGCGCGCCGGTTTGAAAACATAGTCCTATGACTCTGTAAACCGATTGATTTCGAGTTTTAAAGTGTTGTTAAATGTTTAGTTAGTAACGCATTTAGTATATTTAAATAACAACCACTACATCAATCATTTTCATTGTTAACACATTTTATACATCATTATGATTTTCTTTAAAGATCTCAAAACATTTTTAAGAGACCGGGCGTATTTTTTTTTAATAGCACTGCTCTATAGACTGCAAACCCTCGCTACTCGGTGTCGTTAAATATTTGTTTGTTCGTATTAAATTAACGTGATTGTCGGTAAGGTTTGTTATACTATTGCATTATGTTATTTACCTACGCTATAGTTATTAACTAGGGGGGTTGAAATACAATCCATTAAAATTGTTTTTAAGCCAATGTAACACCTACTACTAAACTTAAAATGTTTGTTTATTAACACTACGCCTGTAGGCTTCTTTATGCCAATCATACTATTTTCGTTTTAGCAGATTTTTAGCAGTTTGGCAAATAAATTATCTCATAGTTTTTAGTTGGATGACAATATAATGTTTACTTCGTGTTATGATTGAAGGTACCTACTTGTATAAAATGAAATTAAGTTTAGGCATCCGGCAACCAATTATGCCATACTAATTATTCGCAAAAGTTGTTTATTACACAATTAAATACGTATTGTGCTGCTAAAACTACCTGCACAATACTGTCATAGCTTCGTCAATCACGATTAGCCGAGCTTCCCATTTGTTACTTTCAGTTTATTTGTGATTTTGTGTTAAGAGCTTATAATGCAAAACGTTTATTTATAACTATAATTATTATTGTACTCACTCCTATTCAAACTGTATTCTTTCGTTTATTTATGCAGTAACTGGCTTACACTCTTAATAAGCAATCTCTTCAAAACACACACACACACACACACACTCAGATAGGAACAAGAAAATTATACAGTTTAACACATTAAATAGTTAAGTACAATTTTACATACAAATATTATTGAATTTCAATAGAAAACTATGGAAAAATAGAAGGAAATAACATGTAGAGTTGCACGTTAGGCGACTTTTTTTTATATAATATATGTAGATGCAAAAAAAAAAAATAATAAATAATAAACACGAATAGAATAGGATAAAGAAATAAAAACAGTTCTGGTAATAATATATAAAATAAAATATTTATAAGGCATAGAAAAAAAAAAACAAAACAAATATATATTGGAACAACAATGCAAATAGGTTATTTCCATTTGGGTAACAATTTGTATTCTAAGTATGTATTTTATTTAAAATTATACAGTTTTTATATTATATATAAAAATAAATAAATTTTAGTATTTTAAAGAGTTTTGTGTTTTTTTTTGTTTATGTTCTAACAAACGCACCTTCTTTTTCCTATTCGTTTATTGGAGAGTTTTATTTACGAACGAAAGGGACGTACAAATTTATGCCGAACCTGACTTGTCATAATAGGTCTGTTCCTTTACTTTTAAATCTAACGTATTTTTACTAATCCTTACGAATTTTATGAAATCTTACAAATTTTTATTCAATGCCGTTCCTTAACTCGAAAAATTCGTAAAAGAGAGAGTCATCGAGAGAGCAAAATTATATTATACCCCTCCAGCCCCCACTGAGAATCTTACGAATTTTTACTCAACAAATATCAGACATCCTACAACTAACAGCTGATTTAAAATTGTTTGTCCTATTTGGCGTATGCGTTTGATTTTGTTTGTATTAAAATGGTATCAAGAGGCGGCAAAATAAAATGAAATGTTTTCCTCGAGATTATTTTCGATAACTCACTCCACTCACTTTTTTATCTTCTCGAATGCTTGGAGTTCAATCAGCACAAACTCTTCCACATATTCGAACTCATCAAAAAGAAGTTCAATTAATTTCAGATCACTTTCATCGCTAGGTAGATGATATAACTAATTTTCTTATGTGGTATTCGATTGGGGGCTTTCAGAGCACATTTTTTGCTCTCAGAGCAGTTTTTATGTTCGTTTGGTACAAAAAAAAATCAATCTTTTTCAGATTTCAGAGCACTTTTGCGAATCTAGATATTTTCTCAGATTTACCAATAAAAGTGCGTTTGAGTTTGACAACTGGTGGAGTGCGTTTAGGTTTTCGTGAATTTGTTCTACAGCAAAAAAAAGGCATTGCATCGGGTGAATCTATTTGGCTGTAGAAAATAAGGCCCCAAAAGAGAAAATGAAATAAGGCCCCAAATTTGGGATGTTATTTCATAATGACATAACACCCCAATTTCAAATATGAAATAAGGCCCCACTGCGAGGAAATAAGGCCCCAAAATAAAAAGAAATAAGGCCCCAAATTTGTGGTTTATTTCATAATGAAATTAAAAATAATGAAAACTACTTTTTATTTAATATTGTTGATATTGGATAAACTAGTTTAGATTAAAGGAACTTTTTATATACTCAACCTCGCACCCACCCCGCAATCTAACAGTAAGCCCAAGCAGGGGGGCAGCATGCCCCCCCATACGCATTCCATATCGGAAGGGTAACAATTAATAATAAAAATATAATTTTGGGGACTTCTTTCATTTCTTCTTTTGGGGTCTTATTTCATAATGAAATAAGACCCCAATTTTCATTAAGAAATAAGGCCCCAAAAAAGGAAATAACACCCCAAATTCTATTAAAAATCGTTGTTGTTGTTTCCTGTATAATTTTTTGGGGCCTTATTTCGCAGAGCCAATCTATTTTTGTAAATTATTTATGTATAAATTATATTTAAAAATCAGTCGGGACGCAAATTTCGAATATTTTAATTTAAAATTCAACCAATGAATGGAAAATGTTTTTGCATGAATATCAATACAAAAAAGGGCAAGTGACGTTTTTATGTTCGATCACGAAATCTGAAATCTGAGAGCGAATCTGAAGAAGCCCAAACGAATACCACATTTGTAAATAAAACGGCTTTTCGTACCACTTTTTTGAATTTTTGAATTACGTATCTGTCATTTTTCATAGATTAGTACGAAAGCGTTCCCTAACTTTTTTGTACGTGTCCTTTTGACAGTCTTTTCCATTCTTACTAATGTGGTTTTCCATTGGGACCACCAGAAATCTTTTTCAGATCTCAGATTTTACTGTGCTCATGGAACGCGCAACGAGATTGATCTGCTTTTGTAAATGGATTAGTGCGTTAATTGACAACAATATCAGCTTCAGTTCAAATGGCATTCGTTTTTGGCTAAATCACAAATGGATATCGCCCTCAAAAATGTTTTCCTTCTTGTAGATACAAATGAAGTATTATTGGTGGTTTGTAGTCTTCAGATGACGAGGGAGATAATGAAGATAATAATTCCTCCGAAATCGTATCCATAGCTATTTATGTATTTTGTTATTTTGGTTTTCACGAAACTTTGCGCATTTGCCTCGAAATGAAACTTCTTAAACTGACGTTAAACAGCTGTACAAAGTATATTGGTATTCGTAAATCTGAAAAAATATCGAGAAAAGTAAAAGTGATTTAGATCAAAAAAAAGACTGATTTTTTGTCCCAATGGAAAACCACATAAAAAAAAAATAAAGGAACAGACCCAATGTAGAAGCTCTTACCGGACGATCGTATCTCGGCAGCTAAGCAGGGGTTCGCGAAATGTCGGTCAGGGGAACTAAAGAATTTGTTTTCCTCGTAGTTTGTATCTTTATTTCGACGAAGAATGCATCGTTGTGTTAAAATCAAAAGTAAAGGAAAAGGTTGTGAATTTTGTTGCCACTTATGCTAATGTCCATTGCAGCAGCCAAATGCATTTTTTTACTCTATTTTTCACAGACTTCTCGTCTAAAAACGTAAGTAAACACACTTTAAAGTTTGACAAATGACAAATGTTTTGGTGTTAGTGCAAATAGGAGTGAATTTCGTTCGGATATCGAGATTCGCAAAATTGCTCCAAGGGAACATGAAATCTGACAGCCAGCTGATTTCGAGAGCAGAAAAACTGCTCTGAATCTTTTCCTGTCTCAATGGAAAACGACATAAGTCTGCCAGGTGACAGCTGTCTGACTAGATGTATCGCGGTGGCTGAAATCGGTCATGTGAGCAGCTGTTTCAGTTGACGTTTATGTAGGGGTAGCCGACGAATCTAGGGAAGAAATTCGTGACCGAGTAGGTACTAATGTGGTATTCGATTGGGCTTCTTCAGATTCGCTCTCAGATTTCAGATTTCGTGTGTCTAATCGAACACATAAACGTCACTTGCTCTAGTATTCGCTGTGCACTCATGGCTGAAGGCCGACGAATCCAGTATTTCTGGCATTCCAAAGAGTACTGAATACAAAAATTCGAAACGAAAGAAAGCAGAACATCCCGTCGCAAGTGCAATCTCATCTTTTGCACGAGTCTTTTTTGACCGTTTTCCAAAACTTCCATCACATTATGCAAGGGCTTCATCTTCGAAGCTATATTTTGAGCCCTTTATTGGAAGCATGAATCAAATGGTTTATTAGCAATCTTTTTCATGAAATTAACTTATCTATACATCCGATAAAAAAAAGACAAGTGCGACACGTGTGTGAAACGTGAGGTGGGTCAAATTTCCGAAGAAGATTGGCAACTTAAGGGTTTTCCAATAAGAGCTGTTATTTTGGTATTCAAAGAAAAATGCCATTTTTTGAGATAAATGATCGGATGTTTATTATATTTCATAATAAAGAGGAATGTATGCAGTTAATAATGAAAAACAACATCAGCCAAAAGGCCACCAGGGGCCTGTAACAGAACGCGACAAGTAGTTGTAGGACAAGTGAATTTCGACAACTTGTCAAAGATTGTGTAACACAAAACGACAAGTCGAAGAGCACTGCGACAATTATCGCGATGAAAGATGACAAGTGGGAAATTATATATTTTCCCTCTTTCTGTAACAGAACATGACAAGTGTCAAGACACACTTGTCGAACTGTGGTTCAATATGGACAGGTGATTTGAATATTGTCAAAAGCTGACAAGTGCATTTTTAATGTAATACCTAAGCAGAAAACAAATAGTGAAATACAATAGTAGATATATACATAGTTAAAAATGTACTTTTTTGATTCCGACTTTGATAGTGACGGTGATAGTGAGAAAAGTGAACCTCGGCACAGGTTGAACGTTTTTAGGCCAAGAATTAATTTTGATGTTAGTGATCATCTGTATATTGAAAAATTTCGCATATCAAAATCAACTGCACACAATCTTGCTGCAAGACTAAGAAGAAAAATACAGTGCACTACAAATAAAAGTTATTCATTAACCGTTTACCAAAAACTGTTGATTGCTCTACATTGGTTCGGTTCGGGCTCACAGTACCATGTTATAGGTGACATGCACGGCGTTAGTAAAATGACAGTGTGTCGCTGCATTCGAGAGATTACTCAGGCAGTAAATGGCATCGAATTCGACAGCCAAGTATGTTGGCCAGATGATATTTTCGCCCAACGATATCGAGCACAATGTTGTCGCAAGTTGTTAAGATGCAGTTTTTTCCACCCGCAGAACCCGTTTTTTTTTTTTGAGTTGTCCACTCTTGCCTATCATTTCATTTGTGTAATTAACATATTAATTCTAATGTTACTTATTTAGTTAGTACTTACAATTGTGCGTTTCTTAACATTTTGCCAAAATACGTCCCTTACATACGTCCAATTCTTATTCTGCGCAACAACATTTAGGCTTTTTGCCAGGCCAGGTCTATTTCCTTCCACTTTGTATATTTATTTTCTTTTGTTAGAACACCACTGAAAGCACCAAATAAGATATTTTTTTTTCTCTTATTTTTGTTAAAATAGCACTTTTTTTGTCTTCCGTGATTTTTGCCATCTTCACATATAAAACACTTGTCGAAGAATGCCGACAAGTCAAGGGAATTTAATTCTTTTGACAAGTGCAACGGTTTACGTTCTGTTACAGAATTAATTTGTACTTGTCGGACAAGCATAAGTGGACAAGTGAATTTAGACTTGTCGACTTGTCGCGTTCTGTTACAGGCCCCAGAGCACGCATACAGGACCATATCCTTTCACAATAGCACCTCTTATTGAATAACTCTTTACATAGGGCATAGAAAGATCGTGCGCGGTTGGAGAAAGAGCATGACAAAGAACTTGGTCTGCAGAAAAAGTGCGTACAATGGACTTATACATGCAGTGAAAATGACTCCATTAGGCCAGGGATTCGCATCGTAGGTATATTATTTTAGCACATTGAAATGGAACACCTATTTTAAAAACAACAAATCAAGGTGCGTATTGACTTCCATCTAGCTTATTCAACTTGAAACATGAAATACATTTAGAATCGACATTCAGCTTCGATGAAATGTGAGAAATAATAGCATCCGTTGTTGTATAAGGGTGAAAACTAGAAATATAGAACCATGTTGTTTTTAATCAAACTATCCTGGTTTTATTTGATACACGATAGCAGCAGATGCACCATTATTACTATCATCGGCGAATGAGCGAGTGAATAGAATTGACTACGGGGGCCAGAACAGTTCCACCAGCGCAACTTTATCTATGTTTGCATAATTTTCAGCAGCAATAGCAAAAGACGAAGATGCAGATGAAGTGAGCGCATCATTGACAATTAAATTGTTAGCCGGTGACAAATAGCGGGTGTTGACACAGATGCATTAAGAGCATTGACAGAGAGGTTAGGACTAGGTTTGTTACGCGTTCGATGAAACCGCTGCTCATATGACAGCATCCACTTTTGAATATCTTGAGCGCTTTTCAAAAGATGTTGCAGTTCCTATTATATTCTTTGGTGATAGATGCACCTATCAAAACCGAAATGCGATCCTATCAAACGCAATTTTATCTTTTGCGGTTGACAACAATAAGGAATAAGGATATCAGGAATCTTCTTCTACTTTTTTTGTTACAGGTTGTCAATGATCCAAAGGTATGCGACTTACGTGCCTTAAGGTATTCACCGACTGGTGAAAAGCTTGGTTTCGATCGTGATTGGTCACATCTACCTCAAAGATACAGGACGGTAAAATATTTCTCTTTCTCTTAACCTGGCCAAGAATGTATCAGAAAGAAAGGAGCTATAAAATCTACGACGAACCAAAATATTAGTTTGCATTTTATGGATTATTCATTAATTTTTATGTTTTAGAATGTAACTTTTTATATAGGTAATAATAATACCACTGAGGCCAGAAAATGCTAGTATCTCGTAAGCCAAAGCAAAAATGCAAGTTATAATACCTCGTAAGCTAAATAAAAATGCAAGTTAATACCTCATATAACCAACGATATTAACATAAAATAATAATTTTGTTTAACAAGTTGTCTTGAAATATAAACCCGCTTTAATTGAAATTTCTGAAATCAATTCTATTGGCGCTCATTACTTTTATACCAAGTTTTTTGTTCCTCCAGGAAAAGTGATATTTCTGGGTTACGAGGTGTTCGATCTACAGCGACGATATTGTATATTTTAACTGTCTCTTCGCTGATTACAATGTTATTGTTGTGACCGCCCGATAATTTTGAATTTCTTACGACTGACTTTATTAGTTCGAAAATACAGACTAGAGAGATATTATAAGAGAACTCTAATGTAGGTACAATGTTGAGTAACTAAATTTTTCAGTAGGTACCTATCCATCTTTTTCTTGCATTCTTTCGTCTTGGTGTTAAAGTCACCAGCGGCCAATATTGCTCCCTTGAGTTCTCTCATGCTGTCTCCAAACCATTTAGTTCCTTCTGGAATATGAACTACCAAAAAGTGTTATGTTAAACTCAACTTAAATTGGAGTGATGTCCAAGGCTTTTGGAGCAACGAATTAAACATTGTCATGATATTGTAGGTACTAGAAGAAAACGAAGTACTGCAAATTTTGAAAGGGGAATCTAAAGACCAATAAATCAGCCTAATCAAACTGTAAACTATCCGTCGATAAATCTAACTTTTAGTCAACAAAAAACAATAATAGAAAAATACATTATATACATATTATAATTGCAATATAGGAAGAAAAGCCAGATTCACGACAGACTTCAAAGTTGTCAAAGTTGTAATTCAAAACAATCATTATTATTTGTTTACACTTAACCAAAAAAAAAGAAAAAAAAAATGCAGGTGAAAGGTAGGCTGTTGTTTTCTATATCATACTTCATACATGTTAATATTCTCGCAAAATATACTCAATCATAATCAAATTCATTCATTCATAGAATGCTATCCAATCTCCAATGTGTCATGGGGATTTCCTGAAAATACACGTAACAAATGCTAAACTTTCTTCTAACTGGTTTGCCAAACACCAAATGATTTAGGTACGGTGATCGTAACACTCACACTCCATACAGACGTATTTTTAGGAATTAACTCAACAATATTAAGAGTTTGTTTTATATCAAACAACATTATATTAGAATTTAAACATGTAATTTTAAGTCCAAAAATCAGGTTTACTCATTCCATTCAAAGCAAGTCAACAAATTGGGTTGACATATTTTGTGGTGAAAAAAAAAACAAGTTTATTTAACAAGATTAATTTTTACCTATTGGATTGTTACGAAAATGTTCTAAAATGTTCTGAATAAAATTAAGAAACCAAAAACAAAAACAACTCAAATAGGAATTCATATTGTTCACATTCATCCGGGATATAGTTTATTATCAATACAGAAATATTTAATTGTACCTAGCAGATAGTGGCGTACTTTAAACTAAGTTACGAAACTGGTAGATAGGTATGTAAATAACCACCGTAATTTCCATTTTGATGACTATAGGTACTAGATTTATAGATTCATCTGCCGGCTGCGCCATTGTATTTATTATTTAAATAATATTAAAAAGGCGTCGAAAATAAAACAAGTTTGGAAATATACACCAGTCATCAATTTTTTATACCTACTTAACTGCGCACGTGCAACAGAAGTGACTCAAAATTGGGGCGAAAATGGTTCGTGTGACAGCTTACGGAGCTGGTTTCGAAAACGAGTATATTATTCTCCAGTGAGACAGAATACTGTTATTTTACCATTTTCTGTAGACAGACATCTCTTATGTCGTTTTCGATTTGGTTTTTAATTTTTTGATTTGAGATTTCAGATTTCTGTTGCCAAATCGAACATGAAATCCGAATTTTATTGATTCTTGTTTGTATTGAGTTCGCCGCAAAAAAAAAAACTTTTTTACTTACACTGGAAATTCATTTCAATTGATTTTCAGACATTTATAAACTCTTCAATAATTTAATAGAAAAATTCACTCCTCACGCATAAAATGAATAATTCAGCTAAAAAAGCAATCCTATCAATGATAAACCGTTCGTAACCGCCAGCGGCCTGTCATTAACATTGGTGTTAGTGCAAGTAAGTGTGAATCTAAAAAAAAAATCGAGATTTCTCAAAAGTGTTTCAGATCAAAAATAGATTGATTTTTCGAACATGAAAAGCAATCTCGATTTATCTCGATTAAAAAAAAAAAAAAAATTGATCTTGCCAAATCGAAAACGACAATATTTTGATATCTCCTTAGTTGTTCCATTTTTTAAAAAGTGTCTGTATTTGACCTTCCAGTTGTTGGAATACCTCGTGTTCGTGCAGTTCGAAAAGGCCACTATGACCTCCAACTCTTCGAAAAGTAAAGGAACTACTAATTCTGGAAATAGAACGGATTCAGGAAACCATTTATATATTTCGTCGGTTACAATGTGCAATTTTGTATGGAAAATTTCGCCATTGTGAGTTCGAATAATTTAGCCTGTACATTCAAAATGATTATTAATATGGCGGATTGTATTTTCAAACTTAAGTTTTAATAAATACCAAAGTTAAATAAAATCACAAGGAAACTGTTTATTCTTCAAATAAATGAGCGTTACTTATGCGTCACCCTGTACAATGGTAGCAGCTTTGATTGACAAAATGTAGTACATGCTCATAAAATGAGAAACCCATTTGGATTGGAGTGATCACCAATTTACCAAAATCATATCAGCTTTTTCGTGAATTAGACAATCTACAGTTGTTGTGGACCTCAAACCAGGTTTCTACTCAATTAATTGTCTTTCAATTTAACCTGTTATTACTTCTTCTTCTCCATCAATTCATGGCTCAGTTCGCATTTTTATATTTTTGGTACGAACACGATTTTCAGTTTAAAAGAAGGTAGGTACATACCTACTACGTTCTTAACAATGGAGGAGGATGAAAGTTCTTCATCCGATAAATATTTAGTTGAGGAAATCCTGAAAACTTTATCAGCTACATAGGAAAGCAGAAATGCCGTTGGTTTATTTATATTTTTTGCGATCTTGACATATCTTATAGATTGTCGCGCCTCTACATTGCCTTTTAGAAAGATGCTAAAAAATACATTACCTAACAGTAGTTTCTATATCTGGGGTCGAATCGCGTCCTCCATTAATGAGCATTTCGTGACGCAATTTGTTTTTGTTTCACATGCAAAACCAACTTAATTCCGTGAACGGGTAGCTCGTTCGCGGAAGTGGCGATTCGACCCCTGATTTTGTAACAGAATAATAGCTGTCCTTATTCAAATGATCTACCTACACAACTTAGTATTATGTATTTGCAAATTTGCATTATCACAACTCAATAATACGATGAGGAGTGAGGACTTAGGTATACACACAACAAAGCGTATGCGCATGCGCTGCGCACGTACGTTTATTAGGAAAAGACGATTTCTGGATATTATAATAAATGCGAATTGTGTTCGCACGATGAGTAACTTTATACTATGAGCATAAAACTTCTTTAATTCGAAATTCTATTGTGGTTAATTAATATCAATATGTTAGTGTATTTTATGCCTCAGGCGAAGCTGACGTAATCCTGATTTTTACCGTAACGGAGATTTCCAGCAAATAATAATATAATAATATTTACGTGTATTTTATCAGCAACAACAAAACGGCTTTTCTAGAATCGGTAGGCTTTATCGTAGAAGAGTAAGTACCTACGTAGAAGTTAGATCAGTCACCAACAAGAGTGACCGGCTATTGATTGAGATAGGTAACTTTGGTATATGTTGATGTAAGATTTATAAAGCTTGTCTTAATTCTAAAGGCAACTCCGAACTATAAATTATTCAAAGTTGCGGGGGTTTCAGGATACGTTGCCACTTCTACGAAGTATACACCTACTTAATGATGTTTGAGTTATATTTTCTTGAATTAAGTTAATACATAGGTATTACTTTTGTCTTTTATTTTTAATTTGAATTTGGCATAGTCTCTGGAATATAATTCTGTTTCCTGCTTGTATGTAGATACCATTTCAACGGAATTATTCGAAAAATTTGTCTCCACGGATTTCCTTAATAGCTTTTGTTGATTCAGAACTAATTGCGGTGTTTTTTTTTTTTTTTTTTGTCTTGTCTGTAAGAAATAGATATTTTAACACATAACTATCAATAAAAAAAATAGCAACAATTAAATTTGCTTCACCCTTTTTGTCTCTAGGTTTAAAAAGCGTGTAATTTTCATAAGGATCTATCAAACTTTGTTTTTCCATATGCTGTTTGGTCAGCCCCATAAGTGTGGCCCCGCAGATCGACTGTAGACCGAGCAAATCCTGGAAAAGACAAACTTATTTCAAGTCGACACTCACCGTCTCTTCATCAACTGCAAAAATTGAAAGAAAACATGAAAGTATAAATTCCTTATTTATTATTTTCACATATTTCGGGGGTGGTTTCAACTTGGTTTCAACCTCCAATACCCCTACCTGAGTTCGCCCCTGTGTCAGTTACCTGGCTATTGACAGATGATTTGAAATTTGTTGTCCTATTTGGCATACGGTTGCATAATGTTATCATTTTCTTTTGAAAAGTGGCGACGAAATTCTTTCTCGCTGTATAAGAAGGGACAATCTCCTCCACGGAATTTTGAATGTAGTACCTATTTATCGCTTTTCCCTCTTCTCGACGGTAGGTACAAACTCTTCCACATACTCGGATTCATCAAATAGAAATTCCATTTATTCCGACTCAACTAATTTTGTTTGTAGTTTAGCAAATTCTTCGAGTTTATCAGCAATTCTTACGAGCACTTTTTTGAATTTTTGAAGCATGAATCTGTCATTTTTCATAGAGTACTACAAAAGGGTTCGCTCACTTTTTTGTAGTTTTCTCAAGAGTGAGAATCGCTACCAACCACTGCCATTTTGAATTAACATGGCTGGAAAAGGAAAACTACGTCTTCGTTTCCAGCATCGCACACTTCGCCTGGCTCTTTAGCTCTACAGTAACAACATTTTAGATCCGGTGCGCAAACAAAAACAAACGTACGTCGAACAGTTTAGAAAATGTTTTCCGTGACGGTCAGTAAGACAATCTTAATTATTGTTAGGTACATTAATTTCGCTAGGAGTGCCATTAATAGAGATAATAACAGCGGCGTTTGATTAATCAAGTTAAGGCCTCTAATAATGTTATTGTTATTGTTGGGCCATCTGACAAGGTATGGAAAAATATATTTTTAAGCTACCTACCTAGTTTAACTATAGTTACTTCCTTGATTAGACGGAAAATATAGACTTTTGAATTGCTCTGTATAGTTGCTGTCCCATGATATTACCTGGCATCCTCTTCCTAACCAATTAAGTGCTGTAACCTGTAAGTAGTCTTACGTGATAGAGCAAAACTGAATGGAGCAGTGATATCAGATGAATAGCGCTAATTTTGGCGCTTTTTAAATGAAAACGGAAAAACTAGTGAAAAGCTAAAAAATGGAGAAAAAAAATCCAAAAACCCTGTGAAACGGAAATAGTTTGAAAAATGAATTAAAACGTATGTTCAAAAATAAACAATTTCAACTAATGAATATTGTTCATAATTGTTAATCATATAAGAAAACAGCCCATCGAACGTCTACGTAAGTATTTTTTTTTTTTTTTTTTGTATTTCTGGATGCATTCACTCGGTATGTCTAATAGAAAAGGAAGATTTATTTTATGTTATATCCTTATTTTAAGCTTGTTAATAAAACGATTAAATTTTTCATATGAAAGCAAGTGCAATTTTCACTTAGAGGAAAAAAAAGGAATTTTTCTCGAATTCAGGGGAAAGCTAGTGCATTTGCTGATAAAAAAGTCTTCAAAGTCTGAGAACTCCATCCTGGAGTATCAAGATAAGGTCAGACTCGTTGAAATTTATTTTTTTCGTATAAGCAGTTTTTGGTCTGAAGTCCTCAAAGAAGGACAACAATGCCACACAAGATTATCACCCGTTCATAGGAAAACATTTCCCCTTGAGAGACAAACTGTTAACTAAATTAAAATCTATTGAAAATTATTGTAGATAGGTACTTAAATTAAGCACACATCGTTCTTAATTTAATAATACTCCAATTCTCCAATTTAAGTAGGAGAAAATTCGCTATCAATTTAAGGACGTGTAATAACCTACTATAAAAGTTCCTAAATTAAACATCGGAATTCTAGAAGTAAGAATCGTGTAGGTATCACCAGTTTCAGACTGAAGTGCTTGATTTAAGCACGGATCGGATAGCGATGAATATGACTTGAAAATTGATTAATTTAGTCGTGCTTTTGCTTACTATTACTCTATTTTTCTCCATGTGTAGTGGAGTAAAAATAAACGAGTCAACTGGTTTAAGAAAACTCGGTTAAAAATAACCGATTTATCAGTTTCCCCTCCAAATTTCGTCAGGCGTAAATTAACAATCCAACTCTGTAGAATTTAACCAACTTACGTTGGTTAGTTGATATTTATATAAAAAAAAGTTGACAACTGGTAAAGTGTGTGTTTTTTTTTAACATTGTGCATTGTAGCTTTTTATCTCGGTAGTTTTTAATTTTGTTTTCAACCCGAGTATGTTACTCTTATAAATTTTTACGGATGGAGTGAGTAGTTTGAACGTGATTCTTCAAATACACGCGCTTAAAAACTTGGCTATTTTATAGAGTTATATTTGTCCTTCACTATGTTGAAAGCAAATAGATTACATTTTTAGTAGACCATCAAATGTTACACCCTATTCACGGCGCACCGAAATCTCAGAATCTACCCGTTCAACCAACTGGAGCTTAGAATAAAGCGCTGGAGGCTGATGATGCTTATATTTTCGAGTTCACCGAGATTTTCAAGGAAGTATTCTCCGAGATGTAGTTCTTCAGTATGAGCGCGCTGGACACGTACAAAGAAGGCGAAGAATAGTCTCGTCCAAACAGCTTCTGCAGAAATCATTTGAGGGAAGGCCCAGCCTGAGAGCATGCCTTCCTATGATAATGTGCTTATCATGGATCTTTTCAGAGTTGTAAGACTTTTAGGGCGCTTGAGATCCAGCTTAGGCCAGATTTGTTCGGTTGCGTGGCACGTAGTGCAGTTTAACCACCTGCGATTAGTAGCTCTTATCGGATTTTGTTTTGTTAGGAGCTTAAAAGTATAGCTAGACGCAAATAGATATTCTCCTTTTCCGGTAAAATCGACATAGTTTAGCCTTGTCTGGCGAGTTCATCGGCCATGCAATTACCTGGAATATCCCTATATGGCCCCTCAACCACATATGGTGAATATGAAATTGTTTCGTCATCTCGTTGAGAGAGAGTAGTTGTGGAATTGAAGAAGACCGAATTCAGGGATTGGGATAGTTTTATGCTTACCTGAAATCAGTTCTCTAACCACACAGTCACTATGCGCACGTTGAAATAGTTGGAAATAATAAAATCACAAATATTTAAACCCATTAATTAAATGGAAAGCTAATCAAAAATCAAATGCAATAAGAAGGTATTTAGTAAACAACTATCCCAAATCAGTACAAAATTGCATTTCCTCAATCAGAGAAATTTAATTACAAAAGCCACTTAACGCCTCTACAAAAGCAGAGATGTACTTGTTTCATTTGCTGGTCAAGTCGCTGACAACTTCCGTTATCTATTATTAAAATCAGCTGCACTTTTTCTTGGACGGTTAAACGCCCATGTAAGTACTTAAAAATAAATTAAGTATCGATGCCGGTTAAAGCGAATATATGAAAATCACATTCGTCAGTCATCTAAAGGTCGGTACAACTGATTTTTACTACACTGCTCCTCTAAAAAGTCAAACCAATGTGATGATGCTACAGAAAATTTAACTTAATACTCACATCAGTGATTCGTTCATTAAACCGCGGTAATCTTCTCAATTTTCAAAAGTACTTCTATCCCTTAATCCGCATTAAATCTAGTTTTTCAAAGAAATACATAAATAAATAAAATAAATACGCCATTCATGTATTGAAAATACACTATTACCTAATGCTTATCGTCTACCCGTTGAATTAACTCGAATCCTAAATTCGCATCAAATCACGGGGGGGGGGGAACAAAAACAAAGCAGCGACCAAGAGTGTGAGTAACAAACAAGATATTCAATCGTAGTAAGAACCTGCAAAAACATCTTCACCTAAGATGCTGACGAGTATTTAGCGAAGATTCTACCTATATAAAAAGCTAATCTTCCCAACCGGAACATTATTACCAAGTTGAGAGTCGTGCTGTCTGTTAGCTAACACCCGATCATTCTTAAATCAATTAATCTTTACGGAAGTTGTTTACTTAGTGGTTCAAAGGTGTTAATTAATAAAAATCGATTAAAGATGCGCTCCGTTGTGCTGGCTGTGTTGTTTTTGGTAAATTTACAAATTTACGTAGATGTATCATACTGTGTTGTTTTCTTGCAAATATTACAAATAAAATTCAATGTTTCGTATAATAAGACGACATGTGCACAAAAAACTACTGCATTCTCAGTTAAATTGAGTTGAATTTCGAGTTTTCTCAAAGCTATCACACGATTGCTATTTAAACTGATGACTGCTGTGCATATTATTTGTTGATTGCAAACATCAATTTTGTGATAAAATTTGTTCAGTGCTAAAATGTTATCAGTTACTTTACCTATTTTGTTGTATTTCAGGTTGTGCAAACCACGTACTGTGAGGAGAATATTTTCCGAATTAATATTAGCCCCGAAGAAGCCCAAAAGTATCTACAATCTAAGCAATTATTTGCCGACTATGCCCCGAAGACCGGTGAAAACCCCCTACCTGTGCTTAAAAACGAACAGGGCGACTTCATTTACCAGGGACGTAAAATCGAGAACCCCTCTGATTATGTCGAAGAACATTACACCGCACACCAGTACCATGGACAAGATGGCTTGGGCCAGTACGTTTATGGCTACAAGGATTGGAACCAGGGAAAGAATGAAGAAAAAACTGCTGATGGCGTTGTAAAAGGTACCTATAAATACGTGAATCCAAAGGGACGCGATTTCATCGCAAACTACTACGCTGACCAGAGCGGTTTCCATCACGAAGACAATCGCCCAGCCGAGGAAAAGAACCCAGCTACTGATACTCCAGATGTAAAGGCCGCCAAGGACGAACATTTCCGCCTTTGGGGTGAACTTGCAGTGGCTAATGGAAAGAACCCAGATCCATTTAGCAGTGAATACCAGCAAGAAGGACAATATACTCCATCTGAATCTCAGAACCAATATCAACATGTTGAACCGAAATACGTTCCTTCGGAAGAGGAGAAGGGTGATCCCAAAGGCTTTTTCTACAGCTTTGACTATTCTGTTCCACTGTTACGTAACATCAAAGAAAGGGAAGAGCTGGAGCAATTGCGAGCAGTTAACAACAACTAGGAAAGACTGGATAAGATAATATTTATCTATTAGCTAAAATAATGTGTGTGTATAAGCTATAAAAAAAAAACTCCCGCTTAAATATGTTTATAAGTATTTAAAAATACATTTAAGAAGAAGTTTTGTAATGTCAATTATAAGCATTTGTTTAAAAATGACAACTAAATTATCTACTACTACATAATAAAGTTATGTAGCCGAATGGCGGTACAAAAATGCAATACAATTGTTTTTTAAATTCATCTAGATATTTTATTTTTTTGTTTTTAGATATTTCTACAGCCAGCGCTTACAGATTTGTTTGTTCGATAATCGTTTTTGACGCTCATTACTTACAAGCAACCTACATACTCTCTCTCGGTTAAAGAGAGGTCGCTTTTGGTACCACGCGCATTGGAACTTTGAAGAAATTGTGCGGGAATTATCCTTTGACCCCGGTCTTATGGATTTGCCGTCTGACGCAATGACCCCAGAAATTCTACTGCGACAGAACTACCACGTCAACTTTCCTCAGGAAACGGAATGGCTAAGGCCAGACTCTGAGCCAGGGAAATAAAGCCATCGTATATTTACGGTTGGCTCCAAAACGGGATAGGGGTCTGGTTCTGGAGTCTTCGTGTAAAGCGAGTACATTAGACTTCACTACCCCTTAGGTAACCATGCGTCTGTCTCCCAAGCGGAGATTTTCGCTATCCTTATGGCTATGCGCTATATTGTGACAAACAGGTGGAAGACTAGAAGTATATGCGTTTGCAGTGATAGCCAAGCTGCATTTAAAGCGCTGCTTAACCCTCTTACCTCGTCCAAGTTAGTGCTCGAACTCAAGCTTTCTCTGAACTTGGTCGGAAGGCTAAATGCAGTGTATCTTGTTTGGGTCCCAGGTCACACTGGTATCCAGGGAAATGAGATCGCTGATGAGTTTGCCAGGCTGGGTTCAGAGGAAAAATTCTTTGGACCTGAACCTGCGTTGGGTCTGCCTACATCGGTGGTTAGGTCATCCATTGATACTTGGGTTTCTCGCGAACACGAGTGTGGAGAGACCAAGCGACTGCCTCCGGACATCTGCAAAAGGTCGGCGGCTTTCCTTCTGTCTCTCGGGAGAATTGACTGCTTGTGATTTTGCCAAACACTTAAATGTTTTGGGCTTGAACGTCTCCACCATCTGTCCTGCTTGTGGAGAGGACGACGATACAGCGGAGCACTTCCTCTGTAATTGACGGGAAGACGGGAAAATTAAGTACACAAATATGTAAGGTGTCTGTTTGGCAGTACAATGGACCAGCTGTTGTGTCTGAGTGCTCCAGTAACAACAACAACCTCCGACAAAAAAAAAAAACTACTATAAAAATAAGTACCCGCAAAAACCCTAATTTCAACTCAGGGTTTTTTCCACTGCGCCACCTCTCGCGAACGTCTGACAAACATCCGAGAGTATAACAACTGTCTTCAAAGAGCTTCTCAATGAGCCGTTTGGAGTCGGCATAAAGTCTTAGATCCCTTCCATTCGTTCCTAAAATGAAAAACTCACACAAAACGAATGGTTGTGAGAAGCTAGGCCTAGGGTCCCTCCGGACCCGTTGCGCCAACTATTTTTTTTTTTTTTTTTGTACATAAGTATCTACTTATTTTTGAGCTAAGTTTTGGAATTGAAGTTGCAGATCAGGATGGGAAGTTGCGTATTGGAAGAGGAAACAAGTTACAGTTAGATCTGTTATATTTTACAAACTTCAGTAAGAATAGAATTCGGAATGTCGATTAAGTTCAAACCTGCCATTTAATACCTGTTTGCGGACACAAAGCCAGCTGTGTATAAGGTAAGTTAATAGACCTCCTCCAAAGTCGTTCTCGGACGCTCTAGCCACTGGTCCCTTAAATGTTGTCCTAAGTTCGCCATTTTACTTTCCTTCAATTATCCTAATTGAATTAATTTGTCAGTCAGAATCAGTTTACATGGCCACCTTACTAGAAAGTGACATTTTATCATTACTACATAACTTCATAATTGGTTAGTTATTCTGTGTATATAAATCCAGATGTCAAAATTTGTGTAGCCCGCTCCAAATTGTTCGATTTTGCCTGCACGGTCGTCCGAATCTTCACTCACAATGGAAGTACTAGATTAATCTGTTCCCATAAAAGTTAAATTTTTTAGAAACCCGCTTTAAACGTTTGTAGGTACCTTAAGGATGCGATTGGAAAAAATTATTTTCCTTTAATGAAACATTTTGGTAACGTAAGGGTTTGATACCATATTAGCTTTCCAAAGTCGCAATCGTAAAAAAAATCAGCAGGGCTTCGCCATTTACAATTTACCATTTTTCCTGATTTATTTAAATGTTTATTTTACAATACTTAGATGACTATGTTGGACAGTTTTCCACATCCGTTTCTCTTACAATTCTGGCTTGACAAGCATCAATCGACGTGACGTTCATTTGTCGACAAGGCTTACCTTTATACTTTATAGTGCATCCAAAAAGTGAATACCATTTGGAGGCTTTAAGTCTAATTATCGGGCTCAGCAAAATGAGACCCCAGGAAATAATTCCCCATAATTAGGTAGGTACTTATGGAAATGAAAATGAAATGAAAAACGGGCCAATAATCGGGATAAATTTTCATTTTGAACTGAGCCTCATTTTTTAAATGGGAACAAGGCCCCAATAAAATTAGGTTATATTATTAACGCGTGATTTTTTTTCAGTTGTTCTATTACTCGCTTACATTAATGTGGTATTCGATTGGACACTCTCTGAGTATGCTCTACGTCGCTTTTTATTTTTGATTGGTACGAGAAAAAAACAAAATTTTTCCAATTTCAGAGAACTTTTGCGAATCTGGATTTATTATCAGAGTTGTCTCAGATTAACCAATTCAAGTGCGTTTGAGTTTGACAACTAATGGAGTTTTTTTTTTACGTTTTCGTGAAATTTTTCAACTGCAAAGAAAAGCATTAAATCCGGTGGATACATTTTAGTTAATACATATTTATGTACTAGCATTAAGAAACGCATTTGGGGGAGAATATCAAAATGTTTTTTTTTTTTTTGTAAACTAACTTTATAATACATTAACACGATGATCTTTGCTTGCTATTGGTAATTCTAAAATTTGCAAAAAAAAAAAACACTAGAAAACTAGGTATGTCATTGTGCATTGGGCAGCAAATCAATTTTTTTTTTTAGATTCTGATCATTTTTTGCAGATCTCGATATTTTTTTCAGATAAATACCTACTTCCACAAATACCAACATATTTTTCACAGCTGTTTTACGTCATTTTAAGAGGTTTGCTTTCAAGTCAAATGCGCAAAGTTTCGTGAAAACCAAAATAACGAAATGCGTTATAATTTTGGAGGAGTTATTATATTCATAGTCTTCCTCGTCATCTGAAGTCTACGAATCGTCAAAAATACTCCATTTGTAGCTGCAATAGGGGAAATATTTTTCAAGCCAATATCCATTTGTGATTTTTTCCAAAAAAAAACTAATGCAATTATTCCAATTTGAACTGCTGATATCGCAGCGAAATAACGCACTAATCCACATACAACAAAGGATCAATATCGTAGCACGTTCCATGAGCCACGTAAAATCTGAGATATGAACAAAATCTGTCTGTCATGCGGGGAAGTCGCAATGCGTTGCCGCAATATCGTGCTTACGCTGGACATCTACATTTTTGCTAGCATCTGTTTGAATTTGACAGCTGGCCGCATTACCCTCATCGCAACGCATGCCCGTGCTTACGCTGGACACAGCGTAGAGTCAGTATTTCTGACAGGTTTTTTGCTTTGACCGGTTAAACGTAAAAAAACTCATTTTCACTCTGTTCCAACTTTTTCGGTTGCACTAAGGCCTTAATTACAAGCTCAAAACGGTTATGTTTTCAATTGAATTTTGGCAATATTACCTTCCATAAAATCTGGTTTAAAATTTGTTACACATAAGTAAGAGTTGTCTTGTTGCTTTATTGCTACGGGTCATTCTGTCATTGGGCTCATTACTAGCAGGTAATCATATTTGATCTTCACACTTAATATTTTATAGGTCACATTGGGTAATTTTATATGGAAAATATCTTCATTGTGAGTTCGTAAAACCTAGCCTGGACCTGGACACTAAATATGATTATTAGTATTACGTACTGTCACAACTCAAAAGTGAAGACAATAAAAATTAAATCAATGACATTGGTACCCGATGAAGAAGATGTGCAGAAAACAAATTATACAAACCAATTTTTATGTAACAACTATTTTGGTAGCGACCCTGGTCTTGATTACCTACTCTATTTTCCAACAGATCTGTATGTATGTCACATTCGAATGTTTTATTGACTTTGATGAAATGGGTGGCCGGTGTGTAGGTACTTAATTTCACCGCCTCGTCAACTTTCACTAGAGCAACATTATACCACTCGAATATTTAATTTGTTATTGCTCGTATTATTTTACTAATGGTAATATAATTCAAATCAAAATTTACCAACCCACTATATTTAGTTGTACTATGCATTTATTAAAGTTTTCTTTTCAATTGTTTACTATCGATGATTTAAAATTAAACTTGTCGTCAATGTCATTTTCATCGGACTCGCCAACAGTTATATATCCGCTTTCCTCTCCAATGGAGATCAACTCATTGTAGTCCTGAACTTGGTCCTCTGTGATAGGTAGAGATGAACTTGTTCCCTTTATGACTGAATTTTGTGTAGTGCTTTCCGAAGTAGTAGTAGTAGTAGTAGTAGTAGTAGTAGTTGAACTAGTAGTGCCGATTAATAACGTTGAAATAAAAGAGCCATCATTTGTGGCATTTATCCCTTGTGCGGGTTGCTGATAAACAGAAAAAAAAGATTGAATCCTTTGTACGAAGTTTTCCAAGAAGGGTGGAAACTTTGACTCAACTCCATCACCGTATATTTTCATAGAACTACTCGTATTCGCCGTGTTGTTTTGATAAATTTCCACATTGGTTGGGGTTTCAAGTGTGGATGCACTTTCCGTTACGATCTTAAAACAATTCACTAAGCACCTGTCGTTCCGACAGGCCAACAGGTAAATAAATGCATTTACTATGAAACACGTGGAGGATCTTTTATGCGTATTTAGAGAATTCATTAGAAATGAAAATTTACTACAAAACTTTGTGGGCACCTGTACGTGTGCTACTGCTTGAATGTTTCTTGTAACTGTTCGTGCACATCCGATACACTTGAATAAGCACCTCCTGTCGCACATTTGGTAAACGTTAAAGTGTAAGTGGGGTAATGCCAAGACCCAAGAGAATGCATTTGTTTAACTGGAAGTTGTCTAGTGAAAGCCGCACGAGATTGATGTAAAGTATGTACCAAACCAACATATCCAGAAAAAAAAAAAAACAAACAAACAAACACATATAGCTTAGCAAATGTGATTGAACTTTTTATTTAGTTTACTTTTTCACATGTTTTTTTTTTTATTATTTTTTATTTTGTATGTTGATGATGATAATGATGATGATGATGATGCTTTGATGACAAAGGATTGGTCATATTGGTTAGTGATGATATTGGAAGTGATATGTTAATTATTGAAGATGCAAGAATGTGTTCAAAGTGTATTTTGTATGTTGCAAGGAAACTATGGAGATTTGGAGATCTTCGCAGCATTACTGGCTCCGGCAATGGCTGTTCCAGATGGAGCTGAATATGCAACACCGTCTTTGCCGACAATGGCAGATCCAAGTGGTTTAGCCTGTGACAAGCCTCCCTCGCCGCTAATTGCAAGTCCAGAGGGCAGCGCCTCAGCAAAGCTAACCTGTTCGCTATCTTTGTCTTGCTCTTTTATGCGGGTGCTGTCAACTGGAATGAGAAAATGATAATGAAAATCATATAGCGATAGAATAATGAATCGGCTCAGATAAAATTACAATTAGTCCGTCTGCCTGTGTGAATAATGATTCAACGGATCACAAATCCCTGAAACGGGTTTAAGCAAATGGGTATTATACAAAGCTCCTCTGCGGACTTCCTCTTTATTTTGCTATAAAGGATGTTAACTCAGTCCAAATGTACATAGATTTGGACAGATATAGATCTAGCTTAATACTTGGAAAATTGGAGTTCAATAAACATTTTTAGTTCCGACCCTAAATTTTAGCAGTTCACGGTGACTATATTTCTCATACAAATTTCGCAATTGTGAGCTTCCGTAAATTTCAAGTCGAGACTAAAATTTGTTATAAGTACGCCGGATAGTCACTGCGAGACGCACACATTTCATAAGTCTAAAAATTGGTCGAATGGGTCCCCGTTTTGATGATTTTGGGGAGTTAATTTTAATTACAGTAAAGTCTCAGAAATAATAGTTGACAATTGACAAAATGAACACCTCGTAGCAACAACAACGCACAGAGGTAGGTCTTCCCCTCCGTTCTAATCACCAGTTGTCGGGCTTGTACTCGTCGCTCAGTTGGCGCAAATGGTAGTCACTTGGTCAATTGGAGAAAAATCGAAAAAATCGAGAAAAACAGAAATGTCTTTCCAAATGGAATTATATACGGAGAATTGACTGTCAGAATTCAAAAAAAAAAAAAACTATTCAAACAATCACTTCAAAGGAGTCTGATGATGAATTAGTGGTGTAGTTCGAAATAGCTATCATTCCTACCAAAGTGACTGTGTCTACAAGTTGTTGTCAAAAGTTTTTCCCTCGAAAAAACAACAATTCACAAACTGAAATTTGACATAATTTCCCAACAGAAATTGTCAGGGTGAATCCCAAACAAGCGAGAATCGTTGTTATTCCTCGCTTCCCCAACTCAATAATAGTTGATGTTTGCTAAATGCTTACAAATTTATTAACGTTTTTTTGACTAGCTTGTGTAGAACACCGAAACAGAAAACAAATCTGTCTGGCCTAAAAATAAAGCTCTGCTATAAATTGTCAACTAAATTTCATTAAAGGTCCGTTCCCTTACTATCTGGCTCAATATTGGCAATATGTCACATTTTCCTCATTGCGATTGAATCCGTATACCGAAATGAAAAATAACCAAAAAGAAAAGGAACGCGTTGAACCACAAATTTGGAAAATACGTATTTTTCCTGGACGGGTAATATTCAAATATCAGTAGAAGAAAGTACAAATCTATATCGAAGAGGAAGAGCTTAGTTGTTAATTTAATTTATACAAGTGCAAGCAAGAAATATAAATGAAATCAAATAAAAATTCAGTTCCAAAATAGCAGGTGAACGATTTGATAGCCATCTTTCAGCTATAACAAACTTGCCCAAAGAAATTTGTTTGCTTTTTTTTTTATGGACGGAAAATGTTTTGAGCTCTCTTCTGCCCAAGTTTTGGGTAAGGGAATGAAGTTTGACTATATGTGACTAAAAAAGTTCATTTAAAAAACCAAAAAACCCGACTGACTATAAAAAAGATCTCACTGATATTAGTGTGACAATTGTTTTTTAAGCCTATGACACCGCGGGAAAGAAAACTAATTTAATGACACCTCACTCTTCAAAATCGGTCAAGCCGTTTGGGCTACAGGGCGTTACGTAGGAACTTACAGGGTTTGGATACGCGCGAAACACATAACTCTCCCTGTACCCATTCGGGTAAAAAGCATGAACATTCATTCTTCCAAGTGTTTCATTTCGACAGATTTTGTATTCCATTTCGGATCCACTATATAGTAATGAGCAATTTTGTGTATAAAAAAAATGTTTAAAAACAATAAATAACGTGTAAAAAAATGTATGCAATGTCATAAAATTGTGCATTTGTATTGACAGATAGTCATTTCGCGGATAGTTTTTTTTTTTTTTTTTTTTGAGTGAACATAAAAAATACGGATAAAAATTAATTATAAACTGGTTTTGAAATTAAATACTAGACTTAATCTTCTTAGAAAGTAGTACCACATCCTTTCATAAACTATTTCTGATATGAGAAATACCTTTTGTTTTAAGTTTTCTACACGAACAAATTTTGTGCCTTAATTTTTTTCAGTTTTTTACACCTAGGTTTTTACACAGATAATAGGTACCTACTCGATGAAGAAAGCCGGCAGAAGAATGCTCCACGGTCGAAGAGCAAGAGCTTCACTTCGGAAACGAGTTTGAAGTATTAGATTAGAATTGGAACTTACATGCAGGAAATATATTTAAAAAAAAAAAAACTGTATATTTAAAAAACGTAACAAACCACAGATCACTTTTCCAAATAGGCAATAAAATACGTCCGACACTTTATCTGAAATGGTTTAAGAACCTACATACCACATTTTTTGAACAGAGGGCCTTACTAATAATTTTCATAAATATTTTATAGGTCACAATGGGTAATTTTATATGGACAATTTCGCCATTGTGTATTCGTAAGATCTAGCCTGGACACTAATAACGATTATGTATTAGAATGAGTGATGATGAGTGATCAATAAAGTTAAGGCCAGTATTCATCCTGCTAAACATTCATAAGTACAAATTTCTTTCGAATTGCTCTTACTCTCTTGTTTGTTAATTTCCGGCTTCATTTTCTCTGATGCAGCATTCGCCTCTATGGAACCTAAGTACTTGGTTAGATGTGAACCGGCAGGTAACACTTCAGATTCCTTTTGAATTGGCACAGGAGCGATCTTAATCGCTCCCGCTTCTAGCAGCGGTTGATCTGCAGGAACTTCAAGATTTTCAGCACTTCTAGCTTGATTACCTTCTGAAAATATGAACATTTCATTGATTAAACAAAAACAATAGGTTGGGATTATAAATGTTTTATACCGCTGTTCAGCGCCTTTTGATTGTTTTCAAGTTTTTCGCCTTGCTGAACAGCAATTTTGGCCAAGGTTGGATTTGCTTCCGAAACCTTAGAAGGGATCAAAAGAATTTTGTCGTCGGGATGTGCAACGCTTCTGGCTCGAATGGACTGCAGTTGTGGAACAACGAATAGTGGGCTGAGAGGACTGTGAATGACCTCGAAATTGCTATAGAATTGCGGGACGTTAGATACGCTGTAAAAACGTCGGCCATCCTGGCGAGCGGTTTCTGCAAGTTGATCTGTAGACATAGCTGATGGTCTCAGTGCTTCAATTTCGTTTTTCTGCCCAACTGGTTGGATTAGACCTTCAAGCCCCTGTGATAGTTGTTGTTGGAATGCTTCCAGTTGAGCTTGCGCAGTTTGTCCAGCAGATACAAACTGATTTACTATGTTAGTTATGTTGGGATTTTCTAATTGCTTCGGCTTTTGACCGGCGGTGTTGGGAAGAGCATTAGCCAAGTTATCATTGGGATAGTATACAAGTGTTTGGTCAGTCGGACTATCGATTCGTGCTACTGGAGACAAGTGCTGAACTAAAGGCTGGGTATATCTAAGCGATGGCTCAAGTTGAACTTGTGCCTGTGGGGTAAGTATTAAGATGTGATTTGCTGTCGGAAGAGCAGAAAGCGTTGCAGCAGGTCCTAGGATTTGCTGTGTAGGAAGTGCAGTCGAAACAGCCAAAAAACATAGCCCAGCGAGTAGTAACATCTGAAAAAAAAAATAAAATAAATAAAATAATGCAAAAGAGAGGTGGAATAGGAATGGAAGAGGAAACAAAGAAAATCACATCACAATGAAAGCAAGAATGTCTGTGTTCTGAGAAATATCACCTAACACCTGCTGTTCCTCTAAAGAAGAACTTGCTATGCAAGATAATAAGATGATAATCAAATTTTATTTCATGTCGTCGATCACGTGTTTGTTACAAAGAGACAAAATTCCATTCGTTTTGAAAATGGCATATGTCACTGCTTATATAAAAGGAATATTTTTATGAAATAAATAAATATGAAAAAGGAAAACAGCAGTTTCTAAAGCAAACTAAGAGCTGATACTCAATGAAAAATATATGACAGTCTCTCACCGAAATTTTAAGTAAAACCTGGTTCGAATTTGTATTCTGGCAGTTGAAGAATTATTGCTCAAATAGCAGCTTTTAGATGCTGAACTTTGAACCTTCAAGCTAACAGGCAATAAATTGATGACTGATTTAAACACCATAAACAAATATTCAATGAGCTTTTTCGATTTTGAATATTTTATAAATTGAATGTTTGAAAGATATTGGCCGATATTTTGAAGAGAAATAAAAGATTATTCAATTGTTATTATTCGTGTTGTTTACTAACAGGAATGAAGAACAAAAAGAAAAGACAAAAAACAATATAATGAATCACTTTTATTTTTTGGGATGATGATGTTAATGATGATTGTATTCAACAGGTGGTGCCTTTAAATGTTTAACTAATTCGAAAAAGGTTAGTTATTTATGACTTATTACACTTAAATGTTGTTATATCAATTTAAAAGGAATAAAAATGAAATGGACAATAGGTTCCTGTTGCGTGTGGTGCCCTTATAATGGAAACAAATATATTAAGTGCTTTAAAACGCACTTTGATTATATCGACATATATATCGTGAGTAACAAAAGTTTTAGAAACTCGATAAATGGATGTAGGTAGGTATAATGACTGTTTGAATCATTCTTTTCAAAAAAATTATGCTTAACTAAGCACTCTGTAGATATTTCAAGGTGTGAATAATTTGCAGCGATTATATATACGGGAAAAGCAGGAGACTTGAACTCATCGAAGACTTGAACGAATTGCTATATACTTTTTTTCTAATTTTCACTCAAAACCTGCAGTTATAAGTGGAGAATAGACGATTCACAAAGAAAACGGCTACCAGTAAACAAAAATAATTCGAAATCGTTCATTAAATTCGGTCAGCGGACGACGAAATACGTTTTACGGCGGTTAAAACTTAAATTTTGTTTCTTATTCTTTAACTAGCTGACCCGGCAAACTTCGTTCCGCCCAAATTTGTTAATGTAATGAAAATAATAATTCCGAGCATGCACAATGCACTTGCTTATTTATGTAATTCGGCCAATTAAAATGCTTCATTCAAAAGTTATATTAAATGAAATAGAAATAAATGACGAATAGCAATGTTGTTTTGTTTCAACCAAACCGCAATGGTTTTGGCGTGTCGGCCAACCTTCCGCTTTTTCACTAAATTGACAATGTGAGAAACATGGGAAATCAAG
Organism: Cheilosia urbana; assembly: GCA_946477585.1. Taxonomy (NCBI): domain Eukaryota; kingdom Metazoa; phylum Arthropoda; class Insecta; order Diptera; family Syrphidae; genus Cheilosia; species Cheilosia urbana. The sequence goes on from OX297855.1 coordinate 27,795,364, forward strand.
ATTGATGCCACAAATGCACAAACATCCATCGATTATACTTGCAATCAATTATTTGTCATAGTGAAAGCGAGACGCACGGGAAATTGAAGTCGCACGAATGGTAAATCGTTCTGAATAAGCGAAATCTGCGGAATAAGAGTGTTTGCCTTTGAATTTTCCCCTCAAAATCATCACTTGCATGATATTTGATGTGAGATCCTTCATCATAAATCAAATGCGATCCATTACAAAGTTTCGGTACATTGATGTTGCGCAACAAAATTTTAACTGAGCCGACTTTCAAATCCAAATTATGAAGAGGTAAGCCCGGAACATCCAAAGAATTAAAAAATTCAACTAATCCCCATAACATTTTTTTCACAACAAAAGGTAGCATTATGCCCTTCCTTCTAACCAAAAATCATAAAAATCGAACTATCCTTCCCAGAGTTATGAGTGCACATACGGACGTCAGTCTCTTTTATATGTAACTGTACCCACCCGGCTTTGCCCATACCTTTCGTATTAAATCTTGCTCACATTTCGCAAATTGTTTTATTTGGACAAAGGACAATGTCCATTAATAAATTTAATTATACAACTTCTGAAATAGCGTTTGATTTTATTTTTGAATGGGACGTGCCACTTATCCCGCTTGTGTTTTGCAAAGTACCACCTACAGGTCAAAAACTATACGAAATTTAAAACTGGAAACAACCATATCCATATCACCATCAAAATTTCAATCAACTTGGTAGCGCTGTTTCGGAGATCGGCAACAGCGCCACCTATCAGGTTCAAAAGTATCCTATCCTTCAAGCGGGAACGAAGATTATAAACCTACAGAATTTCATTGAAATCGGGTGAGTGGTTTCGGAGATCGACAACAACGCCATATAGCGGGTCAAAAATCCTATCTTTTAAGTTTGCGTTAACCTGAAATACAACAATACGAACAAAACAAAAGAAGAATCATAAAAATTGACCCAGTCGTTATCAAGTTATATCATCATCATCGAGTTTCATCCCGAAAGAATTATAGGTATAAATTAAAAAGATTATTATTAAAGAAAATTTATTTGAACTGAAAAACGACATATACGCCCACAACGCCACATATTGAGGATTTTCTTACTTTTCTTTTATTCCTAAACCATTCCTGATTCAAGACGAAGAAAACGACACGACACGTTCTGGAGCCTTTCCCCGACTAACGCACAGCAATTGATATGTTAATCTATCCAAACTTACCAAAGTTTTAGTTAGAAATAATAAATTAATTATTTTATATGTATTTTATCAATATAATAACTCCGATCGAAGCATCTGTTTTAAACGATATTCATTTTTTTACATCCTCTTTGACGATATTGGCAGCACGCATTCTGTCAATGTTATGCCAAACGCCATAAGGATACATAAAAAAAGTTTCAATTGTAAAAGCGCTAATAATTTAATATGGTGGTTAAGTATTCTTAAAATGTTCAAATTTTCCGCGCAATTTTCTTAATTTTTTCTTTCATAACATTCTTCTCCTGACAATAACAAACACAACAAAAAAAAGCATTAGCGAAATCGGTCCAGCCGTTCACGCATGATGCCGTGACCAAGGGAAAAAGGGACTCAGTTTTATATATGTAAGATAATAAAATAATAAAATAACTAAATAAATCTCTTAACGCGAGATAAGCGTTGCCGTTTGACCAATTTTTGAGCCTCAAAAAACGGGGCCCAACTTTATTTTTTTTAATGGTCAAAAAGACCCTTTTTTCGGTTTGAATACGATTTTATTCTTTATTGAACGAAAAAGAAAGCAAAACTATAAAAAAGTGTTTCGTAATAAATATACAGTGGACACGTCCAATATAACGAATATTCTATGGGTACCTATAACGAATTTGCGATATAACGAATGCTTTTCAGCTTTAAATTAGTATCTCTATTAGCGAATGGTGCCCCCCACGATTTACTATCCGATATAATGACCGTACATATATATAAATTGGAGTATAGACCTTACAAGTATTTAAATGGCAGGCCCATCATCTTTTCAATTTGACATTTTTAAATGAAATTGTTTAAATAAACACATTTTTAATGGCTTTTGTTTTTTAAAAATGTATAAACAAAAAGATCGACATAACCGAACGTGATCGATATAGTGAATGACATCAAACATTTTAATCATTCGTTATTTGGACATCCACTTGTTTGTTGATATAAATACCTTAATGTTTTTGCTGTACTGTTTATTTTTTCTTTTTGCTATATATGTATTTTATGTGGAGGCCCCTTTTTCAGCTCGGGCCCCTCTTTATTCCCTTTTTTATTTTAATTTTTCGGTTCAGCTTTGTTGATTTCAATGTGCGTTTGACTAACTTTTATGTAGATAAGTTATCGAAAAAAAAAAAGATTTTTGTTATCATTAACAATAGGTTAAATGTAAGTGGTAGAGCAACCTGTAAACTAAAGATCTATTCACATGAGCGCGAATTGTGAATATGCGAATTGTGAACAAATCTACTTAAAAAGTTTTTAATTGTAATCTAACATCTAATCAAAAAGAAAACCTGAATTGTGTCTGAATTGATTTAAATACCTAAATTTACAATTAAAGCAATTTTTCTTGTGAATTGAAAATTCTTGCCACGAACTTGTCACACTTTATTCACAATCCAAATAAAAGAGTCGCGATCTACAAACCCGCGAATGAAAAATTCGTTCGAACTGAACCTTCAACAATGAATCTTATTCGCGGGTACCTGCGAATAAAATAATTTTTCATGAGAATGAAATGTCAGAATCTCCGAATATTCGCCTTTTCGCAATTCGCGCTCGTATGAATAGTCCTTAATCGCATGTGGATTGTGGAAACCCTCACACTCATTTCTCAGTATATAGAATTTTAACTCTCAAACATTTTTTTGCAGACGAAATTTAAACTTTGTCAACTGTGAATTGTCATTGTTGTCAGACAACAAATTTCAAGAATTTTCAAAGAAGATGAATTAACATTTTTTTACAAATGGAATAAATTTGTATTCAAATGTTTAATCACGAACACGAACAAAATTTCAAATTTGTCTTTTTTGTCTCTTTTTTGTTTACTACACACATAGATAGATCTAGATACATATATCTTATACCTTTAAACGAGCAATTCTTGTATATATATATATTTCTGTGATCTCGGAAACGGCTCTAACGATTTCGCTGAAATTTGGTATATGGGGGTTTTCGGGGGTAAGCAATTGATCTAGATTAGTCTTATGTTTGGGAAAACGCGTGTTTTCGAGTTTTCATGCGTTTTGAGCTTATTTTTCTGACTTTACTGCCTTTTACTCGCCATTACACAAACAATTCTTAATCAATGCAAACAAAAAAAATACGTAGGAGAGCCAACACTTTAGTAGTTATTTCAAGCCATCAATCAGCTTTCTATGTCCTCTAGAAGCTGAGCTACAACCTAAAATCTAACACGAAAAAAATAAATTTATTTTCTCAAATCGAATATTATCAGCAGCCGCGGTTCTTGATCGTTGTTCTGCTTTGGGGTGGTTTTGTGGCGCACATCGCACAAGCACGTTCATATGAAAAAAAAAACAGCGACAATGTCTTTCTGAGGAAATGCGCAGATGGATGATGACGTGTGGTGTGGTGATGGACGGATGGTGGAGCAGCGTTGCCAACCAATTTTGACGAAAAGAAGCCTAACTTGAGAAAAAAAGATGCCTTTTTCAATAAAATAATGCCTAAAAAAATTTTTTATGTAAATTGGAACAATAAATCAAAAATTAAACACAAATATAACAAAATTAACAACAACAATTTTTATTTCCAAAAAAAAACTTAAATTATGTATAAATCACAGAAGAAATAGGAACAAAATTCATGACTTTAGTTTCTTGAGTAGGTAGGTAAATAGCATTGAACAAAACAAACACAGTTTTAGTCCATCAGATCAAAAAATAAATAAATATTTGAAATAGAAAAAAGATGCGTTTTTGGTAACAAAAAAGCCTTAACGCCTTAGCTAATGAAATAATGCCTAAAAGGCATAAAAAACCTAGGTTGGCATCGCTGGGTAGAGGTGCTGTATATTGAAATTGGTTTCAAGGTTTTTGTTTTAATCTTATACCTTTAAACGAGCAATTCTTGTATGTATATATGCATACTCTGAACTCTGAAGCGTGAGCGGTACCCTCGCACCTTTGAGTATCCAATGCTTTTATTAGCGTTGGAAGTCGCATAAGTAAGTAATAAGTCCGCGTCATAGTAAAAGGAAGAAAGTAAGACATCTACCGGCATTTAGGAGACAAAGTTTTTTATATGTTCAAGTTAATATATATTTTTTTTTAATTTTTATTGTTTTTAAAATTACAATAAATAGTAATAACCGAGCAAAGCTCGGTCACCCAGATATTTCTTAATTGATATAAGCAACCATTGGCTTATGAAGACTAGTGTCCAATGGACCAATTGAATAAATTAATATTCAAATTCATTGTGGTTTTTTGACAATAAATACAAGTAAATTAAAACAAAAACATTAAAAAACAAATAAGGTAATTAAATTAATTTCCCTACAGCTTGGTGATGAATACAGAAAGAGGAAACATAAAGAAAGAAAGAAACATGTTACACAGTGCTCATCAACAAATGTTTGCTTTCTCAAAAATACATTTTGAATATAAATGTATTAATTAATTTATTTGAAGTGGTTATTGGTAATGGTAATGGCTCTAAGGTTACAGTATGAGTATTGAGAACATATATGGCATTTTGTCACTTTGCAAAAGCGTCATAAGGTCATATTTCTTTGCGACATAGGGCCATATTTCAAAAACCTATGGGACATGATTATATTGTCAATAACAAAAACCTGTCTTTATGGTAGAATGTTTTACTAATATTCTCTTCAAAAGAAAGTTGATAGCATATTCGAATTTTTGCTATTATTTTCTAAACAATATGTTCCTATTAACTTTCTGTTGAAGAAAATAATAGTTAAAAATTCGTTTGTCGCCTTGATTATCTACAGATTGACTAATCTGAACAGTAAAATAACTTGAAAGTGATATAAAGCCATAATGGCCTTATGTCGCTTTGTGAAAGTGTCATAAGGCCATATTTCGAAATATGGCCTAATGTCGCATGGCCTTATGTCACGGCACCGTTAGTCATCTGACAGGTTAATAAAATTGGAACACTACGCAAAAGAACAGCTAATTTTCATTGATGAACAATATTTAAAAAGAAATAATGAAAATGTGGCTGCCACAGTTCGAAAACCTCCTCACAACTATGACGAAAGTAACTGAAAAATGCAGGGAGAATAGATTGATTGGAGATGCTAAACCCACTGGCAAATGGCCATCCCAAAACAGTGATAATTATCGAAGCAGTGCTTAAGAGTGTTTGTGAGAGTCTATAGGAACATTGATTCGGCGTTGTGCGCCAGCAAAGTTCAGTTGACACAAGAACTAAAACCTATACCTAATGACCATGCTACATGCACAGCGAAGATAGTTCGTTGAATTGCCACATTTTTGGCTTAGAAAACCCGCATGTGAAAAACAATTGCATCCACATTGTGTCACTTTGGCTAATGCTGTCGAAATGGATACTAAGTATCATTTGAATGCTCTTTCAGGGTTCTGAATACTGTGATACCCGACACTCTAGAACGATACCCTTGCTGTTACAATCTATTACGTAAAATAATTTTGTAGAAAATGTAATAAAATAAAAGGGATATGGTAACCTTATTTAACGAATAAATTGCACATTTCTAGGTCTGTCAAATAATTTCATATTCTACCTAATTATCTTTTGGTGTTTCTCATTGAAGATTCGAGAAAATTGCGCCGAAATTCAGAATCTAAATTCAATGTTTTCGGATCACATACGCAAATTTTGTTTCGAACAACATAACAAACATTTTAATCTGACATTTTGCATGTGTGTGTTGGTGATTTCAGTTCTTTCAATTCTTTAATGGCACGCACACTTCTGTCGTGTAAAGATTAAGAACTGACCTGGAATGAAAGTGCCCTTTTTTTCGTCAATGAAACATAGAAAACATTATAAGAGCACTCCTAGATTTGATCTTTTGAAAGAAAGCGCAATTATTCTTTTCTGCACTCGAAAAACACCATAATGCTCGCATAGCTAGCACTGTTTTCGTTTTGTAACCCTTCCACTTGCTTTAGGTAGGTACCCTTCCAATTGAAAATAATAAAAAATGTGTGTTCTATTTGTAGTTCAAGTCTTGAACTGATTTTGGGACACCCTTTGTTTCAAAATTAGGAAACTATACCAATTAGGCTTACATCCGATGATATTTTTTATTTATTTTAAACATTCCCGCAAGTTCAAAATAAATAAATAGTTGGCGCAACAGGCCCGGCCGCCTCCAAACGGCTAATTGAGAAGCTCTTTCAGGTCAGTTATACTCTCGAATATTTGTCAGACGTTCGCGAGAGGTGGTGCGCAGTTGAAAAAACCCTAAGTTGGAATTTGGATTTTTGCGGGATTCGAACCTCGGACCCCTCGCTTAGTAGTCCAACACCCTAACTACTAAGCCACTGCGCCAACGCAAGTTATTAAGATATTTTCACTATATATAGGCCCTATAAGTAGAGGGGGAGACAAATTCAAAAATTAAGCGGCTGAAAGTTGGCAGAGTCTTATCTGGTATTTAACGGATAAAATATTTGTATCTTTTCAGGTAACATAGGAGAAAAGTAAAAAGTAAAAGAGTTCTAAAAACTTTTATAAATCGAAATTCTATTCATATAAGAGCCATTCGGACGTATCTATCATAAAATCAGATATGAAAACAAAAAGGGTCCCCTACTAACCATTTGCCTGTGCATTGGTACCGCAGTATATAGATCCATATATAACAAAATCATTTATTTAGCACTATTTACTCGGACTATGTGCAAGCAGATACCCACAAATGCATATACTTAAAGTATGGCGAATAATTAACACAATCTATGTGCGAGTGTAGTGTAATATGCTGCACAGCATTCAATTCAAAACAGGCACTGATGGTAGGTACCTCTTTCAGAACCGGTCAACTGATGCTTCCAGACTATTTCTGCGTACGCGTCTTTTTTCTGGATAATCGGCATCCGACTGGCAGATGCTACAAACTGGTTTCACAAGCTCAAATATATTGTCGAGGTCAAGATCTTTGATTCTGGCAATACGTTTTCAGTTAAATTTAAATAAAACAAAGGAAAAAATACACTTTACATTTGATACACAGGATTCACGCATTTTAAGCAACTTAAACTATAATCTACGATTATTCCAATCAACTATTAATCACTTCAAATGTACAAGTACTATGTTATGTATAATTTAATTTAGCAATTGCCTCACCTTTGAATATCGATCCTAGCTATGTTCTTAAAAGTAATAGTTTGTATTCTTAACTAGATATAATACGCGCACCACTAGATCTAAAAGGAAAATGATTCAAGGAGCAAAGTCCGAAGCCCTTTTATAAGATTGTACTTAGCTATAGTTATGTTTGGGATGTTTTCACGAAGATGCGGTGCAAATAGTTACTGTTTCTTCTTTGTAAAATGCGAACATCGTAGCAAACTCGTTATATCCACTTGCTCGTGGAAACTTCAAGAATGGCAGAAATGATAACGATGCAACTTGCCCAAGTGCACACCTATGTAGAGGTAATACATATAAAAAAGTAATTATGAGTATCTATTTATGTTGACTGTATCGTTGCTTCTATCTTTAAAAAATTCTTTTAACTTTGACGGTTTACTTGCACATTTTTTTTTTCACCAGAACCCTACCATTTAACTTTTTTAGTTTCAACTTTTAAATTTAGTAGTTCAAATGGCTATATAATTTTCATGCAAATTTCGCAATAATATATTATTGTATTAATAATTTAATGTATACCTATAATATTAAAAATATAATTCGGTGTGTGCTAGTAGATACCTACACCCTTTAAACTTATCACATCTTAACATCATTGAGAACCATTGCTTGTTTGTTTGACCAACTAACTACAGAAATATAATTATTTACACAATTTAATAATATGAAATAATATTGTGTAGTCCAATGAACTTTGTTTAGAGTTAAAATTAAGTTATTTCTTCCCTAAGCTGTTTAAACTGTGTATAAATTTAGAAAGAGCTGATTTTATTTTCCGCCCAAGTGTATGCAATGAAATAGTGTTGCACACTTTAAAAATTTATCCGTGCATACTTATTCGCTTAGTGATATTGTATTTTGAGGGGCTCTGGAATTTGTTATCGCTCAAGTGGGAAAGTATTGGTTTCTCGAAAAGTTTTGTTAAATGTTTTGTGATGTGAATTTCATTCATTCCTCGAATAACTAATAGAAATAGTTCTTATTCGCCGGCCAGTTTTCCTTAGAACTTCAGGCAATGGGCGCATAGCATATATCATGTGAAATTGTGGATCACGCTTTGGAGCGTCGCGTTAAGCATTTAGTGCACTCACAGGAAATCAATCAATATTTTTGTAAAACCTGCAGGTACTATTTTGTAAAGCGCCGCAAGTCAACGCGAAGGTAAAGACCATGTAAATTGTCAAACTATTGCTTGATTGGTTTAACTGTGCTGTCATCATCATAATTTTCAGCATCTTTTTAAGGTGATGAAACTTAACACCGCGTTTCCACCAGCCTCTGTCACTCTAATCTTAAGACTTGCATTGAACGGGGATGTTTGCATTTTTTTTTTTTTTTTGTAAATGTGGCTGTGTTTTGGTCTAAATCTGCAGATTTATAAAGAAATAATAAAGAACTCAAGTTTTCTGAAGTTTCTTGGAAATCAAAACACATAACAAGTTAAATATAGACAGATTTAAGGCCAAAAGGCAATAATTTTAAAGATATTGTTAAGCTTAGGGTGCTCGCTAAGAGCCATTTTAATGCTTTAAATTCTTCTAAATCAGTTCGAACGTTCAAAGGTTCAAAAGTTCAAAAGTTCAAAATTTTAACGGTACAAAAAGGTTCAGAGGTTCAAAAGTTCAAAGGTTCAGAAGTTCAAAAGTTCACAAATTCAAAAGGTCAAAGTTTAAAAAGTTCAAAAGTTCAAAGGTTCAGAAGTTCAAAGGTTCAAAAGTTCAAATGTTCAAATATTCAGAAGTTTTAAAGGTCAAAGGTTCAAAACTCCAAAAGTTCAAGCTCAAAGTTTCAAAAGTTAAAAGGTTCAAAATTTCAAAACTTCAGAAGTTCAAAGGTTCAAAGGTACAAAAGTTCAAATGTTCATCAGTTCTCAACGGGATTGGTTCTATAGAAAAATGCAATAAAATGATATAAGATGGAATATCAATGATAGAGAGACAGAACGGCAATAAAACAGCTGCACCAAAAAGGCAAACATATAATGAATTAAATCAAAATTCTAGAATGCAATGTAAAATGGTTTCAAGAATCGAATAGACGAGGTACAAGTGACTCTCGACATAAACCAGATATGCATGTGTTTTATCTCAGAGGCACACTTCAAATTACCTAACTACTGACCTTAAATTAAAGGATATAAATTATATCACTCCCCACATCCACATAACTGTACAAAATGTGGGGCTACAGTGGTAATAATGGATACGATTGAACACCATTTAGGAGCAAAATTCCAATCATGTGCAATCCAAGGAATTTCCATAAGTAGTAGAAAACGAGCAGTGGGCAAATATTTTTTATTTATTTCATTATCCTCATATTGCAATTTACAAAACCTTAAAATACTTAATGTTGCATACTTAGTTCAAACTATTGAGAATAGCTAGTGACATTTTGTATTTAATAACATAAATATCTAGGACAAATGTCACATTTGCAATATCGGTTGCATCAGTATATTGCTCTCCTAGATATAGTCTTATCTAAAGAACAATGAGATATTAAGCGCGTGAGAGGATCTTAATGTAAAGATTTAATATTGGGGATATGATTAACAAATACTAGAGGCAGAGGACTATGTAAATGTATATTAACTATAAGTGACGTTGTATTGTCAACTTACTGAAGTGGGAAACGAACCGTTCACCCATTCGATGTTCATCATAATCATTTTCGAACAACACTGGTTACTGTCGGGATACCAACTCACCTCACTCACATCGTTCAACTGATGACTCTAATGCTTCTAAATCAATGTAAATCTTTATAATCCAACTAAAAAACATCGCCCTTGATTGAAGCAGTGCAAAATCTTTATTTAATAATATATATCTAAAAATATTGTAAGATTTTGTTTAATTTTACAGAACGTAAACGTATGGTTCATTCATTCTGGGGTAGGTAATAAGTCCTTTTGCTAACTTTGCAGGCAGTTGATAGATCTGTAGGCTCTTTTCATTGGAGTTTGCCGATTCTTGTCCTTTCTTTGTACGGAGATTGTCTGAAGGTGTACGTTGTATTATTCCCTCAAATGCACTATAATCGTCTGATGCGGCAGCTATTTCACTCTTAGCTTCCTGTACCGATATCGGATTGTATTTCTGTTGTGTAGCAGCTGATGTGTTGCCTTCTACTCCTTGATTTTGTTGGGTTTTAATAACAATATGGTTTCGACTGGGCACATTAATACTATAAGCTGCTGCGTCTTCTGGAGAGACGCCAGCTATGGCTGTAGCTTTTGGTGATGCAACAGCTAGTCCTTCACGTCCCGCAATGGCAACAGCGTTCGGTTTGGATGATGCCACACCACCTTCACCGGCAATGGAGAGACCTTCAAATGAGATATAGGAAATTTAAAAAAACGGGATTGGTGAAACAGAGTTTAAAATAAAAATATAAAAAAAAAAAAAAACGAATTCAACTATTGCCTAGGTACGATGAGAACTGAGAAGTCTGAATTTTTTGCAATATTCGTTTGACACTTAGTTTTCAGTTAAAAAATGTTTTAGGCCACAAGAAATTTTAGAATTTGGGTAAATCCAAGTAACCCTAAAGAGTAAAAGCTACACTTTTGTCAAAATATCCCTGTTGTGATAAACAAACGATAGAATGGACTACTGTCCATGATATCGCGACGGAATTCAACTCAATTCATAAAATGCAGGCGCATGACCGACGCGACGGTACAATTACAATAATACAAATAAATGGGCAGAGACAAAGTCACAAAACGAATAACGCAGGTAGATGAGGATCTCCTTGGTTGCTGCGAAAGCGAAATTCGTAAAGTTATATTCGGTCCTGTTTGCGTTGACGGTCTTGAAGTAGAAGATTGAAGAGCAAACTGTACGAGCTGTATATAGTGAAATCGAATTAGTCAGAAAAGTAGACAGCAGTCGTCTAGGATGGAAAGGACATGTAGGTAGATCGAATGGACATAAATGAACTGGTTCGAAGAATTTTCGATTAGCCATCAAGATCGTGCTAACTGGAGACGCGTTGAGGGCCAGGTCCAACCCGGACTTTATCGATGCTTTAGCAAGTAATTGTGTAAGGCACTTCTGAAGCAGTTGTTGCTTAGTTTTCTATAAATGAAGTACCAATCAATGAACTCTTATAAATTTTCATTTACCTACTTTTTGTTGAAAGGACCGTCCACACAGGAAGTGGGCTTATTAATTTACGTAGGTAAGTACCGAAATTCAAGAAAGTACCAATTTTTTGTACATTTTTAAAAAGTTGTTCAAAATATCGATCCATTTACATGAATAGTTCGAGCTTGTTTTATAAAATGTCATCAGATCCTTTGGGCTTATTTATAATAAAGAATCAGTAAATTACTTTGACGCATCATTGATTTTCATGGTTATTGTTATAAATATAAGTCATAGAAACCAATTATCTATATAGATCATGTATTCCAAGTGGTTGGAATTGTTTTAAGGTGCATAGTAAAAATGGTTGCAAAAAAGAAGAAGTGGGTAATATTTGCTAAAAATAAGTATTGCGTTGCTGTTATTGCATTTTTAATGGCCATTGAAATTTTAAGTTTTAATTGCGGTATTGAGTTTTAAAAATACCTACCTATATATGAGCACAGATCGGCTTTTGGGTAGATAGTCATTTTTGAGAAATATTACTTAATATATTAAAAATACTGATATTATCTTTAATATGTATTTATTGTATTTAATATAAATTTGGCAGATAAATATTGCAATGTTCAGCTTGAAAAATGCTTTTAGTTAACATAATTGTTTTCGAAGACTTAGAAGTCTATAAAAGACTTACATAAATTTGTTTTATCCTCGCGATGACTTGACTACCCGGTTTCATAGGTTTCCACAGTATGGAGGACATTAGAACCCCAGGGGCATCACAATGGATCTACATTGATCTAAGTGTGGCGGGTGCAGGTTCCCCCTATCTCGCCAACCCACTAACCTAACCTAACCTGATGTTCGGGATGTAGGCATTACTTGTTTTTTTTTTAAGTTTTATCGAATTCGAAAATGGCGTTTTCGAGATATGTTCAGTTTTTAAAATTAGCGTTTTCGGTGATTCGAATTGAAAATTAATCTAAATCGTTATTGCCGTTTTCAGGTAAACTAAAGAAAGCTAAATTTATAAAAATTACTTTTTTCAAAAATCCATTGAACGATAATTGGCGTGTTTTTTGAGCTTCGTTCTCAGCAAAGCAAATTAAAGAAGGATTTGTTCAGCACCCAAATACAACAGTTACTGTGAGTTCTCGAATTGTCAAGTAGAGCGTAGTTGTTGTAGGTATTTGCGTGCTGAAAATCCTACCTTTTTTTTTTGCTTTGCTAAGATCGAATCTAAAAAAACAGGCCTAATATAGAAAAAACGACAACATTACCTTAAAAATGAATTTTTGTTACAATCATATGGAACGTTTTCGATATTATGTCGAAATTTCAAAAGTGATTTTATTCGAATTTTTAACCAAAAACTGGGTATGCAGTTATTTTAAGAACCTCACCTTCTTAAGCTTAAATATCAATTTTGGTTGAAATCATTAGGGCTATTTTTGAACAAATCAAACTGGTATGAACATTTTATGGGATCCGGTCGAAATTCTGCTTTCAAAATTATGTCTCCTCACACAAAAATTCCGCTTAGCGAAATTCTGTTTTTTTTTTTTTTAATTCTGATTTTCAAATTTTAAGCAATAAAATTCTGCTTATTCAGTTTTTCAATTCAAGAAAAAAAAAAAAAACAATATGAACAATATGATAAAGCTATATTTTTTGGAATTCGTTTGAGAAAACCAATATGGCTAAGATCTGCTCTCTTTTTTAGAACTCTTCTTATTTTTTTGTTTTTAAAAATTATTTTCCTTTTCTTTTTTAATTTTTCCCCATCCCCATTCCCATCTATCCACGCACAGCTCATCATTCCCTTTATTTTCACTTTATGCTTAAACAAGTGAGAGGATTGTCTTTACAAAATTATGCAAAAAAGCGCGCGCTTTTGAACACTTTCCAAACTTTTTTTTATTGTTTGCAGAATTTTGAAAAGCAGAATCTTGAAAACAGAATTTTGTAAAAAGAAATTTCACCCATCCAGAATTGTGACCCCAACCCAAATTTTATACGGGAAGTACCTACCTATCATTAGTATTGAGGTTACGTTGCAAAAAAAAAAAAAAAAACGGCCGCAAACTTTGAGCCCACAAACTTCAAATCCGAAGTTTGAACGAAATCCGGCCGCTGGGTTTTTTTAATAAATATTTTAAATTCATACTGCATTCACAACGGGAATTGAATACGAGACGTCAATTGTAAAAATACAATACATGGTTGAGAAACCGAACGCTTTGCTGTAAAAGGCTTTCCTAGACAGTAATATAGCTCTCGGAATCGGATGTCATAGGCGAAGGGCATCAAAAACTAAGATAAAAATATTGAAGGTTAAATTAGCAACACCTGCCCACAGTGGGGTTTAAAAACTACTGCGTGTGCCACAAAATTTACTATTTTCCCTTAGTCTACGTATTTATAGAACCATCTGTTAATATATTTTGTTTGTTTATCCATTCTTACCAACTGGCTTCGCCTCCGCTACAGATGCGTCCTTCTTCGGTGCATTAACTAGTATACTGTCTCCGAAGTCTTCATAGGGGTCGTTTTGACCGATCGGCACAAATGGGTCTCCATTTTGATTCGACTCGTCAGCAACTGGCTTGTTCACAGGCGTGTCATTCGAGGGCTGAGGTTTCGACTGAGTGTTGCTTCCTTGCAGTAACTTACTGAAATCCTTAATTTCACCGTTTTGTTGTAGCTGTGCAAGATTTTGTGCCGCTACCCCCAGTTCAAAGAGACTGTCGGCATAGAACTTGTTGTCTTCTTTGCTGAAAGCACCCTTCCGCTTGGCCATTTCTTGAATTGCTACTAAACGCGCTGCCGCTTCCTGGATCTTATTAAACTGACTATCAAAGCTGGTGCGTCCCTCTGCATACTGAGGCCTCAAAACAACCACAGTATTCACTTTTCCGTCATTTTGTACGTTAAGCGAATGACCCTTAAGACCGCCGTAGTATGGAAACGAAACCACTCCACCATTGTCATTTACAGACATTTTTCTACGATTATACATTCGCAAGGATACGTTATACAAAAAAAAAAATAGAAATTCGTGGCAAGAGCACACGCTTTGGAAAGATGCAGCAGCAGAAAAGGAGCAAGAAAATAAAAGCCACTATTTATATTTACCTACAAGTAATTGTTGCGGAAACATTTTTTGGTACAAAAGAAAGCCTTTATTTACATAAAAAATAATCGCAGCGTTGAGTAAACTATTTCAATCTGGGAGGAAGCTAGGAAATTTGAGTTATCAAAAAGCCAGAGATGGGAAATGATTTTTTAACGCTCCGCAAGATCCAAAATCAAGTCTGCCTGGGCATGAGCTTTACCCCCGGCTCCGGCAATGGCCACCGACTCGGGACTAAAGAACACGTTTGTTGGTACTCCTTTCTTGAGAACGGCACGTGATATGGGCGCTGATATAGCAGTACCGCCATTGCCAACTATGGCCTTAGACCTTGGTTGTAGAATTAGTGAAGCGATTTTCTTGCCATCGTTTTCAAGGTTCGAACTGTACGGTATGAAGTACGATCCAAACGAAATGTCCGGTACACTTTTTCCGGCCGCTGTGTTGCCAGTGGCTTCCACCTTAACGCTGGCAGTGCCTTGGCGGGAAATTTTAGTTGATGTTTTCTGTGCATTTGGCTCCTGTCTTTGTGGGAATTGTTCAACAGATGCAAGCTGAAGCAATCGTGTTCCTGGAATCGGTACAAGGTTTTCTATAACAAAAGTTGGATTCACTTGTTGCACAGCGGATATCAGACGACTGTCCGTATCTAGGTCACCCACATTGCGATCGGTTAGCTTGTCGTTCTTGGTAACAGGCCTTTTGCTTTTGTTTCTCGGAAGCTTTGTCGTTGATTCGGGGAATTTTTGAAGAGGTCTGACAGTTGTTGTTCTTACGGGTTTGACTGGTTTTATTTCCGGTGCTTGCAGTTCGTTGGGTATTGCTGGTAAGAAATGCGGGCTGTAAAGGTAGGAGTATGGGTATGGATGCAAAATTAAACCCGAATATGTAGTCCAGGGATGTGGCTGTGCGTCGATTACTCTGTTGCTTGTGCTAAGTAACTGCAAATTGGCCTGACTGGCAGGAGGTGGATTAAAGAAACCAGCAGGTGGAAGGAGGAATTGCGTTTGAGGCCAGGAGGTTAAGCTTGAAGCCTTCCATCTAAACAATTTAATTTGGTTAATAAAGCTTGGTCGTTATACTAGCAAAGGTGAGTAGGTTGTGCGAATAAGCGGTTCAATGTTCATAATGCGGGTGTGCTGATAGTGGTTAGTAAGGTTACATGGGAATATGCGCTGTATAGACAGGTGTAGGTGAAATGACAATGTGTGTATACAATTATGTACATTAAGACGATAAAAAATAACGAAAGTGTCTTTTACTGCTTAACTTTATATTGAAAAATCTCATATCAAACTTTCGAGCTTAATGTACCAAAAAAAATATCCCTACTGTCAAGAATTGTACTAACTAGTCTAATTTCATAATTTGTAAGACTTGTTAAACTTGGCTATTGTCGCCGGGCGAGTAGTAGACTACTGGTCCAGTGGCCACCACTTCTCCCTCATCTGTGTAACTTTTGCCCGAATTAGTTCTCAGCAGAGCATCTTTCAGATCAGTTGATTCGGGTATTGCAATGACCTTAGCCCCAGGGCCAGCAATCGTTAGACTTCTAGGGTGCGTTAGAGCATAACCGCCGGGACCAACAATCGCAGTTCCACCACTGCCTGCAGTAGCAACGCCACCCGGTCCCGCAATGGCTATGCCACCCTTACGAACTTTCAGTCGCTGAATGATTATTCCACTTTCTTTAAGTGCTTCCTTCTGAACTTCGGCCATTTCCTTCCGCTTAGCAGAAAAGATGTGCTTTTCGAATTCCTGCGGATAGTCGCTTTCCTCCGAGGAATCCGCATCCCATTTATAGTCATCGGTGGAAATTGGTTCGGGTTTCGCATGCTGCTTTTGCGGCGCTTGTGGCGAAGACAGCGGCACAGATTGTAAAACTGGTTTAGCCTCAACGTTTTGTGACACTATCACATTGCCGGGACGTTTGAAAAATGACGCGAATGGTGTTTTCAGTGAGGGTACTGTGGGCGCTGCCGTTGTCGTTATGGACGGTGCGGTAACTTGTTTTTGAGCATTCGAAGATGGCGATTTAGTATTCGTTCTTTGAGTAGTTGTTTTCAAAAATGGCCGAATTGTTGGAAGCTTCTCTATTCTGTGTAGTTTTTCGCTTTTCAGATATTCCATTGATTTTTCGTTCAGTTCTAACTGGCGCGGTACAAAGTACAGTCGTAGTTGAGAGGATTCCGGACTAAGAATTCCATCCTTCGCATTAGGCAAATCTGCGACATCCCCTACTACTTTGTAGTCAATTAATTTAAATTCTCTCGGATGGTTTTGGTTTTTGTACTCATCCTTTTTCAGTGCTGCCATTTTGACTGGAACTTTTAAGTTCATTTGGCGGGACTCACTTTTCGACGGAACTGTGATTGACTTGGGCACATAAAAGTAAAATAACATTTTCGGCTTAGGCTCTGGCGAATCAATTTGCTTCGATCTTTGAGGTGGATAGGCATTCGAAATAAGATTTATATGTCGGATCGAGGGCTGAAGAATGCCCGCATTGGCTTGAGAGTGAAATGGATGATATGATGGTTTCGGAAATAGGAACTGGTTTGAGTCCAGAATAGATGGCAAATGCAGTTCTTGCTTTTTTACGTAGCCGAATGCAACATTTATCTTGTTTATTTCTTCCAATATTCGTTTGGCTTCGTCTGATTTTTGTTCGTTATCTTCATATCGAAAGTTTTCTTCTGGAAATCTTACCAGTCTTTGTTTCTCTATTCTGAAAACAGATTGTTTAAGTATTTTATTTTTTCGAATTAGAAAAAAAATATTTTGGAATTAGAGTTCATTATGTACAGTAGGAGGATAGTAGTCACGGTTGCGCAATCAGTCGTTCCAACAAAAAATATCGAGACATTTATGCTGAATGGGATAGTATGCCACGTAAAAAGGTCTTGACGAAGCTCATCGTTTGGTAGTGCTACGGTTTGTTTTATCAGCGGAACTCTTGACTTTTGTGTATAGTTAGCTGGCCTAAAACGTGTGTTTCCATTGGTATTCACAATTGTTATATAAAATGTCGAGTTTGTGAATTTTAAATGAGTTTTTGTGTAACGAAGCATGAAATAATGAAGGACGAAGGTGATGGAAGCTTGTGCGATCAGTTAACCACCCCTCTATTTTTTGGTAGAGCGACTGTATGACCATTTTTTTAAAAAGCACCCATTTTGAGACATGCAAATGTTAAAATTCTAAAAGCGGACAATCATAGTTTATAATAGAATAAAAAAAAGGTGATGAGTTAAGAAATATAAAGGTGAAAGCTAAATAGTGTCGTGTGTAAAATTCAGAAATTGTAAACTTACTCGAAAAAGCTATCGCTTGGACGCGCATTACTCAGGGCCAGTTGTGTCGCAAGCAGTGCCAACTGAAAGATTTTAATATATTTAGTACCTACGTAAATAGTGACGTGTATAATTTTTTAAAGTCCTTTTTAAATAAGTATCAAAAAACTTATGCTACGTTTCCACCGGAGACAAAACCCGAGATTAAGTACAAGAGGTTTAAAATTAATCTCTGAAGTGCTTCCACCAAATAAAAGAAGATTAGCTTGACGTATTCTCTCTGGTTCTGTCCATTCGAGAGAGGATGACGTTTCACGAGAGAGAGAAAGAGAGACAATTTGCCATTTTTGACGTCTTATTTGTGATTTCTGTCAAATGCAGCTCTGTTTGCTTTGTATTTTTGACATCTCGAACTGTGGAAAGTGTGTTCACAAACCGGACTGTACATGCAAACCTGGTTGAAAATAGACATTTACTTCTGATCTCCCTTTTACGAGATTAACTTATGTATGATAAATCCGGAGACTTATGTTATGCGAGATTTACGGAAATTTTTCTAAATCTCGCATTTAATCTCCGGTGGAAACGTAGCAATAGGCCCATTTGCTGATACTACTTATAGCGATTTAAGTTCTACTTAAATACCTTATGGGCTACTTTTTCTATTTCATAAACTGTCACATATGATTTTAAGTGGAACTTAAATCGCTATGAGTAGTATCAGCTAAAAAAAAAAAAAAAAAAATAATAGCAACAGATCCGGACGGACCCTATTCCTAGATTTTCACAACCATTCGTTTTGTGTGAGTTTTTCATTTGGGATGAATGAAAGGGATCTACAATTTTACGCCGACTCCAAACGGCTAATTGAGAAGCTCTTTCAAGACAGATTATACTCTCCGACGTTCGTCAGACGTTCGCGAGAGCCGAGAGGTGGCGCAGTGAAAAAATGAGAGAATTATTCATCAAAATCTGCGAGAACAACCAAAAGATACCTATATACGGTTTTGTAATGCAGCCAACTAAAGCCTTATCTTAATCCGATAAATTTGTCTGTATGCAGTATGCCGTATGCTGTTTGCATATTCGCTACTGCCACCATAGTACATACAAATAAAGCAAAAACCATTTTAGATGTAGCAACACAGTACACGCGACAAGCAAAACAACAATCGATTACGTTCTCTATACATACCCCTTGAAGATCAACGATGCACTTTTTTATGAGTTTTGTCAACTAAGCTTAAAACTGCATCAGTATCGGAAGAATACGGATTAAAAAAAGGATTACATGATCATTTCATTTCTCCAACCTAAAGACTTTACTGGCATATATAATAAAAGCATATTGACGAGGCTAAGCTTTCAATATATTTTCCAAATAAACAAGCCCTTCAATTTGCACCTACAATTTTGCTGAAGATCTGACAGCTGAAGCTGAATCAGTATATTTGAATTTATATCAAGCTCGTTTACGTTGAGTGAAAATGCTAAATTTAGAACACTTATATTTAAAGTGGAAAAACGAGAATGCAACTGTTTGTAATTTAAAAGACCGCCAAAGGGTGAAGATAAGAATATGATTGAAAGCACAATTGTGAAATACAATAATGGATTCACCAAGGAAGCATGAATTGTTTTTTTATGACTCCCAGGAGGAATAATAACTTAACCTTGAACTATAGAACGAAAAGGCATATAATTAGGGTGCATGTAGCATGTAGGTACGAGTGGAAAAAAAGGGTCAGAAAAAAAAAAAAAAAAACAAACTGAGTCAACTGTGAATAAAACGAGTTTTACCATTTAGTTGGATAGTGCATTATGTTATCAGAATGCGGTGACCTTTGCTATAATGATTTAAAGCATCATCAATAAGGAAGGATATAAACTATAAGAATCAATGCAGTTCAGGCAAGCTTTAGATGTGAACTTCAACCATAACAACAAAAATTGGTCGAAAAACAAATAAGTGATTGATAAATCATTAAAGAGGCTTAAATTGAAAGTTAGAGTTTTTAATTAATTGGGCATGCCGAAGATCTGTCTGCAGCAGTAAAGAGAGAATCAATGAAGATTTAGTAATATAAATACCTGTATATAAACTAGCAACCCGCCCCGGCTTCGCACGTAGGGTTCAGCCTGCGTTTGCAATGTAAGCGGAAAAAATGTATTTTTTTAAGACATCACATTAGAAACCTCAAAAATAACAGTATTTCTCCGCTATTTAATGGATGTTATTATACATATAAACCTTCCTCTTCAATCACAGATCACAATTCAGAGAAAGCGATTTTGTTTTATACTATGTAGTGATGATATAAAACGTGTCATGCCAACAAGACCCGAACGGAGACCTGTAGAGATGAACAAGGAAACCTTGTAACTAGTAGAGTCACAGTCGGTGCTGAGGACATGGAAAAACCATTTCTGCAGACTTAAACGGCGAAGACGACACAAATTCCGCTGTTAGGCAGAACGAACCATTCAACCTGGACGATGATAGCCAAGATTTCCGTCCACCTGACCAAAATGAAGTGAGGATAGCAATATCTAAGCTTAAATCCAACAAGGCTGCTGGTCCAGACGGATTACCTGCCGAGCTCTTCAAGGCAGCCGGAGATGACTTGGTAGAGTGCATACACCAACTCATCTCCAAGATTTGGTTAGAGGAAAGTATGCCTGATGAATGGAACCGCAGCATTGTTTGCCCGATCCACAAGAAAGGAGACCCTCTAAACTGCGCCAACTACAGAGGCATCAGTGTCCTTAACATCGTATATAAGATCCTATCTGCCGTACTGTGCGAACGCCTAAAACCATATGTCAACGAACTGATTGGACCCTATCAGTGCGGTTTTAGGCCCGGTAAGTCCACAACAGACCAAATATTCACACTACGGCAGATCCTGGAAAAAACCCAAGAAGTGCAGATCGATACTCACCATCTTTTTATCGATTTTAAGGCCGCATATGACAGCATTTATAGAGACGAGCTATACATGTCTAGTTTTGGCATCCCTGCCAAACTTGTCAGATTGTGCAGAATGACGATGGAGAACGCTCGCTGCTCCATAAAGGTCGGAAACAATCTCACTGAGACCTTTGATGTCAGAAAAGGATTTAGACAAGGTGACGCGCTGTCATGTAACTTTTTCAACATCATTCTTGAGAAGATTGTGCGAAACTCACAAGCCAACACCAGAGGCACAATTTTCTACAAGTCTGTGCAACTACTTGCATACGCTGACGACATCGACATCATTGGCAGAACACAGCGAGCTGTCACTGGTGAGTTTGCAAGTATCAGTACAGAAGTGGCAAAAATGGGTTTGATGGTGAATGAGGGCAAAACAAAATATATGCTGTCAACAAGAAGGGACACACAACATCGACGAATCGGGCAGAACGTCACGATAGACAGCTATAACTTTGAGGTAGTTAGGGACTTTGTCTACCTCGGCTCCGCTATAAACTCTGACAACTACATCACATCAGAAATCAAACGAAGAATCACACTTGCCAACCGCTGTTTCTTTGGCCTAAGACGGCAACTGATAAGTAAGGCCTTGTCGAGAAATACTAAGGAAACTTTGTATAAGACCCTCATCATCCCAATCCTGCTTTATGGTGCAGAAGCATGGGCGCTATCAAAGGCGGATGAAGATCTCCTTGGTCGTTTCGAACGCAAAATTCTTCGAGTGATTTTTGGTCCCGTTTGCGTTGACGGGCTTTGGAGGAGAAGACTTAACAGCGAACTCTACGAGCTGTACAGCGACATCGACCTAGTCAGAAAAGTACGCATCAGTCGTCTAAGATGGCTGGGACATGTAGAGCGAATGGACACCAACGCTCCGGCCCGAAGAGTCTTCGATTCTAACCCGGAGGGACAACGCAGTAGAGGAAGACCTCGCCTTAGGTGGCGCGCGCAAGTGGAAGGGGACCTCAACCAACTTTGAGTGCGCAACTGGAGGCAGTTAGCCAAAGATCGCGCTAACTGGAGATGCGTATTGGTTGAGGCCCAGGTCCACCCCGGACTGTAGCGCCACCTAAAGTAAAGTAAAGTAAGTGATGATATAAATATCTTTATCTACAAAAACCTACAAAAAGAAAGACACTCACGGGAATAATAAATCGCGTAGGTAATGAAAATGGCGAATTTCACCTTCAGAAAGATTTACAAAGGCGGGTTGACATATTAGCTGAATACTTTACCATTGTAGGTACTACAAATATAAGATCGAAAAATTACTCCAAATCAGCTAACATAATAGCTGGATTTTAGCTTATACATAAAGCATATTTTTTTGATCTTCGATCTCAGCAAAAGCCAAGTAAAGTAGGATTTTGAGCACGCAATTACAACAACTACTGTGAGTTCTCCAAGTGTCAAGTAAATGCGTGCTCAAAATCCTATTTTACTTGGCTTTGCTGAGATCGAAGCTAAAAAAAAAACGGACCTATAGTACATTCACACCGCCCCTAAATTCATCGTTTCGGCTAAATTCAACCAGTCCAGTCCAGGATATTATATGTTTGGCCATATGGTTTTCCAACATTTCCAAAGTTTGAATTTCAGCGAAATGTTGAATTTAAGTTTGTCAAATCGAACAAACCTATTTACAAATTCCGCATGTCATTTAATGACTTTTCCGCCCGCTGACAAAAACAAAAAACAGCTGTCAACAAATCAATCAATCATTGCAGGTGATTAAAATTATAAATATGGAACAAAAACGTTATAAACAAAGAAGAAGAAAGAAGGTACCTACCTAATTTATTTATTCATTCTTTATTGCATTCTTTTAAGTTAACCCCCTTCTGATTTCTAAGTAGAAAAAAAGATCAGTAATCAATTCTGACACTAGCTGTCATTTGAAATGTTGAAGTTTCAGTGGGAAAGCAAAATTTAGTTTCGAATTTTTTTCCCCGAAATGTTGAATTTAGGTCCGGTGTATGTGTAAGTGTAATACATACCTATTTATTAAACTTCTTGCTGAATAACTGCGCAGACGAGTTTTATTCCGTAACCTAAATTTTCACAGATATTAATTCTTATATCTTATTGTTATTAGCAACTGTGTTTTAGTATTCGTAGACTTGAAAATTAATAACGAGCAGATAACTTAATTCGTTTAACGTTTTTGAAATTTTTATGATCATAATAGGTTGTAGTTTACCCGAATTTGTTTGGACTACCGTTAGCTTTCATTACTTTTTTAGGAAATGAACTAGATTAAACTCTTGCTAGTTTTGGAGGTCTACCATAACGTAGATGTATATACGTATTGCTATAACTAGGGCCTAAGATGACATACCCGATAAGATGACATACTTGCAATTGCTCTTTATTCAAAGTGTCACAGTTCTGCTAAACACGTCTGGGCATTCAGTTTTACGATGTTAGTTACGCCCACAGTAATTCGGTAGCTAGTTAACAACGTGCTTTAAGTAATCGCAACGAAATCAAGAACTTTGTGCGTGAATTTGTTTTTTTTTAATTGAGTGTTAGCTCCAAAACTCCTGGTAGGGTGAGTGTTGTGTTATGTCTAAAGTTTTTTTGTGGGTACAGTTATTTGTATATTTAGAAATTGCTATGCGACATTTTTGCCTCATAAGAAAATGTTGGTTTCTACAATCTGCTTAACATTTTTACTCATATCGGGCAAGATGACATGATACCCGACCGTCCAAGATCGCACGCTATGTCATCTTACCCAAAACGTAGTGATTTAATTTAATTTACGTAGGTATCTTTTCACTGTAGTATGCCAAATAACTAAAAAAGAACCTCAACGAGAAGAACCTGGTTAAAAGACGTATGGCTAAGTCTATTCAAGACGTCAGGGAAAAATAAATAAATTTGGCCATGGCTATATGTCGTCCTTCACCGAACTTAGGTGGACAACCGACTCGACATGTTCAGCGACAAAACAGATCTGGCCAAAGCTGGATCTAAAACGTTCTAGGCATCTTATCTCCCTCGATTAGAATCATATCAGTTCTACTATAAGTGTCACGGGACACTGTCTTATAGGCAGGCATGCAAAAAGGCTTGGCGTATTCTCTAACGATTTTTGCAGAAGCTGCGCTTTGACGAGGAGGGGGAAGAAACTAATCTCCATCTTCTCGATTCTTGTCCGGCTCTCTCACAAAGACGAACACCTCATTTGGGAGCGTTCTACTTTAGTGATCTGAACGATATAAAAAACACAGACATTCTAGATCCTCCATCAGAAGCTCCAACTGGTTCAATGAGTAGAAAGAATAACCATAGATTCATGTGGTATCACAAGAGACCTAATAATGATCTAAGTGTGTCGGCTAGCCGATAGCCACTTCAACCTAACCTAACCTACACCGAACTATGCCATCTTAAAATAGCTGTTGAGCTTAATTTAAAAAATATTTTAAAAATATTACTTATTGCTTTACACTATTAATTTAAATGTAGTTTTTGTTACTAACAAATGAGTTAATTGAATTCACTTCGTTTTCATCCATATGATTTGTAAATATTTTTATTTTTCACTTTCAAGAAAAAGTATGTCATCTTGAGCACAATTCCCCTACCAAAACAAATGGGGACATTTTTTTTTTATATTCGCTAGTCAAAGGAACGTGACAAGAAATTAAAAGTCAGATATAGGTAGCTACATTCTTAAAAAAAAAAAAACAAAAA
This sequence comes from Cheilosia urbana, assembly GCA_946477585.1. Taxonomy (NCBI): domain Eukaryota; kingdom Metazoa; phylum Arthropoda; class Insecta; order Diptera; family Syrphidae; genus Cheilosia; species Cheilosia urbana. The sequence goes on from OX297855.1 coordinate 27,819,967, forward strand.
AATAAAATAAAAAAAATTTAAGGCTACAGATTATAGAACTGAATTGAACAATTCGGCTTAGTCCTACTTCGGTCTAAGGTGGTATGCGATTGGGCACTGTCAGAGCACTTTTTTGCTCTAGGTCACTTTTTATTTTCATTTGGTACAAAAAAAAACAATCTGTTTCCGGTTTCAGAGCACTTTTAAGAATCTGGATTTTTTCTCAGATTTGCTTCAGATTTACCAATACAATTCCGTTCGAGTTTAACATCTGGTGGAGTTTTTTTTACGCTTTCGTGCAGTTTTTCTACTGGCAAAGAAAGGGTAGATCTATTTTGGTAAATTATTTATGTATAAACATTTAGAAATCAATCGGAACGCAAATTAAAAATGTTATAATGTAAAATTTTACCAGTGAATGGAAAAAGCGTAGAAAAGTATCGAAGGCTACACATATTCGAATCGCACGAATATCAACACTAAAACGACCAAGGGTGACGTTTTTATGTTCGATAATTAGACACTGGAAATCTAAAATTTAAAAGCGAATCTAAAGAAGCCCAATCGAATACCTAATACGAAATCATCTGCAGTCGCATTTTAGGAATAATTATCGTAATATGAAACAGTTCCTGCCTTGTTTTTTTTTTTTTTTTTCGCTTTTCTGTGTACATATTTTACAACAACTGTCAATGACATAAGTTTTGCCATATCAAAACTGGCCACTACATTTGCGTGGACTTCTTTTTAAACATCTCTTTAATTCCAATGATCGACCTAAATAATATGGAATTTCAATCGCTAGCAAGACGTAAATTTTGTTTTGTTTAAAGAAAAAAATAGCCAAATTCTGTATAAAGCCGACGACCCCACAGATTGGCAACAAAGTCTGCTGTGAACTATTAAATGTGGACCCAAAAATACAGCCAATAGAATAAAAATTACCATAATCAGTTTCGAATACCAACACCTATTTCATGTGTGAAGCTCATTCATATCTAGAGATACCAATTAGTAACCCAATCTCCCGATCGCATCTGTTTGCACCCCATTACAATAGCTCACAAAAAATATGCACGGCTCTAAATTTGCCCATATACATATAAAAAATTTAAACAAAAAATACACGAGTCAACATTTATCTTCAGATTGAGTTTGCCATTGTTAAGCGGTAGGTATATAAACTATATAAACCCATTTCAACGATATAATAAATTAATCGGACATCGCTTCGCACTCTCCGGAGTTCGGACTTCAACTCATGATTAAAGAGATAAAGTGTATTCACGCTGTCATTCTCCATATGTCATTGAACTTGAAAATCAATTCTTTCGCGTTCCTTCTTAGCCTACGTATGTTACACATACATTGGATTGTTTAAGTTAACACAATCAGATTCTAGTTAAGTGAGTAAGCATGTGTGCTCACTGCTCATTTACATTTGAATATAGAATTTAAATTGACATGTTCAGCATCATTGAACTAGGTTAAGATGACATTCAACCTGTCATCCATCTCAATGTGTAGCTTGTTGGTTGTTGCGTACAATTGACCAGAATAAAGAGTAATTCAAACGAGTTTTGTGTAGGAAGGCTTTGCGCAGGCACTTACGTACAATGTGAGTATGTATATTTACGGTTAAAGATGGGGAACGTATGCATACGCCCGTAGTACCTACTTGTTAGCGATAATAGCGGCATCTGGCTTAAGGCAGGTCTTTCGCTAAACTTATTCATACAACGCGATAAAGAAGAACTGAACCATTGCAGGTTCATTTTAAATATGGAGAAGATTTCAATCAAACAATTTTTCGCTTAATTAATATTCGAAGCGAGTAGATCTTAATTACTACAGCTATTGAATAATTCAGTGCGCCTATCTGTAAGACGCACGCACGTATGTCCTTCGGCATACCCTAAAAGAATTGATGACCATTTTACTAATTGTCTAAATTTTTACTTCGGGTGAGACTTGTCAAAAAAACAATAAATATGCATAGAACTAAACCGACCGCAGAAAAGAACCATAGAACGGGTGTCGGTATGGCACTTATTCGATGAAACCACACTTTGGATGATTACGGTAATAATACTTAGGATGCGAAAAAAAAAACACTTACTAATATCCACTTCATATTTTTGTGTGTGGGTGTGTGATTTCGTTATTTGTTTATTTATTTTTTTGTACCGCGTACGCACTTAGCTTCACTAAAATTGTTAACCACACACAAAAGTCCTCCGCACTTCAATGCTTTTTTTCAATTTCTTTACCACTGCTTATTACGTTGATATCAACTTGTCAACTGCGTGTAATGGACTGTGGCTTTGGTGGACGATGCGGTCCGTTTATAACATTCAACCGCCTGAAATTCACTCAAAGTGTACGTAAGAAAGAGATTGCTTCACCTGCGTCTTCTTTTAGCTTTTCGAGTGTCAGATATGTATACAATTTGGAGGTGTATTCATAGTATCTTCGCGGAGTTCTTACTTCTTAAGCATGGCTTCGTATTCGTCCCGCGAAGAAAAAATAATAGTATGATACGGGCCGGGCATACAGGTGGGGATTATGTTCTATGTATGAACTAGGCTCTATAATGACTGCAAATTTTAGGAGATTCATTAAGGGATTTTCTCTGTTGGCCGAACCTCTATATAAATTGATTCGAAAGGATGCTAAATTTAAATTTGGAGCAAATGAGGTCAATGCGTTCGAGGTTCTACAACATAAGTTGGTCGACTCTCCTATATTAGCTTTATATGATCCCCGAGATGAAACAGAACTTCACTGCGACGCTAGTTCATTAGGATTCGGAGCGATGCTTTTACAAAAGAAAAAGGATGGAAAGTTTCATCCAATCTTTTATTTTTCAAAACGAACGACAGATTGCGAAGCCAAATACCATAGCTTCGAGCTGGAGACTCTAGCCATTATTTACGCACTTAGGCGGTTTCGGATATACCTTCACGGTTTAAGGTTTAAAATCGTCACAGACTGTAATTCTCTAATGCTTACGTTGAATAAGAAGGAAATAAACCCTAGAATTGCCAGATGGGCCCTTGATTTGCAAAATTATGATTTTGTTCTGGAGCATAGAAGTGGAAGTAAAATGCAACATGTAGATGCACTTAGTCGTATCACTAATATATTGGTGTTAGAGGAGAACACGTTCGAACAAAATCTATCAATTTGTCAAAACAAAGATGTAGAGATTCAGAAGATTAGAGAAAGACTGCAGGAGAGTGTAGATAACGTATATGAAATGCGGAACGGCCTAGTATATAGGAAGGCCGGGCAGAACATTCTCTTTTATGTGCCAAATACAATGGAGCGAAATATTTTGTTTAAGTATCATGACGAAATGGGACATGTGGGGAGTGATAAGGTATTGGATGCCATAACGAAATCATATTGGTTTCCTAAAATGAGGAAGAAAATCCATGATTATATTAGTAATTGTTTAAAGTGTATAGTATTTTCATCTAAAGCTGGCAAACACGAAGGACTTTTGCATAATATACCCAAGGGTAACACACCATTTGATACGATCCATGTGGATCATTTTGGCCCGGTGTCCCTTAAAGAAGGGAAGAAAAAATATGTTTTCTTGGTCATAGACGCATTTTCAAAATTTACTAAATTATATGCCGTACGCTCCACTGGTACGAACGAAGTTTTAACTTGCTTGAAAGCTTATTTTAGTGCCTATAGCAGACCTAAAGTTATAGTGTCAGATAGAGGAAGTGCATTTACCTCGGGTGTTTTCGAAGATTTCCTAAATGATAACAATGTAAGACATATCAAGATCGCCACCGGTTCGCCTCAGGCAAATGGACAGGTGGAACGCGTTAATAGGAGCCTAGCGCCTATGCTTGCAAAAATGACGAGTGGTGGATCAATGTTTACATTGGATAAGATCTTGCCAAACATTGAGTTTGTCATGAACAATACCATTCACAAGAGTACGGGAACATGTGCGAGTCTATTGCTTTTTGGAGTTAAACAAAAAGGAGAAGTGATAGATCAATTGAGAGAAAAATTAGAGGAAATAATCAATAATGAAGAAGATAGAGATTTACTAGGCATACGAACAAGAGCAGAGGAAAAAATTATAAAAAGTCAGGAATATAATAAACAATTAGTGGATCAAAGACGGGTTTGCAAAAATTATAAATTGGGAGATTATGTTATGGTGAAGAATTTTGTTAGCCAACCAGGGGTATGTAAAAAGATAATTCCTAAATTCAAGGGACCTTACGAAGTCAGTAAAGTTTTGCCAAACGATCGGTACTTATTAAAAGATGTAGAAGGATTTCAGTTAAGTCAAATACCTTACACAGGGATATGGGAAGTAGCTAATTTGAAACCATATATAGAATGTAATAAACGGTCTATGGTCAATCGGGACGATTGTTTGTTAGGATGGCCGAATTGTGGCAACACTGTAAAATTTAAAGATTTAACGAACAAAAGAAACAATGAGAACTGCCGGTAGTAGGTCCCCACCCTTTTTGTGTATCCCTTTTACTTGATCATTCATGTTTTGCGTGGCATTATTGTTTTAGACTTCACGCTGATCGGTTCGTAGTCGGTTATCTTATCGTATAAATAATTGATTGTCATCATTTCGTTTATCCTTTTATATTAATAAAGTGTCGAAAAAGATATCTACTTGTGTTTTACTTGGTGATAAAGAAAATAAGCTTAAAATAATCAGAAGTGGGATAGTTCGCGAAAAAAAAAAAAAAAAAAACCCATCAACCACCATAGTGCGCAGTTGAAGTGACTGTACAAGAAATAACGTGCACAAGTTCCCTGTGTGTGCTACTCCACGAAAAGAAAAAAAAGAAAAGAAAAAAAAAAGTGAAAGACAAATATTTTTCCCTGTGTGTGCTACTCCACGAAAAAAAAAAGAAAAAAAAAAAAGTGAAAGACAAATATTTTTCCCTGTGTGTGCTACTCCACGAAAAAAAAAAACAACCCTAAAAAACGATGGCAGAAGTGGAAAAATGTAAAATGTACACTGCTGCGCAGCTGAAATCTTGGCTAGCAGACCTTGGGAAAAAAACAACAGGAAATAAAAGCGAGTTGGTGTTGCGGTTATTGTCCATCCCCGAGAAAGAGCGTGGTGAGTTTCCAGAGACAAGTTTCAGCAAGCAAACACAAAGGACAGATGGTGATGACTCGGATACAGACGGATACGAAGACAGCGTCGATGAAATACCAACGACGCCAACAATGATAGCCGGTGAGGTCATCCATTCAAACAAAAGAAAGAACGATCGAACAAAAGAGGGACCAAATGAGCGAACAAATGATAGCAATAAAGAAGGAGCTAATGATGAGAGTGCTGATGAAGAGGATACAAATGAACAGACAAATGAGCGAAACGTAAATATGAAAAAAGAGTGGTTACTAATGAAGAGAGAACTGGAAGTATTAAAAAGAGAAGTTGAGCTACAAAAAAAAGAAAACGAAATGTTAAAAAAAGAAAGAGCAAACGAATATGTCAACAACGGCATTAAAGATTTGCTACCCGATTTCTCCGGCGAATTTTTCCACCACTGGGAAACCCAATTAAAAAATTTAATTGAGGCGTATAACATCGATGACAAAAGTGCGCGTATAATAATCTCGTGTCGGCTCAAAGGCAATGCATTGAAATGGTTCCACTCGAGGACAGATCTGATGCAGGTTACAACCGAACAATTGCTAAAAGAGATGGGAAGTATGTTTGTCCATCAAGAAAGCCGGCTAGTACTAAAAAGAGCATTCGAGGGAAGAAAATGGTTGCCGACGGAGACCTTCCAACAATATCTCCACGAGAAATCAATTATGGCCAACCGATTATCTATACAAGAAGACGAATTGTTGGACGGCCTCATCGAGGGAATACCGGATAGTCAGCTTCGCTCACAAGCACGGATGCAGTGTTTTGTCAACGTCCACCAACTGCAGGAAGCATTCAAAAAAATCGAACTGCCAAAGATGAGGGCAATACCATCAACATCGCGGTATGCGGCGGCTGCAGAGGGACAGGGATCCAGACCAACTAGATGCTTCAACTGTAATTCTCTTGGGCACATTGCTACAGAATGTCGTAAGGCTAAACGACAACCGGGATCCTGCTATGTGTGCGCCGAGATGGGCCATCTCGCAGCAGAGTGTCCCAAAAGGAAGATACCCGTGGTCCATCATCTTGACGAGGCAAATGAACAGAACGAATATGTAAGAAATTTAAAATATTACTTTAAAAATAATTATGTAACTTATGAATTATTATTAGGATCAGTACTAGACACCGGCAGTCCCATATGTTTCGTGCGCAAGCAGTTTATACCACGTGAATTTATAAACCCTATTAATGTATCCGCTTGTAATATAGTAGGGATTAATAAAAGTCCACTAAAAATTTATGGTTTCGTTGAATGTTGTATTTTATTTGAAGAAGAGGAGATATTTTTAAATATCTACGTGGTTGAAAACAACACTATGCAATTTGCAGCCGTACTCGGTCGAGATTTTCTGAAACTCGCCAACCTAAGTTTATGTAAAAGAAGAGATTCAATAAAGCAAATGATAGATAGAGATTCTTACACAAAAGCATGTTTCGAATTGATGAATATTGAAGTAAAAGAAAATGAAAATGAAATTAAATTGCCTAGTAATAACGAGTTATCAAATGAATCAAAAGAAAGATTTATTCAAATGTTCAAAAATTATATGTATTGTAAACGACCCGCATTGCCCGAGACCGAATTTAGTATGAAACTGAGGTTAACAAATGATAAGCCTTTCCATTGCCCTCCAAGAAGGTTATCTTATGTAGAAAAAGAAAAGGTACAGAATATTTTAGATGAATTAGTTCAGTCAGGAGTGATTAGAGCTAGCAAATCAGAGTATGCATCCCCCATTGTGTTGGTAAGGAAAAAGACTGGGGATATTCGTCTATGCGTGGACTATCGAACTCTCAATAAAGTTACGCTGAAAGATAATTACCCATTACCGCTGATTGATGATTTACTTGATAGGCTAGTGAATAAAAAAGTGTTTTCACTTCTAGATTTGAAAAGTGCGTTCTACCATGTACAAATGGAAGAGGAGTCAATTAAATATACTTCATTCGTAACTCCACTGGGACAATTTGAATTTTTGAAGATGCCGTTTGGACTTAGGAATGCTCCTTCGACATTTCAAAGGTTCATTAATGAGGTTTTCGAAGACCTCATTAGATTAGGGGAAATCGCAATTTATTTGGATGATATTATGATAGCCACAGAATCGGTTGAAGAACATTTACGTATATTGAAAAAGGTATTCGAAAGGTTAGTTAGAAACAGATTGGAACTGCGCCAAGACAAGTGCCAGTTTTTGGAAACAGAGATTCGATATTTAGGATACACAATTTCAAAAGAAGGTATACGACCAGATAAAAAAGGAATCGAGTCTGTGAAGAATTTTCCTATTCCGCGTAGCGTTAAAGAGGTGCATAGCTTTTTAGGTCTATGCTCATATTTTAGGAGATTCATTAAGGGATTTTCTCTGTTGGCCGAACCTCTATATAAATTGATTCGAAAGGATGCTAAATTTAAATTTGGAGCAAATGAGGTCAATGCGTTCGAGGTTCTACAACATAAGTTGGTCGACTCTCCTATATTAGCTTTATATGATCCCCGAGATGAAACAGAACTTCACTGCGACGCTAGTTCATTAGGATTCGGAGCGATGCTTTTACAAAAGAAAAAGGATGGAAAGTTTCATCCAATCTTTTATTTTTCAAAACGAACGACAGATTGCGAAGCCAAATACCATAGCTTCGAGCTGGAGACTCTAGCCATTATTTACGCACTTAGGCGGTTTCGGATATACCTTCACGGTTTAAGGTTTAAAATCGTCACAGACTGTAATTCTCTAATGCTTACGTTGAATAAGAAGGAAATAAACCCTAGAATTGCCAGATGGGCCCTTGATTTGCAAAATTATGATTTTGTTCTGGAGCATAGAAGTGGAAGTAAAATGCAACATGTAGATGCACTTAGTCGTATCACTAATATATTGGTGTTAGAGGAGAACACGTTCGAACAAAATCTATCAATTTGTCAAAACAAAGATGTAGAGATTCAGAAGATTAGAGAAAGACTGCAGGAGAGTGTAGATAACGTATATGAAATGCGGAACGGCCTAGTATATAGGAAGGCCGGGCAGAACATTCTCTTTTATGTGCCAAATACAATGGAGCGAAATATTTTGTTTAAGTATCATGACGAAATGGGACATGTGGGGAGTGATAAGGTATTGGATGCCATAACGAAATCATATTGGTTTCCTAAAATGAGGAAGAAAATCCATGATTATATTAGTAATTGTTTAAAGTGTATAGTATTTTCATCTAAAGCTGGCAAACACGAAGGACTTTTGCATAATATACCCAAGGGTAACACACCATTTGATACGATCCATGTGGATCATTTTGGCCCGGTGTCCCTTAAAGAAGGGAAGAAAAAATATGTTTTCTTGGTCATAGACGCATTTTCAAAATTTACTAAATTATATGCCGTACGCTCCACTGGTACGAACGAAGTTTTAACTTGCTTGAAAGCTTATTTTAGTGCCTATAGCAGACCTAAAGTTATAGTGTCAGATAGAGGAAGTGCATTTACCTCGGGTGTTTTCGAAGATTTCCTAAATGATAACAATGTAAGACATATCAAGATCGCCACCGGTTCGCCTCAGGCAAATGGACAGGTGGAACGCGTTAATAGGAGCCTAGCGCCTATGCTTGCAAAAATGACGAGTGGTGGATCAATGTTTACATTGGATAAGATCTTGCCAAACATTGAGTTTGTCATGAACAATACCATTCACAAGAGTACGGGAACATGTGCGAGTCTATTGCTTTTTGGAGTTAAACAAAAAGGAGAAGTGATAGATCAATTGAGAGAAAAATTAGAGGAAATAATCAATAATGAAGAAGATAGAGATTTACTAGGCATACGAACAAGAGCAGAGGAAAAAATTATAAAAAGTCAGGAATATAATAAACAATTAGTGGATCAAAGACGGGTTTGCAAAAATTATAAATTGGGAGATTATGTTATGGTGAAGAATTTTGTTAGCCAACCAGGGGTATGTAAAAAGATAATTCCTAAATTCAAGGGACCTTACGAAGTCAGTAAAGTTTTGCCAAACGATCGGTACTTATTAAAAGATGTAGAAGGATTTCAGTTAAGTCAAATACCTTACACAGGGATATGGGAAGTAGCTAATTTGAAACCATATATAGAATGTAATAAACGGTCTATGGTCAATCGGGACGATTGTTTGTTAGGATGGCCGAATTGTGGCAACACTGTAAAATTTAAAGATTTAACGAACAAAAGAAACAATGAGAACTGCCGGTAGTAGGTCCCCACCCTTTTTGTGTATCCCTTTTACTTGATCATTCATGTTTTGCGTGGCATTATTGTTTTAGACTTCACGCTGATCGGTTCGTAGTCGGTTATCTTATCGTATAAATAATTGATTGTCATCATTTCGTTTATCCTTTTATATTAATAAAGTGTCGAAAAAGATATCTACTTGTGTTTTACTTGGTGATAAAGAAAATAAGCTTAAACAATCAAACAATTTTTCGCTTAATTAATATTCGAAGCGAGTAGATCTTAATTACTACAGCTATTGAATAATTCAGTGCGCCTATCTGTAAGACGCACGCACGTATGTCCTTCGGCATACCCTAAAAGAATTGATGACCATTTTACTAATTGTCTAAATTTTTACTTCGGGTGAGACTTGTCAAAAAAACAATAAATATGCATAGAACTAAACCGACCGCAGAAAAGAACCATAGAACGGGTGTCGGTATGGCACTTATTCGATGAAACCACACTTTGGATGATTACGGTAATAATACTTAGGATGCGAAAAAAAAAACACTTACTAATATCCACTTCATATTTTTGTGTGTGGGTGTGTGATTTCGTTATTTGTTTATTTATTTTTTTGTACCGCGTACGCACTTAGCTTCACTAAAATTGTTAACCACACACAAAAGTCCTCCGCACTTCAATGCTTTTTTTCAATTTCTTTACCACTGCTTATTACGTTGATATCAACTTGTCAACTGCGTGTAATGGACTGTGGCTTTGGTGGACGATGCGGTCCGTTTATAACATTCAACCGCCTGAAATTCACTCAAAGTGTACGTAAGAAAGAGATTGCTTCACCTGCGTCTTCTTTTAGCTTTTCGAGTGTCAGATATGTATACAATTTGGAGGTGTATTCATAGTATCTTCGCGGAGTTCTTACTTCTTAAGCATGGCTTCGTATTCGTCCCGCGAAGAAAAAATAATAGTATGATACGGGCCGGGCATACAGGTGGGGATTATGTTCTATGTATGAACTAGGCTCTATAATGACTGCAAATGCGCGATGAAATGAGAGAAATACAGCATCACCGGGCAATTAGATTTATCCACTTTATGCGTGTTCATGGAATTGTAGCAGTACAACAAATATTTACAACTATCATAAATTTATGGGAACCTGACGAATTGTAAGTAGTTTTGCAGTTTTTTTCTTAACTGTACACATGTAGTTTTAAAGTGAGTTAGGGTCTTGCTCTGTTTAAGAACTCGACAATATTGCTATTGGTCTATAGTTTTGAAAATGTCAGTGACGTCAGTGAGTCGGCTCCATACTCAATTCGTTGCAACTACTCGTTTAAAACTTCACACGAACCAATTATAGTGGGAGACGAGGGCTGAGGCTCTCGAAGATAAATCACTAGGACCGAAGATGAGCCCGCGCTGTGAATACTTCATGAAGTATAAAGAGGCTGTTGGATGCCAAACCGTTGGATTGCCCAAGGGACAGGGAAGGTGCAAAAGAGCTGTGAGTACCTATACTTAACTAATTTTAAGTTGTTGTTGGGCAAACCAACCCCATTATAGCCTGCAGTGTCCGGCAGTGATAACAACGGCTTTGGAGACATTGAGTCTTCTATTTTGTACAAATTTTTAGACCCAATTGTGGGCCTAGATGGGCTATGTTCAGACGTTTGCCAGATCTGACAATATTGACAGGTCTACGAACGAAACAAATTGTCCCAAATGTCTGCCAACCGCTATCAATTTTGTATATCAATATTTGCAGAAAAGCGATTGTCAGATAATTGCCAGACTACCATCTGTCAATGAAATTGTCAGGTATCTGCTAATCATCTGGACACCCAATTTTATCATTCTCAGACCATTGACAGACGTTTAGGAAATTTGCAGATTGGCAGATGTGCTGTGGTAACGACATCTGCAAATTTTTCATTTGTAGACGAATATTTTTCATAGTTTGAACTAAAAAAAAAAGAAGTTTCGACGCTCATAAGATTTCCGACAGCAGATCAAGTGCGACCAACAAGGCTTCCCCTACCAATGGCAGAGCAGCTTAATGGCAAGTTTTCCCGCTGCTTCATTTTATAAGGATTCGTTTAGCCTCGATTTATTGTCAATGTGAAATGAATTTATTTCGTACTAACTGTGCCCGCGATTTCGTACCACCTCTCTATAGATGTTGCTTCATGATAAACTCAATATTGCTTTTCAAAAATCGATATACGAACTAGGTTTACTTTTAACGTGATGCGTGTAAACATCCACATGCAATCAGAAAGCTTAGCAATCTTTTTATACGTAAAGATTTAAGGTGGAAAAAACGTTTGTAATATTCTGATCTCTTCCTAGGTAAAAAAAAAATCCAAGAGGCCAAGTACAGAAGGTCAAAATATTTCCCCCCAGGTAAATCTGAAAAACTCCCAGATTTGGTTATTTTCCAAAAAAAAAACTCAAACTTTTCGTCATTATGTATTTTTTTTAACATGTTTTATGTACGCCTTAAAAGTAGTCATTTCGAATTTGAAACGCGAATATGTAAATTTAGTTCTCCGAATGCCAAAGTGTGCGGCTGATAAATGCTAAGCAAAAAAAGCTCGAATGTCTCTGAGCCAAGACTAGGATCCTATATATGCCAGTTGTTGTCAGGGTCACAGTTGGAGGCCGGGTTTTGGTCTCGCTTCATATTCATATTTACTAATCTCTTGAAAACAAAATGCTCTGCGCATTTGAGGTCAACAAAAATTGCAATTTGGTAAAATCAAGTGCAAACTTTTTCGACATAAAGACTTTTTCATTTGGACTCTTCTCATGCTTTCTCATAGTAAAATTAACTAAATGACTAGTGTCAGTTGCACATCACAGATCACAGTCCACTTTAAAGGCAGCCCCTTTCGAGACTTGTAAATCTTTAGGTCTTTTCCTTTACTTTTAAATTTTACAAATCCTTACTAACTCTTACGAATTTTAATTCAATGCCGTTCCTTAACACAAAAGAGAACGTTATCGAAAAAGCAAACTATTACCCCTTCACTGAGAATCTTACGAGTGTTTACTCAACAAATTTCTTGGTGCAATAACAAGCGTTGCCATAAGTGCAGATTCGTCTGCTGCAGACCGTCGCTTTTACTATAATATTGTGGTCATTTTTGTATACTTAACTCAAAAATGACAATATGACATATTTTCATTATTATTACTATTATTATTTTCGCAATAATTTATTTTGTCATTTTTTATAGATTACTACAAAAGCGTTAAACATTCCCTAACTTTTTTGTAAGTGTCTCTCCCCGAAAGAGAATGTATAGCCACCACTGTCATTTTGAAATTATTTTCCATTCTTATTAAAAAAAAGAAAAGGAACAAAACTTCTTTTTACAGTTTTTGTCTATATAAAAGAGTTATGTTTAAGAGCCGTAGGTACCTATATGATTTGAAATTTAAATTTAAATTCGTGCATCATTTTCTATTACACAGCTGTCTGACTGTCGATAACACGCTGTCTCTACTTGAGATGAATTCGAAGAAAACAGCAACAGCTAACAAAAAAAGCACATAGCAGAGTGGCTGTCAAATTTCGTTTGATGGGCATTTCTTCTTGGAATTGCAAAAAAAAAAAAAGTGAATAAATATTAACTGGTTTTAAGACCACTTCGTGTTCTATTCTCCAATCTGTCATTTTTATATGTTCTTATAAAAAAAAAAAACGTTAAGCTACATCTGATTAATTAAAATTGAAAATGTTGAATTTCCGAACAGCACACTTTGATTTCAAGATTAATTGACAGCAAATTGACAGCTGTTCTGTGCTTATAGTATGCTAAGGATGGTATGTGATAAAAGCATGCTGTCTTTCCCAAACTATAAAAAATCTATATAATATTCTCCACTTAGGATAGTGAAAGCATGAACTCAATTGGAGACAGTGTGTGAAAAATGTGATACCTTCCGCAGGTACTGTGCATATTCCGCATATTCTTTACTATTGGTATATCGTATATCGCATGTCACTACTCCGGTCAGCGTTGGTTTGGCAGCACCGACATGGATGTCATAATAAGATTTTACCCCACTTTCAAGTAGGTAAGTACCCACTTAAAGTAAGTCAAGTCTATTCGACAACATCTTTTAATCTTTTATCCATTTATTCAAAAAGTTCAAACTGTCAAAAAATCGTTGCCGGTCTCTAAAATTGGTATTCTGTGTGGAAAAATCTTTTATTAATTCTGTTAAAAAATCATAGCTGAATAAAAGATAGAATTTTGTTACTTTTATTATAAAATATTTTTATACATAATTGTAGAAAGTTTTGGATTGAAAAGGATCTCTATATAATTCTTCGTTAATGATATGGTTACAAAGGAGGCAAATGTAATAAATTATAATAGTTGAAAATAATCTATAAATTTATATTTTTGTTTAGCAGAACTATAAGACTTAATTGTAGGTAATCCATTTAATCTTCCTGACGTGCGTAATAAATCAAAACTTACTCTTTTCAGTCGGCATTTCAATGTTTTTTGCCTACTTACATACTCCATTTACATAAAAGTAAAACCAAAGCTGTTTGTTTTGAAAGGTTCGTAACAGATTTCAATTTTCGAAGATCTATTACAGAGTTCGATTTAGAAAAGATCTCTTATGGTTGAGACCTTTTATGATTCATAACAGAATAAAGGATTTCGCAGAATAGGCCCAAATATCTGCATATATGAAGCCTGATGTGGGAACAAAAATTAATGAAACCTTAATAAACTTGGCTAATTATATTAAATCAGCAATAGAATTGTTGCTTAAAAGTTGCATAGATTACCAGCCCGTATATGGTTGTCAGATTAAAAAATACAAAAAGGGGGACATCGTGAGATTTCTCGGGGGGACAAGTGTTCAAGAAGGGGAACTTCATTTTTAAAACCAGAGTCAAAAAAATGCGAAATAAAAAATAAGTTTTACGAACACTTTCTTTTTTTGTTGGTTTTTTCTTTGGGTTCGGACATTTTACCAAAGTAAATTTTGGTTTCAAAACAAAAACTGAAAGAGGGACAGAATGATGACAGTACAAAATTGTCTTGCACTTCAAATGCATGTTTTCACAGAGAATCTTGTTAAAAATATTAAAAGAAAGTATTTACAAAGTTTTCTATTGAAAGTTTTCTTTTATTAAATTTTGACTTAATAAGGGGGACAGTGGTTTGTACTAGGGGGAACAAACAGCATTTTTGTATGTCTGTAGCCCAGTTTTTTTTTTTTTATATGTATCATATCATGAAGTTCTCCAGCCTAAAGTTCAGGTATTAATTACCTCAATACTTACTTACTTACTTAGTGGGCTTTTAGAGTTCGAGGTAACTGAATCGGCCAAGGGTCGTTCTCCGCAAAGACTAGAAGACTGTAAGTCACCACAAAGTTAAAAGACTGGGATCCAAACACGTTCCAAGAACCGTCTATTTTTGTGAAGAACTTAGAGATCGGATGCAAGCCTCCCAGAAATTGCAAGGCAAGCACTTTCCAAAAAATCCTTGCAATCCTATTTCAGCGCTTATAAAGTTCAGAATGCGGCTTGTACCTACTCATAAAAATCTATTTATACCTAAACTACTCAAATTTCGGACTGGGCAGACTATTACATTGACATTTTTGATAAATTACAATTAAAAAGTCGGAAACGCATTTAAGTAAAAACTAAATTAGTGTATGCAGGCATGAATTTGTTTTGGTAAAATGTGTCTTCCCAAATAAATGTCTTAACCCAACTTTATGTGTTAAGTGATGACTCAAAAATTGCCCACCTACTTATACTTTGCAAAAGGGAAACGCAATCCACAATTGCGTGGCATGAATACTGACATGTATGTGCATATTTTTACGAACACATTTCGTTTTGTATTAATTTGCCGCTCGGAATGAAATACGAAAGACGCAGCCCTTTTACCAAATAACTATAGTATGTGAATTTCAAAGGTGATTGAAATAGTTCTGTAAAAATAAATTGGCAAATATGTGTCTTTGCTTAGTCAAATAAATGAAATACCACCTGTCATCGACGCATACAAAACAATTGTTTTCAACTCGTTGAGAAGTATCATGTAATTTTTAAATTAACATTTTTTGCTTACACGGTTTTGGCATGGATCTATTCCTGAAATGGAAGTAACTGGTGTTTCTTTGTGTCGTCCGTCTGTGATCCCTCAGACCTTGATGGTCTGCATTTATTGTTTTTTAAGAAAATTGTACGTCTGTAACCTCTACTTACGGATACGAATTTTCACGTTTTATTATAGTTATTCTTTTTACGGAGCAAATCAGGTTAGTGGTGTGTCGCCTTGCAATTTAATTCAGTTGATGCACTAGCGCATACTGTATGATGAGTTAGCTTGTTTTGATACCTATGTACAGTTAATGGAGTTCATCCGAAGAATATGCTGATGATGCTTTTTCCTAGATGTAGGTACATAAGTATAGGTAGGATGTGGGCTTACGGGTAAACCTGCCGCATTAAGAATTGGAATGGAACGTATACGTGATTCTACATTTAATCGCTCTGTCAGTCAGAGAAATATTTTTTTCGAAATGTAATGAAGGTTGAACTTACAGTGTTATGAAAAATGTGCGTATGTAGGTATTTCCTTTGCACGTGTAAAGATAGGCATACGTACTAAGTGGCTGTCGGATGTATCTACTGTACTTATAGATTAGTTGGGAATATTATGCGAGTTCTACTTTATTGTTTACATTTCTATACCAATGATTCATAGCTTTGCTAATACAGGGTGTCCGCCGTGAAGGTACCTATACTACTTTGTTTGTTTATAATTTTTGATTAAATGAAAGAGAATGGATCTTATATTGATAAATGTTTTATTTAATGTCGGCAATTTTGATGGAATACGATATCAGGTAAATGTCCGCCTCTGTTAGTCTCACAAATACGAGCCGTCTTGAGCACATTTTTCATTACATTCTCACACATTTCACGCCACGCGGTATTTCATTAATTTCATCACGAATATTTTGTTTGAGTTACTCAAGCGTTTCTGGTTTGTTTGCATAAACCTTGCCTTTCAGATATCCCCACAAAAAGAAGTCCGGAGCAGTCAAATCAGGCGACCGTGGAGGCCAATCAACGTCACCATTTCTTGAAATAACTTGTTGTGGAAAGAGGTCTCGCAGTAATTGTATTGTAATCCTGACTGTATGCGATGTGACACCGTATTGTTGATACCACATGTTAATCAAGTCCAAAAAGTTGTGGTGTAAAAAGTTTTCAATAATATCACGATATCGCTCCCCATTCACAGTTGCCGTTTTCATTTTCAAAGAAGTGAGGTCCAATGATCCTACTGACCAAATTGCACACCAGACTGTAACTTTTTATGGTTGCAAAGCTGGCTGATGAATAATTTGAGGGTTTTGTTTATTCACATACCCATTCAAATGAAAATGTGCCTTGTCACTCTAATTCACGACTGCCAAATATGAACTTTCAAGACTAATGTTTATACCAAAATGGCGGCAAAACAAAGTAGTATACCTTCCCGGCGGATAACCTGTATTATTTTAAAATTGAGGGCACATGCACAGCTAAATAAATGAGACTAAAGTACCAAAAGTTGCTAACGCGCTCAGTTGTATTCATTCATTTAATTCTGTTTAGGGCAACATCAAAGATGATACATAGTCTTTGGGCAAAACGTCGCAATTGATGATAGTAGCAACATCGAGTTCATTTATGGTGCCAATATAATTTTCGAATCCCATCTCATAGTCCGACTCCAGCTTCGCAGAGAGTCGAAAGTTGTACAGATTCAAACAGAGCTGCGAGCAAAGTTACCAGGCGCTTTAAGATCTTAATAATTCCCTTTTTCCGTACTCTTCGTGGTGGCATTCCCCATGGATTCCCCACAATCAAAATGTTGAGTAAACTGATTGCTTCTTACAAATTTCATACCGAAGCAGTGATGCCAACTAAAGTATAATTTTTTACCTTTTAGCCATAATTCCGATGAGGGATTGAAGAATAATTTTTAGAAAAAAGGCATAAAATTTATATATGTATATATTTAATATATGTGACATGTTATTACAAATAATTCATATAAATAAATTTTGTACTAATTATTATAAATTTTCAAAGTCGATTAATATAATTTGTTTGGTTAATAATACTATCTAAATGAGTTGTTTTACATACTAGAAACATATTGGGACAAATAAGGGTGATTTTTTAGCTGGTTTGGTTTTGGCAACACTGGTTTTGACAGCTGACGTGTGTTTAGTACCTTGTGTCACTGTCAAACAGCTTCAGTTTGGTTTGCAATTTAACCATGGATCGTCTTACAAATGAACAACGCTTGCAAATTATTGAATTTTACTATCAAAATTCGTGCTCGGTTCGAAATGTTCATCGCGCGCTGCTTCCATTTTATGATCGGCATTCTCGACCTTCTGAGCAGTCTATTCGGAAGATTGTGACCAAATTTCGCACCAAATTTACTTTGTTGGACATTAAACCACCAACACGTTTACGTACTGTGCGTAGTGAAGAAAATATTGCGGCCGTATCAGCTAGTGTGACAGAAGACCGCGAAATGTCGATTCGGCGCCGTTCCCAGCAGTTAGGCCTTTGTAACAGCACTACGTGGAAAATTTTGCGGAAGGATTTGTGCGTAAAGCCTTTTAAGATACAGCTTGTGCAAGAACTAAAGCCAGGCGACCTACCACAACGCCGAATTTTTGGTGAATGGGCTCTTGGAAAGCTGGCCGAGGATCCGCTTTTTTATCGAAAAATTGTGTTCAGCGATGAGGCTCATTTTTGGTTAAATGGGTACGTAAATAAGCAAAATTGCCGCATTTGGAGTGAAGATCAGCCAGAAGCATTGCAACAGCTACCAATGCATCCCGAAAAAGCCACTGTTTGGTGCGGTTTATGGGCCGGCGGCATTATTGGGCCATATTTCTTCAAAGATGATGCGAATCGCAGCGTTACTGTCAATGGTGAACGCTACCGAGCGATGATAACAAACTTTTTTTTGCCCGAAATGGAAGTTCTTGACTTGCATGATATGTGGTTTCAACAAGACGGTGCCACATGCCACACAGCACGCGAAACAATGGCGCAATTGCGAGGCGAGTTTGGTGAACAGTTAATTTCACGTTTCGGGCCGGTCAATTGGCCGCCTAGATCGTGCGATTTGACACCATTAGATTATTTTTTGTGGGGGTATGTCAAGGCTAATGTGTATAGGGACAAGCCCGCTTCGATTGACGCACTGGAAGCCTACATCCATGCATTCATTCGTGAGATACCGGCCGATATGTGTGAAAGAGTATGCCAAAATTGGACTCAGCGGATGGACTACCTTAGACGCAGCCGCGGTCAACATTTGCATGAAATTATCTTTAAACATTAAATTGCAAGGTTCAAACTATCGATTCAAATAAATATTTCATTCATTTTTTCGAATTTTTTGTGTTTTTTTTTTTTTTAAAGTTCTAAACCTCTTAAAAAATCACCCGTTTATTTGTGTATTTTCCGCTTTTGAATATCATTAACTTCGATTTCATGAGTAAGTTTTTGTTAGATAACTGAGGAAAAATTACTCAAAATGTTTTTATTTTCCTACAACCATTCTGCAGTAATCATTTTTCATAAATATTTTCAGCAAAAGTGCACTTATTCCTAAAATAAAATACTATTGACACGTAACGAATAATTTCAAATCTAACCGAACAATTTCTATGAACGCTGGCAGCAACTTTGCCGACACCGGAAGTCACCGGAAGTTGTTGATATTTTTTGAGGGTGTGTTTGTGTGTTGAAATTTCGTGAATTTCTATGTATCAATACTAGCGCACTAAATTGTGTACACTCCGTACAAGTATTGCTTGTAGGCAAGGTAACGGGAAATCGGCCGAAGTTGGGGGTCTCAGACTCTCAGTATTGTCTCTGATTTTAATTTTCCCCTGTCAAGAAATGAACTTGCATTTCGATTTTTTCTCCAATTGAGCAAGTGACTACGACTTGAGCTAACTGAGCGCCGAGTACAAGCCCGCTGCTAACTGGTGGTTGTAACGGAGAAGAAGACCAACCTCCTGTGCGTCGTTGTTGCTACGAGGTGCTTTTTGTGTCAATTGCATTTTGTTTATAAAACAAATTATGCTACCTATCGCTTTAGTATTTATGGGATTGTGCCATCATTTTGGGTTTATGATTTAATTTATACCAACCAGAAGACGTTTATTTGAAAGTTGATTGGTGCCACCTAACGTAAAAACTTATTATTATTCCTATTGCATCGGGCATTTATTGGTAAACCTGTCAAATATTAACGGCAATATCTGTCACTCAGATTAAGTCCAACATAAGACCATTTGAGTTCGACAAAATCGGTAATTAAATCCTCAAGAGAAGGTTGTGCAAACAGCTCTTCCTGATATAAATACCATGGCCCCTTGCAATGTACTTTGAACTAAAAGTGCTCATGCTCATCTCGAAATAACTGAATGTACAAAGCAACCATTTCGATTGACATGCCTAAGTGATTTTGGGTGAAATTCGCACTTGAAGTCAAATTGTACGTGATAGGATTAATGATTTAGTTATAAGGTAAATAACAGTGTACACAACAAACAGACCCCAAATTACATAATTATAATTATTTCGACTGCTAAACATACTAACACTATTGATATGCAATGCAGGTCATAATACTTTTATTAGGTAGCACCAAATCCAAAACTGATCCAATTTCGATGCAAAGTGGAGCACATAAGGCGATTACATTTACACAGCTTTTTCATTGTCAAACAATTGCTTGCAGAAAGAGTAAGTACCTAAATACGTATTCTTCTCTGCAGCGACAAATGTGACTGAAATTTTAATTAAATTAACGTTTATTCAGTTGAGATTGTGCATTTATTGGCTTTAAAACGGAAAATATTTATAAAAGAAAACTGAGTTGATGCATTTTGTTTTTAAACCAATCCTTAAATTTCTGGTTATCGGGCGATTCTCTTTTATTGCCTTTAAAATCAAGAGGGTGGGTTTATTATAGACTGGATGCATTTTTGTAAGAATTTTTTAGTGCAGTCCTACCAACTTAAAAGTGGGAACACCTTAATGCTATTTATTTAAAAAAAAAAAAAAATACTCGCACAGTGAAATTGTTGGGACAACTTAAGGTAATATTAGACTGTGCTCATAAATGTCTATTTTTGACGGGCCTAGCTGTCAAAACATGATCATGCAGTGTGCTGTAATCGAATGTCCTAATCAACAATTTGCACACATTTATGACTATGCCGATTTTGACAGATAAAAATGGGCAAATAGCAAGTAGTAATCGGACAATATGAATGCCTGTGTATGGTATTTATTCGAATGTGGGTATGGCTATGGCGTTGTTGGCTGACGTCTTTGGTAAACCAATAATTCTTTTGTTTGTGAACGGTGTTCGTGCAGTGCAGCTGTGTTGTGTATTTTATCTGTCAAAATAAGTTGTTTGCTAACATTTGCTTTGTGCAAACTAATTATTGTATACTACCTAATATTGTTGAAATAAGTATTGTTGTCGTTGATTCAGTTGTTGTTGTGCATATATGCAACAAATTCCTACCTTCAATGCTTCAATGACCATTTGGTGAATTATCGTTCTGTGAAAAAGTTAAACGAAAGTGTTTCCACCCTTTCACCGCAATTTCAATCTTCGTTCTACGAAAATGTGAAACCATACTTCAATCGCTTTTTAGTAACGAGTGAATTGAACAAATGAAAGTAGTGTAGGAGAGCGAATGTGAAAACGATTTATTCGATTCACTCTTTCACAGTACCAGAATTGACCCCCAGCAGGTCTAATGTGAGCATTCTGGTCACTTTGTTCACTTGCCAGATGACTTGGTCACTTTTCTTTTCAAATGCCTAATTGTCATGGAGTGTCATCTTAGCTTTAATTCGAGAGTTCTATATGGGCAATGTTGCACTCATTTCATATGATCAGTTATCTGTCAAGTGTCAAGTGTCAACTACCATATTTGTCTTATGTGACACATTTGATGCAAATGATTATATTTTTAATTCGAATCATAAGCATCTACTCATATGAAATCTATTAAGAGGTTTCATACACCCGTCGTGGACTGTAATTAGGTTTAGACAGTTTACCAACCAAAAATAATTAAATACAATGTCAGTGCTTCAGTTTCAGATGTCATTTTTATAGAAAAGCACATTTCACTGGGAAATTGCTACAAAAATATTTTAGAATTATTTCAGATTCTTATTGTCAATTTGTTGACAAAAAAAAAAACATTCATCTTATCGCATCATATCATGGTTATGCAGACGGCTATATGCAAGCAGATATTATTCTTACCAAGTACACGCTAATCTGTCAAGCGTAATTTAATAATAAACGGCAAGGACTGTTTTTATTTGTGTTTTATTTATTTTAATAACTTAAATAAGAAATTGTTTAAATGCGTTTTATGTCCGAGAGTTCGTCTCTGCGAAGAGCTTCTGATGGCGATATGTTTCGTCCTCCAATTGGTAGAATGTCAATGTTCTGAACATGTGCCCTGACACTTTGCCCTGGTGGCAGGCCGATGTACCACTTGCCTACATTTTTTATTATCGTAGAGTCTCTATTTCTAGAGTTCCAGTCCTGTTCTCGACCGATCTCAAGGATTCTCCGATTACTAGTTATTACTGGTGGAATTGAACTAAGATCATCATCAAAACTTAATGACGGACCTTTAAAGCGTTCCGTCGCCTTGTTCCTTTTCTTTTCAGTCTGACCGAAGTCCTTAGTTCCAATTTTGTTACCGTTTACATATGAATTCGAATCATTGTCATTATCGCTTTCGCCATCTTCGTCTAGAAACTGATCGCCATGCCCAGAAGTAGGTCTCTTGGAGCCTTCCTTAAACTTTGTTCCACCTCGACTGGAATTTTGACTATAACTTTCATCTGAATAGGTTGTCTCGATTTGGTTTCTGTTTACTTTCGAATCGTTTTTGCCTTCATTGCGCGAATTACTGCGGCGATCCGTGTCAGTATCAGTATCCTTAGGTCTAATTCTGCCGGAGTCCGATGTTTGCAAGTACTCCTTCGGAGGAACCCAATCGCTGCCGCTTAAGTTGGGAATATTTGTGTTTAAATGTGAGCCGCGACCAACGCTATTCTGGACTATTCTGTATCCAATTCCAGCACCTGCCTCATATTCAACTGTCCTTTGAACGCCCTTGTCGTCCAAATAGGAATACGAGCCTCGAACAATACCGTCAGGGCCACTTACTTCAGACCGTCTTTGATCGGGCCCTGTGGCTATAAATTTGTACAGGCCGTTAGGACCTCTTTGGATGGATACTTTTCCTCGTGTTTTTGGCGGTGCCTTATAAAGTGGTGCACTGTAAGCTAACGTTGACTGACTATCAGGTACGCTGTTTAAGACTTCAAAACCGGTGCCCGCTCCTGCTGCGTAACGAACTGTGTGTTTTTCGCCAATGTCATCAAAATATGAATATAGTCCTATAAGTAAAAAATGCGCTTGAGTACAAATCAGAAATAAAAGGTTATGATTTACTAGGTTCTAAAGTGCACTTAAAACTAGTAGTTCATTTGGTAATAAAGGGTTTTTCAATAAGAGATGTTATTGTGAAAGGATATGGTCCTGTATGCATGCTCGTGGTGGCCATTTGGCTGATGTTGTTTTTCATTATTAACGGCATACCTTCCTCTTTATTATGGAATAAACATCCGATCATTTATCTCAAAAAATGGCAATTTTTTTTTTAGTTTTAGCGAGCAATTTATGCTACTAAGAGAAAGGTTGCAGTACCTATGTTGGACAGAGCTAGAAGTGAGCACAAAATCACTATACCCGGGATTAATTCACAGTGATTGCTAATTCACAATTGGCAATCACACATTTCACTTAAGCGCGAATTGCGAATAGGCGAACTGCGAACAAATCAATTTAATTGTGTTTAGGTTTGAAAAAAAATTTAAATGAAAAATTAAAAATTATTGTTTTGTTGTTCTACCACCAAAGCATAATTTTTTTATTTAAATAATATATCTGATTTAAAAAAAAAAAAAAACTGTCTCTCAATTGATTCACAATCCACATAAAACAGTCGCGATCCAGAAACCCACCAATGAAAATTTCGTTCAAACTTAAAATTCTACAATGACAGGTTCTCGGGCACCTGCGACTAAAAAAAGTTTTCATGTGAAATATCATAATCTACTAAAATTCGCCGGTTTGCAGTCAGGGGATTAATTCTCGTTCTGTGAAAAAGTGAAACGAAAATGTCTTCACCCTTTCACCGCAATTTTGATTCTCGTTCTATGAAAAGGTGAAACCAAACGTCAAAATTTTTCATATGAATAATTTCTTTTCACGGCCCCATTTGCAAGTGAAGGTTTTTAGTGAGAGTTTGAAAACTTAGAACCCTCTTTCATACAATACAGTGGACGGTATTGAATTCACCACAGGTCTGTTCCTTTACTTTTAAATCTTACGAATTTTTACTAATTCTTACGAATTCTTACGAATTTTTACTCAATGCCGTTCCTTAACTCAAAAAATTCGTAAAAAAGAGCGTCATCGAGAGAGCAAGATATTACCCCTCCACTGAGAATCTTACGAATTTTTACTCAACAAATTTCTTGGTGTAAGAAGCGAAAAAGCTGTCAGTCACCTTACAACCAGAGACAATACTGAGACCCCCAACTTCGGCCGATTTCCCGTTACCTTGCCTACAAGCTATATTTTGATTGAGTTTACACAATTTAGTGCGCTAGTATTGATACATAGAAATTCATATTGACAAATGTCACGAAACTTCAACACACCAACACACCCTCAAAAAATATCAAATACTTCCGGTGACTTCCGGTGTGGGCAAAGTTGCTGTCCGCGTTCATAGAATTTTATCCGTTAAATTTGAAATTATTCGTTACAACTAAATTTTGTGTGGAAAGTGATTTATTTTCAGAATATTTGTATAAATATATTTTTTAAATATAAAAAAAAATTAAAAAATAAACAATGCTGAAGAAATGTATGCAAAAAAAAAAAACATTTCTTACAAACTTAATATAAATCGAGTAAAAAATGGTAATTATATAATATTTCTTATAGTTTAGTTACAACTTATAACTTTTAATTGATTACAGAAATGAAAGTGGGCTATATTCAAAATCAGAAAGTAATTTTATTCAGTAGTTTCTCATTCTACTCTTTCTAAAATTCTACAAATTGCGACATATAAATACCTACAATAGTATTGTCTCTGCTTACAACTAACAGCTGATTTGAAATTTGTTGTCCCATTTGGCATATGCGTTGATTATTTTTTGACTTCATGCTTATTAAAATGGTATCAACAGGCAGCAAAATAAAATTGAATGTTCTCTTTAAGATTCTTTTCGATATTGGCGTCGAAAATTGTCCTTACTGTAACAAGGTACAATCTCTTGCATGTAATTATTAATGCAGTGTCGCTTTTTCCTCTTCTCGAATGCTTGTATGTAGTTCAATCAGTACAAACTCTTCCACATACTCAGATTCAACAAAATAAAGTTAAAAATAAATTATAGAACTAATTTTCTTAGTAAATTAACAAATTCCTCGAGTTTATCAGACATTTTAACGACTTTTCGTACAATTTTTTGAATATATGATATATGTATCTGCCATTTTTCATAAATTCCTACAAAAGCGTTCCTTCACTTTTTCGTAAGCGTCTCTCTCTCTGTGAGAGAATTTATCCCCTCCACTGCCATTTTGACAGTCTTTTCCATTCTTACTACAAAAGTAAAGGAACAGACCTCACGATATTTTCACTGGGAGTGAGTGAATCGAAAAAATGAAAGCAATGCGTGCAAGCGAATGTGAAAACAATTTATTCGATTCACTCTTTCATAGAACGAGAATTGACCCCCAGTTCGCATTTCGCTCTCATATAATTAGTTCTTTGCTTTCACAATCACATGGCCAAGTTTTTAAAAATTTATTGCGACAGACAGAATCTTTCAGTTTGACGCATGCCATTCATTTTAAGGATGTGCAATTTACTTCGATTAGTTAAATTTCTAATTTGAAAATCGGAAATCGATAATTTTTTTGCGAAGCCGACTTTTTTTTTAATGTTAAAATTTGAATTCGAAAATAAAAAATCGCCAAAAATCGTATGTATGTCGCCAAACTGGTTTTCATGACGCCAAATGAGACTTAAAATTGGCGATAAATCGACCATTCTGACAAACCTGATCACAATCACAGTCACAAGTCGCGACACTAAAAATCGCAATCACCAGACAAACAGCGAAACAGTGAAATAAAGTATCCACACAAGAATCACAATTCAATCCCAAGCCAAATGGGAAAAGCGAAACTGCGAATCAAAGTAGCAATTAGCAAAAAAAAAAGTAGGCACTAACAGCAGCAGTGTGACCAATTCAATATTTTAAATCATGCTAAGTTCAGCAATAGCATGTTTTTTTTTTTTTTTTTTTTTTGATGAAAAAGTGCTAAATATCGCATCAGTGTCTTCAGTAGCAGGGTAAGTGGTAGGAAGATTTTGCAAAAGAAAACTTGAAAAAATATGATGAAGTACAGTGAGTCGGAGTTGGAGTGATTGAGTTTTGTGTATAAATATTTATATAAATTGTTTTTTCTTTGCTATTGCTAAAGTAACGCTTTGGGGTAGCTTTAATTATTTTTTTTTTTTTTTTTTCTTCTTGCTACATCCATAAGAATGAATGGTCATGGTCAAATAGAACCCACCTAATTTGGTATATTTAATGACAAATAGGTAGGCATCAAACTATATTTGTAAAATAAAAATGTATAAAACATGACATTGCAGTACCTACAGTGAGTTCGCAAGTTACCTCCACAATCACAGGGTAAATTCAAAATGAATTCATAGTCATAGTACCTACATAAAATGCAAGAACTTTTTCTCGTTCATTAAAAATTTGGATGATACCTATTTATTTTTATTGGATGCGGCAAGCAGTTGTAAATAAAGCACACGTTTCTCTTAAGTACCTGGTTTGGTCGAAAATTATATCTCACGTTTAAGAGCTTAACTTTGTCGCTAACCACTTGTAACTAAACAGCTTTCTGAATATTTTTTAAATTACCTCTTATTCGTCCATTACTATCAGCATCTTCATTGCGATTGTAGTCTGGCGTCTTAAAGCTAAAGCTATATGTTGGATCGTCATACGGATCTGCTAATGGGTCATCAACACTTCCTATTCGTCTTCTTCGAATTTGAGACAAGTCCATTTTCCGGTGAACTTGTGGTCCATTAACTCGGAATCTATAAGTCATAGAAATATTATTAATAAATGATTCATTTGATTTTTTAATAAAGTGCATGATCTTAAGAATTCACCTAGAAAAAAAAAATAATAATTTGTTTTTTTAAACACAAAACTTTAGCAGCACCTTTCGTACCATTGACATTTGTAAAATGTCGCAGAAAAAAAATGCGTCAAAAACAAGTGAAACAAGACTGGCGAATCAAATTGTTACATAAACATGGAAAATGTGGAAATTCCGGTAAAAAGATAAAAGTTGTTGGTATGTATGTATTGTTAATGTTATAGAACTAATTTGTGTGTATATTTGCTGCCAAATGATTTATTTTTTTTTTTGTTAGACGAATTTCGTGGTATCTAATGTCATTTTTGACACAATGATAGCACAAAAATAACATTTAAAGCAATCACAGTTTGGTAGCACAGTTTTTATCGAGTCAAAAGCGTAAGCTCAAATAATTATTCGGGTTAACGAATCATTTCTCTGAAAATGACATTTAATATGCTTATGACAATTGTACATAAGACGGTTGTTTCAATACATATTTTATTGTTCTATTGCATATAGCGGATTCCCTTAAGTACCTGTATACATACTTGTACACATTTTTAAATAAGAATAATGTTCTCATTTTGTAAGTGAAATTCGAGTCTGAAGGGAAAACCGACTACAACCAAGGAATCTCAAATGCAATTCAGACCCAACAAGAAAACACTGGGGTGTTTTCTGCTGCTGACTTGCTTTTGCGTTTTAAAAATTTGAAAGTTCGATTGCTTTTATTTAAGTAGGTAGTAGATAATAAATCTTAAAAAAAATGTCCACTAGAAACCGTTTACCCAAAAATGTTTGGCTTATCTAAACAGCCTAGTTTGTCAAAAGCCGTGTTTTATTGAGCATCGATCTCAATAAAACAAAGGAAGTACGAATATTTAGCAAGCAAATTACAAAAACTACTGTCTTCTTGAAATTTCCGAGATTCACACAAAGGGCCTTACGAATAAACATTTTTAGTTTCAACATTCAACTTCAAATTTTAATTGTGAGCTTATGTAAATATAAAGTCGAGACTAAAATTTGTTATTAGTACGTCCCAAAGTATCTCAATTCGAATTGACCTCACAACAGCAGTTCGTGTTGGAAACTTTCTGGCGATGTTTTCATAAAATTAATATAGTAAACTAATTTCAGCGACATTCACATTTAGCGAGAGGGAATAAGAAACGTAAAATAAAACTTAAAGTCGAAACAAATTTTCCACTTTATACCACTTTATTACAAATATGTGACAGTTTTATTGCGCATGCGTAACGCTCGAACCTATCTTATTTCGGGCGAAAAACAGTATATTTCACAAAAAAAAAAAAAAAAAACAGTAGGTCTGTTTCCTTACCTTCTGGTTTAGTTTTGGCAATATGTCACATTTCTCTCATTGCGAGTGAATCCGCTCACCGAAATGAAATATGTATAACCAAAAAGAAAAGGAACGCGTTGAACCACAAATTTGAAAAATGTGAAATTTTGCTAGGCGGGAATATTCAAATATCAGTAGAACAAAGCACAAATTTTTATTTAATACCAAGATCTGAATTTCTTTTATTGCAGAAATTAGAAAATCAATTTTATTGCTTCTTACATATATTTTAATGCTATTTAAGCACAAAATATAAATGAAATCAAGTAAAACGTCAGTTACAAATTGGCATTTCCAAGATTTGACAGCCATCTGTTAGCAATAACCAACTAGGCCAAAGAAATTTCTTGGGATAATATTTGCGTAAAGGAACGAGGTTTGACTATGCATTCTTCTAATGCATTATCGTTACGGAACGGACCTAGTATTTTGCGCAGTATATGTCTTATTCAATTAAAATTGACAAAGATAGCAAATTAACCACTGAGCAACTAATTTTCATCATCTGAATCATCTTCGTTTTAATTTTCTAAAATCTCCTTCTGTGGTTCTTGCATTGTATTTGTCCTTCGAAGCAATTTCGGCTTTGTTTTGAGGTATTCGAAGAAATAAACGCATGAATATCATAAGCTACATTGCGAAAAACAGTATAGATACGAGCGTTACGCATGCGTCTACTTTGCTTTACTGCCATAGGTGTTCAATAATTTCCATCAGTTCATTTCATATTCGACTACACCGTCTGACGAAATAATAATTCCCGATAAAATCAAATATTTGACAAGGGAGAAAAGACAATGGAACTTCTGGACGCCGTTTTGGCAAGTGTCAAACATTTTGAATAGTCAAATCTTCAAAATTAATTTACAAATTCAGAAATTGCTAATAGAGTTTATCCGTTCCCATTTATTGTTAAGCTAATTGCAACTAAACAGTTTTCCTCACTGCATATTTTTATTTATTGTGGCTCTTATTTCCCGATTGTGTTATCCATAATGGTTCTAGTACGCTAACAATGCTGTACTGTACAGGAATGGTATATGCTGACCGGAGACACACCGCATTGATCGCAAATTGTACTCTGATGATGTACGAAAGCACATTTTTATCTTAGATATACCACCAGTATAAAGATCTTAACGATAAAATGTTATGTTTCTATTCTCCTCCGCTAAACTGTTTGCGATAGCTTGCCAAACCCGCAAGGCTTTTTGCTACTCTTCACAGGCTTTTTGCTACTCTTCACAAAGTCTGTAGTTGTAAAAATGATAGTGCTCTAGAATGTAAATGGTCGAATTGTTCCCCCAAGTAAAATGAATCTCATTTTACGTAAATGATCTTCAGTCTGTCTTCATAAACATTTTGGCTTTTTCTTTTCTTACCCACGTGGTCCCGCAGTATAGACTGTTTCTTCAATCCGTCCGGTAGACGGGCTCCTCGAACCGTAACGACCTCGAATGCTGTTGTCTGGGTTCCCAGCCACACTATGATAGTAGCTCCCAATGTCATCGTTGGTATGTCTGCAATAGTAAAATGTGTATAGTTATTTAGATGCAAATATGTATTTACTTTTGTCCATTCATCAGTTCTCTGGCACATAATTATGGATTGGGTTTGAAAATACAAACAGATCCAACTTATTTGTCAAAAACTGAGATTCTTGCAAAAAAAAAGGAATCAGAATTCTAAGAAACTTGAAAAAAATACAACGAAGCACAAGCAAGACACTTCTTCGTAAAATTGGATATTGATTTGGATTTAATAAAATGATTAACTACGTGTGAATTTTAAGTTTGCTTCAAGAGTTCAAGACCAAAAAGTATCTATTATTTAAAATAAATAAATAGTTGGCGCAACAGGTACGGAGGAACCCCAGGCCTAGCTTTCTCTCAGCCATTCGTTTTGTGTGAGTTTTTCATTTTTTGAACGAATGGAAGGGATCTTAATCTAACATTTTTTTTCCGACTCCTAATGCCTAATTGAGAAGCTCTTTCAAGACAGTTATAATCTCGGATGTTTGTCAGACGTTCGCGAGAGGTGGCGCAACGGAAAAAACCCTAAGTTGGAATTTGGGTTTTTGCGGAATTCGAACCTCGACCCCTCGCTTAGTAGTCCAACACACTAACCACTAAGCCACTAAGCCACTGCGCCTACTAAAAGTACTATTTGGTGCACTCTTTTTTTTTAGTTCAGCATCTACTGGATCTCATTGTAAATCTAAACATTCCACTGCTATATTTAAACAAACAAAAAGTTTCATAACTCATATAAATCGGTCCAGCCGTTAAGGAGAAGCTTAAACAAAGGTAATAAAGGTGGATAACGATTGAAACAAGTTGCACTATAAAGGTTTGAACGGACGTCTTTGATAGCAATATATCCAATGCTCGCTAGAAAAGGGAATAATACACTTTAAAAAAAATCCATTTCACTACCTATTGTTAAATTTGTCCTAAAGAATGTTTTTGAGAAAATGGCATTTTATCACAAAAAAATATATTTTTTAATAATCTATCGCAAGAAAAACTTAGTAAGCCCATTAAATGCCGTTTGCTGATACTACTCATAGCGATTTAAGTTCTACTTAAATACCTTATGAGCTACTGTTTCTATGTCATAAACTGTCACATAAGAGATAAGATTTTAAGTGGAACTTAAATCGCTGTGTTCCTAGTATGAGCAAACGGGGCTAAGTGAAAACCGGTTTCAGATTGTTAAATTCCATAAACTGCAGTTTTTTATTTCAGGTTTTTAAACTCATGAAACTCCATCATTTTGCTCTAAACGCACTTGTGGAGCTTTACTAACTTGTCATATGACGAACTTGACTGTTAATCGTGCAATTTTCCGCCTTATGTCAGTTTCACAGAGCTTAACTCATTATACTTATTTTTTTTTAATGGCTTATACATTCTCACCAACGGCAAGTAAACATTATCCTCCTATTAGAAATATATGATGGAGTCATAAAACAATAAATTTGTTAATCAAAATTAAATTTTCGAGACTCGTTGATAAAAATTATAAAATCTCGGAATGGAAATTGAAAATCGATTTAGATAGGATAGCTCTCCCTATTTAGAACCTTTAAACTCCAAAATACCACAGTAAAATTTAGTTTTTACCCACAAAAATTATAGTAGCTATATCGATCACTAAATGAAAACATTTTCTTAAATTTCAAAAACCCATCAATTGTTTATGATTTTTACGCCGTGCCTTTAAAAAAAGCAGCACAAAAGCCATCAAAAAGTGTAAGACGACGCAGTAATCCTTATTTAAAAGGTAAATGTAAAGCAAGAAACAAACTTAGAAAAGGAAAAAGAAATAACAATTCAAGATCTTCCTCGCGTAAAGGACTTCAATACATATTTTCTTGAATTATTGTCCCTAGCTACCTATTAAATAAATAATTTTAGGTTTTGAAGATAGTTTAAAAAATATTTCATGTGTAAATTTTTCTTAAATAACTGTAGAAAATTTCCTCAAAATGTTTTTAATTTCCATCATTGTTTGATCTACCTTGTTTATTTTTCATAAATATTTTAAGCAAATAAACACTTATTCTTAAAAAAAATACTGACGAATAATTTCAAATTCTATGAACACTGTCACTGGACTTTTCCCACAGCGGAAGTGGTTCATATTTTTTCCGAGTGTATTTGTGAGCCGGCATTTTTCAAGCTACGTGAAATTTGTCAATACGAATTTCTATGTTACAATAC
Organism: Cheilosia urbana; assembly: GCA_946477585.1. Lineage (NCBI taxonomy): Eukaryota > Metazoa > Arthropoda > Insecta > Diptera > Syrphidae > Cheilosia > Cheilosia urbana. Next base: position 27,851,804 of record OX297855.1, read on the forward strand.
TAACGCTCCAAATCCTGACGACTCCTTAAAAATATAGCTTGTAGGCAAGTAACGGAAAATCGGCCGAAATTGGTGGTTCAGTATGGTTTTTCTATCTCTATGGTAATTAGTGTCACAAATAAAAAAATAATTATCCGTTCATCACTTCCGGAAGCCATTTTGGTTTATAGGAAAGCGAAGTTTCATAGGCCATCGCAATTAAAACATCAACGTGCATAGCTTTCCCATAATTCCTACCACGTAAAAAAGATGACCGACCAATATAGGTGTCATGCCTGTTTAGTATCTAGAATTCCTTTGATCTTCCGTGTTAAGAATGTGTGGTCGTGTAAATGCAGCATTAGTATTAATGATTTGAATAAAAGTCACCTAAGGACTGAAAACTAGCAGTGATAGGCAGAGACAATACTGAGATCCCCATCTTCGGCCGATTTTCCGTTACTTGCCTAAAAGCTATATTTTTAAGGAGTGGTCAGGAGTTGTAGGATTAATATTGTTACATAGAAATGCATATTGACAAATGTCACGTAGCTTCAGAAATTCCGGCTCTCACCCTCGCACCTTGCGCGTACCACTTCCGCTGTCGGCAAAGTTGCTGCCAGATTTCATAGAATTTTGTCCGTTAAATATGAAATTTTTCGTTACGTGGAATAGTATCTACTTTATTCTAGCACTTTTGATGAAAATATTTATGAAAAATTAAAAATGTGGATTGTGTGAAGGAAAATAAAAACATTTGAGTAATTTTTCTTCAGTTATTTAATAAAAATTTACTCATGAAATCGAAGTTAATGATATTCAAAAGCGGAAAATACAGAACCATATTTGTCTTAGTATAGGTATGTTTCTAGTATATAAAGCAACTCATTTAGATAGTATTATTAACCAAACAAATTATATTAATCGTCTTTTAAAAATTTATAATAACCAACCAATAGCATTCAGTTATCTTAAATGTGGTATTCCCGAACTCTATCACATTCCCCCATGGTTGGTAGCGGTTGGCAGCATTGATTATATATTTTTTGTATGTTTTTGCATGTCACACGGTTTCTAAATGGACATAAACACCGATAGGTAAACAAAGTGGCGAATTTGAAAAATAATTGAGGGGGCCAGCGGCAAGAGGATTGCGATTTGGGGGTCTCAGTATTGTCTCTGGTGATAGGGATGGTTTTGCGCGACCCAGTCGTGCACTTTATTAATTTATTTGTATCTACCCGAAACTAAAGATACTTGGGCTTTCTTGAAAATCCTTGTAAAGCTTTTGTTAGGTATTGAGCGGGTAACGCTTATTTTAAAAACTCCTTGTTTTTTGAAAATGGAATTCGCAAATCCGAAAAAAAAAAATACACATTTTGGGTAATACTGGTAACTCACTTTGTTGTCTTTATTATTTTTATAACAAATCTTTTGATATGGAATTTGATGTTTGAAAATAGCTCTAACTATTTGAATCATAAAGGATGTTTTCCTTAACATTGTTTAGGTACTTTTAATAAGACTTTTTTCCATTTTGACTTTTATTTATTTATATATTGAAGTCGGTATGATGTATGAAACTAAATGGCTAAATTTTTGTCAATAAGAGGTGATGAATGCAATATTTTTATTGAAATATTGTATGATAAATCTAGTTGAAAAACCTAATGAAGAATGATTTAAAGCAATATAGCATTGCAGCAATAAATTTAGTCACGAAAAGTAAAAAATACAAAAAAAAAATGATTCTCCATAATAATACAATCAAATAAATTTGTTGTGAAACAGGATGGAGACACGTTATTAAACACGCTAAAAAAGAAGTATTAAATCGATCAGGTACATTGTTCAAGAATCAGAAGACTAGGATCAAAATACCATAAGAGCTTGAAGTGTATCCTCTCAATGAAATATTGTTGTATACATATTTATCAAGTGAGAAACTATAGTAAAACTGATTGTGATATAACACCGCATAGGGCCACAGACTAAAACGGTCTGAAACTTGCTTACGACCATCCAATCACCATTTTGACATTCAACTTTGTCTCAGTTTAAGATGTTTGAGCATAACTTTTCGAATTTCGATTTTCACCAGTAAGTGTATTTAATTTGAATAAGTATTTTAATGTCTATGGGCATTAGGCATATATCTTCTTTTTTTCTAACTGCACTTCTTGCACAAGGACGAATTATTTTTTTTATGAATCCATATCCAATGTTGTCAAAAACATATATATTATAATTATTTTTGCTCAATCTTCCAGTGAAACGATTGAAAAGGGGATTACCGATAGGAGAAAGATCCGTCCGGATTCACATTATTGTATTCTATTTCACATAGTCCACTTTTTAACATAATCACAAATACAAGGATCGATTTAAACACTTCGCCAGTCGAGGCATGCGATAGCCAAATCATTTTTAACAACTCGTTAGTATCCTGCGGGGATTTAATTATTCAATATTCAAATATTGTTTGGAAGGTATTTATCCGCTCAATTACAACGAACTTACAAATGCAGCAACAGACTTTGACTGGTTCAGGAGGAGCGGGAGTTTTTTCTTAAATATTGTTTCACTTGACCACCCACTCCCAACAACACAATGGCAAATCTTTGCATAGTTATGCTTTGAAGCCAATTGTTGCGCCCTTCTCTTTTTGTTTTTTAATCTCATCTGCCTAGGTTCTCAGCGAAATAAGATTGTTTGTCGGAATATTACATACTAGCTAATCAGACACAACGGGAAGTGGTTTTTCTCACTCATTTTCGAAGCAGTGATCATTCAAGCGTTGGGTACTCGTAGGAACCATTCTAACATCGCTTTTAGTTAGGCTACTTTTGGAACTCAGCTACTGCATATTAGACCGTTTTGACTAAGAGTATATTATGGTAATAGACGTATAAATGAGTCACACCTCATAATTACGGTCGTGCTATATGAGCAATGTTCTCAGGGACACATAAAATTTAACAAATGACAATGATGTACTCTTAGCAGGAAGTCGGAAGACTACTTTTTTCGCGGCTAAAGAAGCATGACAGACAACAGTTTGAAAACATTTGTGATGATTTATGACAGTGTAGATATAAGAAGTAAGGACTGAAATGTCCGGGTTTTATAGTTCAGTGCTTATGCTTAATGCTTGTCAAAATTCAAGAAATTTAACCTCAATTCGATTTTCGGTTTATTCTGTCGTCAGTCTAGCTTGCATCTGCATAACCCGTTTCACAAATTCATTCTTGAATAATAATCGGTTGTGCCCTCCAAATATTTTAGCACCGCACGTTTAATTTATGTGCCGTGTTCTTGACAGCTGACATTTCTGCCTAAAATAGAAACACTTGCGGCAATTGTATGAATGAAGTTGAAAATCGTTTACCGTATTTCCTTTTTGCATGGTTGTAACAGCAGTAATGTCTATGGGCCTTACTAAAGTATTTTTCACAAGAACAAGTCATTTAGTTTTAACTTTATCATTAGCATTACCTTTATGATTAACTTTCATAATTTATGGTTGATTAAATCATACTCAACAAATATTTACTCATTTAGTTCCTCAAGGAACTCCTTCTATTCTCAAGTTCTCAACCGTTTAAAAGTTATTAATATGTTATTCGATTGGGTCACTTTTATGTTCGTTTGGTACAAAAAATTGCGATCTTTTTCAGATTTCAGAGCACTTTTGCGAAGATGGATTTTTTTTCACACAGTTGCTTCAGATTAACCAATCCAAGTATGTTTAAGTTCGACAGCTAGTGAAGTTTGTTTACGTTTTCATGACATTTCTCTACTGCAAAGAAACGCATTGCATCGAGTGGATCTATTTTTGTTAATTATTTATGTATACATGTACATTATTTGCAAATGAATAGAAATCAATCTTGGTGGATGATTTCGAATGTTTTAATTTATAATTGAACCAGTGTTTAGAAAACGCTTAAAAAGCGTCGAAGACTAGCATATTCAAATCGCATGAATATCAAAAAAAAAAAAAAGCGCAATTGTCAAGCGAGCCCCCCCCCCCCTGAAAATTGGGGAATAGTTTCACAGTGAAATCGAAGCTGAAATAAGTCCCCAAACATAGTTCGTTATATTTAAACCAAACAAATTAACACTTTGAAACTTAAACCAGAAATACAAGTAAAAAAAAACCTCGCCCTCACCCTGTAATACATAATACAATAATAGAAACTCGCGTGCGCCCACTTTGAAGTATGAAATAAGTCCCTAAAAACCTATGAAATAAGTCTCTAATCAAATGAATTGGGGAGTTATTTCATTTTTCCATTTGGTAGGTTATTTCGTTTGGGGGGTTATTTCCTAGAGCCAAATACCATATAAGACATAAGAGTCATTAGATTACCAAAGATCAATGCTCACGGTGAAATTTGGTGATACTAAATTATATTGGAGCGTACACCTGCGTCAAAGTCTAAACTCCAAAACGTCAAAAAAAAAAAAGTACGCGTAACGACTGCAAACTGCGATCATGATGTATTTAACTGATGCTTCTATTGCTTAATGTCGTTTTCCATTGGGATTTTCAGATCTTGCTCTAAGATTTCAGATTTTTCTCGCCCAATAGAACATTAAACGAGATTTTCCTTTCATTGCATTTTTGGTGGTGCGTGTTTCAAATGTCAGCTGTTCTTAAATTGTTTATTTGTGTTTATAAAAATCCATTCAATTTGTGTTGATATCCATTGCAACTGCCAAATGTAAATTTTTCACAGATTTGTCGTGTCTAAAATTGTAAAATAACACACTTTAAAGTTTGACAGATGTTTTGGTGTTTGTGTAAGGAGGTGCAAATCTCGCTCAAAAAAACCGATATTCCCAAAATTGCTCTGACGACGCAGTGCTGCCAAAATTCAGCCAAAACCTTTGTAGACATTCGAATGGTAGCTTGCTTCGAAAGTAACTGCAAAGTATCTACAAGCCCCAAGATTGCACAAACACTAATTTGGTACTTTATTCCTATATCACTCAATTAAAAGATCCTTTATTATACCTGGTTGCTCTACGGTTTTTTTTTTTTTTTTACTTTTTCTTTTTAATACCAAGGACACATTAACTCCATTTTGACTACGATTTGGTGCTCAAAAGTCTGTTGACACAATTTAAATATCATCATACGTGTATATTAAGGCTGCTTGCAAAGGAAAAAGCATTAAGTCGGTCGCCTAATAAGTTGCAATTATACTGACTCAGTTACTAAATCGGATACAGGTTTCCTGCATCGATGTAATTTCCCCCAACCCAAGAAGAGTTCATCGCAACTAGTATTTGCTATAACCAGAACCTATGAATGAAAGTTGCACTGAAGAAAGTTATTTTCATCATCATTAAGATATGATGTACATTTCCATTTCATTTGAAGCGAAGTCCTCGCGGTGGTTACAGCATTCTGTTCAAGTGTGGTATAAAATGCGAACCTTCTTCCTAGCCTTTATAATTGGATTGGTCCTGCAATCGAACGCGCACATCTCAAAGGTTGAATCCCAGTGAAAAGAACCCTCGGCGATACTAGATAATAATCATTTTCACCGTCCAGGCCAAATTTTTCCAACTCACAATTGCGAAATTTTCAATACAAAATTGCATAGTGTGACCTACAAAATTTTAAGTGTCAAGATGAAAAATGATTGTTACCAAGACCCCCTGTGTTTAGTGTTTTGAATTAATCACATTTTGTCAAATCGATTTTCAGAAAACTAAATGTCTTAACCCCCCGAGAACAGCTAAAAGAGTAGAAGTGTTTATCAAGGAATGTCAAGAGGAGGTTAAAAATAAACTGGTCAGAGGTGAAATTGAGCTAACTTTGCATAATGGAGTGCAAATAAATAAGCTTCTTATTTTTCAGAAGCGTATCAAATCCTAAAGGATGAGGTCAGAGATGAATCGGTCGAAGCAAATAACGAAGAGGATCACAATCAGCACATATACGTATACGGCTATACCGATGCGCACGATCGACTCCTACCGACAACAAATAGAAGAAGCTATGGTGACATATACCATCCAACATTAGTTCCATATGAGGACAAGCGAATTGCAGGTGTATGTATAATAATGTGGTGCCTGCTTAATATTTAAGACACAACATCATTTTTGTTTGACAATTATCATGCCTATCGTGTGAAAACAATACAATTAACCTACATGCTAGCATTTGGCGGCGCGCGTCTCGCTCGGTGTTCAATTAATTTGTTATCTACCTACCAAACAATATTTGTTCGCAAAATCAAGGTTAAATCTGCATAGAAGGTCATGGCCTTTAGCATGTGCATACGTATTAATAAAACACAAATTTCCCACAGCCGCTCTTACTATAATAAGTGTCTCGTGCTCGTACAGAAGTCAAAACAATACAGAGAACAAAATAATTCTTTTCAGTGTCTCTTGCATTGCGTGTATGCGAAAAATAATGCCATCAAATGGGATGGCCAACGCTGGATGGCCTTGTCGATTTTTACTCGGAGGGTGTAAATGAACATGGATTCTTTATGGCAACACTTCGGGCAGTCAACTTGTGCCTCAATGCGGTTACTGTAAAATATCATGTTAGCCGGCGGAAATTACCGGAAAAAGGCGAAAGCTGCGACTTGGCGTTTGATGTTTTTGATTGCATTTCCGATCAAATTACCGGCTACTGTTTGGATCATTTCAAACAGACGTAACATTATCACTGCATAGATGTTTGTGTTTTTTTGAATATTCGTACAAGTTTTTTTATTTATTAAAATATATTACATTTTTGTTAATCAAAGCCTCGTATTTGTTGTCATTTAGAAAAGTAGTCCTGTTGGCTATAATTGTTACCAGGGGCCAGATTCTGTAAGGCGAAACGATCAAACGTTTTCGTGCGCAGGAATATTTTGCCCTATGTTACACAAGCAAATTTCTTCGTGCAAACGAAAGCGTTTTTCGTTTCGTTTTTTACAGAATCCCACCCCAGATCTTAATTACTTTTCTGCAAAGAACCACTGCCTTGAGTTGCAACATGACTTGTTTTATTCCTCCGGCTGTTGCTATTCACTCGTCGATCGTTCGGGACGAAGCTACGAAATGCCAAGGTTAAATCGCATCAGATAGGGGGAATGTACGTATTGTACGTGGCTCCCTTCACTCGCAAAAAGGATTCTAATTCTAACCTTCAGTATTTCAGTTTTGACATCTTACCCTTCTGTGAATTTTCGCAAACAAAAAAAAAATCTTTTTTTATTGGTTTAGCAGATATACTCAACCTGCCTGACAGATTTAAATAATTTAAATTTCGCGCGGTACCAGCATCGAACAAGCACTGTCCCTCAAAAATATGAAATCGTTCAAAGAGTGTCCAAATCGTATTAGATAACATAAACATTGCTTGGATCTACATACGTTAGCGAATTGCCATTTTCGCAAATGAAATACGAAAAAAATGTGAACAGAAACCAAGTTTCGGACTCCCATCTGGATAAGGTTGGCAGGCAGCAACAAGCCAGACATTTTGGCAAAGTTTAAAAAAAGAATGAAACTTAAATTACGTTTTTTGTAACAACTAAGTAAATATATTTTTATGTTGCGTTGCGGCCCGAGGCACCACAGCTAAAACGCCTTGGTGGCCCCTATTGAAAAAAGGTTGAGTATGGCTGGTTTAAAGTGTAAGGTTTCCGAGGCAATTCACTTCTGTTCCCACATTTACCACTTTACTCCCCAACTCAGCATAGAGTTATTCACTTTAAAAATTAAGTTGAAATAATTGCCACATAAATGTGACAACAGCGGGACGAATCAGATCTAAAAGTAAAACTAATCCTATATTTCAAGCTGGAACCAACCATACACATCCGACGATGGCTGAAATTGGTCATATATGAGCAGCTGTTTCAGTTGACGTTTTTGGAGGGTTAGCCGACGAATCTAGTCGAGAAATTCGTGGCTTGTCACTAATGTCGTTTTCCATTGCTTTCACTAGGGAATCCAGGATCCACTCATTCTGCAATCCAATGTAACAAGAAAACTGCTTCTGATTGAATTCACAAAAGTAGGTATTGGCGAAATGCCAAAAAATAATCTATACGCCAACTGTCATCTGCCTTTTATAAAAAACATAAATTATATACACTTGTGTGAGTGCTTCTCAGTGGATTCTGACTTCAAATCGAGAAGTGAAATTCTCTTCTCACTTCTCAGTATCACCAGAAAGTAAATTTTGTGCCAATGGAACGGTTTCAGAAGTTATTTTTTCGATTCCGAACTCTCCCGGACGCTTGTTGTTGCCCAATGGAAAACGACATAAGTTGACAGTTCGGATATGTGGCTGTCGTAGAAAAAGTGATGTTCCCGACCAATATAGTTTTGTCGTTCATGTTACATCTTATGCAGACCAATGTAGTCTACTTAAGATAACTAGATTCTTGAACAATGTATTCACCCAAGTTTGCTTGTCCTGTAACAGAAGGAGTATTTGAAAGTTGATGTCCTCGCGGTTGTCAAGTGTACTGTATGGTCATGAGGATTAGCAGCCTGTCTTGTTGGGCGCCCAAAAGTTGCATTTCGAGGGATAATGTCTTTGAGTTCCTCAGAACATCTACCATGTCTTCTGTGCACCAACGGTTGTAGATTCGATGTGAGTGTAGGGTCTCCAATGAGTCGAACTGCTCGTCTCTGTATGCTATCAAGCAGGTTAAGTGAATATTTTTTGGGGCCGAGCTCTATATATGGGAACAATATTCCAAGCCTGGTCTAACCTGTGCTTTGTAGAGAAGGAGAAGTTGCTTGGGGCTGAAGTATACCTCTTAGCTCTAAATAGGTAGCTCAACTTTGCGGACGCCGATTTTGCGATATAGGATATGTGGTCCTGCCATGTGATACCTGAATTGACTGTGACTCCTAGAAGGTGCATTGAGTCCTTGTGATGGATTGGATGGTCATCCATTTGGATCTGAGGAACTGTTGATGCATTTTTTCATGAAAATGGTGTGAGCTGTGTCTTGTTTGCATTAAATACAACCAAGTTGTCCCCCCACTTCAAGATATTGTCCAGATCATCAATTAGAGAATTAATTTTTTCACATCTCTGATTATGTGATGTAGCCGTATTCACAGGCCCACTGTTCGAGATGGAGGATATAAGAGTGCTGTCATCTGCAAAGCTGTAGATATTATTATTTGTCGATCCAAGCAAATCGCTGATGTGGAGAAGAAATAGAGTTGGAGAAAGAATAGATCCTTGGGGCACTCCTGCATTTATAGCAAACGAATTGGATGATACACCATCTACAACAACTTGGATCGATCTTCCCAGAAGAAAATTTTGCATCCATCCGCAGAGTTGTTGTGGTAATCCGTAAGACGCTAACTTGCCTAATAGGGCTCTATGCCAGACTCGGTCAAATGCCTTTGATATGTCCAAGGCTACGGCTCTGGATTCGCCGTGTTGTTCAATTGATTGTGTCCATAAGTGCGTTACGTAGCTTAACAGGTCACCAGTGGAACGACGGCTCCGAAATCCGTATTGCCTGTCGCTTATTAATCGATGGCCTTCTAGATATTTGATTATTTCGACATTTATTGCCTTTTCCATTACTTTAGAGAGCATTGAAAGTAACGCTATTGGACGATAGTTTTGTGGCAGACATTTCTTCCCTTTCTTTGGAATAGGTTGAATGCGAGCGGTCTTCTAGCAAGAAGGAAACGTCTTCTGGGAGTACGACATGCTAAACAGCTTACAGAGTACAGGTGCAAGTTCTGGTGCACAGTTCTTGAGTACTATAGCCGGGATTCCATCGGGTCCCGTTGCCTTATTGCAATCTAGTTCTTTAAGGATGCGTTGAATTATTCGAGGCCGAAATTTCACTTCTGCCATCGATGATTGTATCCTCGGGATATTTGGTGGCTCTAGCTGTGCAGAATCTAGGGTGGAATTCTTTGAAAGCATTCTAGCGAAAAGATCTGCCTTTTCTTTAGGTGTTGTTGCTAGCCTGCCGTCTTCTTTTACTAGAGTTGGAAAAGAAGAGCAACTAAAGTTATTACTGATTGCCTTTGCCATGGACCAGAATGTGCGTGAGCCGCTAGGACATCCAATCACTTTGTTAGTGACTCTTTCGCTGTAAGTTGTCTTCGCCGATTCAATAATTAGGTTGCATCTATTTCGAAGAATTGTAAATTCAGATCTTTTTAGTTCTGAAGGGTTTGACCGCCATTTGATGATTTTTATGTATTAAAGCTAAGTACAATGCTCGAGCTAAACTAAATTTTATCTGCTCTCCAACATATCTCTCCAAACATAAGCTAAAATCCCAGATAAATATTGACATAGATTACACCGCGGATAAGTGTCACAGAAAACAGCTGTTCTTTCAACATAACTAACTTCAAAAATTTAACACTCTCTGATTTCAACAATTTCCGATTCTACGTACTCCTCGTCTATGTATTTTTTAAAGAAAAGTCATCCTTGCCTACCTCTCCCACTCTCCGAATTACAAAAACGAAACATAACAACAAAACAATAGAACACAACGATCTGTCAAAATTTAAAATAAAATAAAATAAAATAAAAACATGTCAAAATTTAGCTTGAGAAAATGTACCGTCCCATTAAATGGGCACACTAAATTTTGATAGATACATGAAGTACATTCTGAAATAAAAGTTTGATTAGTTCGCTTATTATTATTTAGCTCAGATAAATTTTGGAGAGAATTTTGTATGGCAGCTTACTAAGCTTTAGACGAAGGAGATTACGTCTCTGTTGCATCGCTAGAACAATTTTTGCAGGTAACACATTCAACAGTTGAACAGTTCACTTCCCAGCTCCAGTGTGCCTATTCGGAGGATCTAGGGCTAGGCTTCTTATGCAAATATTGCGTGTTAAAAATTAAGCGACAAATTTTGAGTCGAAATTACTTCAGCAATCTAGCCATCCAACAACAACTGAAGTGTAGGCTCCTAACTGAGTTTTATATTGTTATATAACGATTGAAAGGATCAACAATTTGATACTGAATTCGAACGGGTAAATTTAGAACCTTTTTTAAGACAACTAATCAGTTGTTGGCAAGTTGTGGTCCAGTGAATTTTTCTTAGCCTCTGTACCTGAATATCCTCGCTCATGTCAGCTGGATCTCAGGATCGATGTTCGATTCTCGGAAAAACGGAATGCAAATTGCATCTTAAGGTTTTTACGCTACACCACCTCTCGCAATAAACATCATCTGACAATACTCCAAAAGAATAACTGACATGAAAGACCATAATTTAAAATACTTTTCTTGTTTTTTTTTTTTTATGAGAATATATGTTAATTTTGTGTTAGTTCTTAAAATAAAAATAAATTCTTATTGAAGTTAAACAATAAAACAATTGTGACTTTTTCCCTTTTTGGCTCCGACTTCCGACGAAAACAATGCAATTAAATTATCGAACTATTTTCAGAGCTGTCAAAACTGGCTCACCATCATTAGTAAACTTTCGAGAGATAAGCTTTATTTATTCCCTCTTTAAATAAATAAATAGTTGGCGCAACAGGTCTGGAGAGACCCTAGGCCTAGCTTCTCACAACCATACGTTTTGTGTGAGTTTCACATTTTTGTAACGAATGGAAGGGATCTACAATTTTATGCCGACTCCAAACGGCTAATTGAGAAGCTCTTTCAAGACATTTATACTCTCGGATGTTTGTCAGACGTTCGCGAGAGGTAGCGCAGCGGAAAAAAACCCTGAGTCGGAATTGGGTTTTTGCGGGATTCGAACCTGGGACTCCCGCATAGCAGTCCAACACACTAACCACTAAGCTACCCTCTTTGGGTATATATAAAATACAATTCAACAAAATTTGCCGAGGAATACCTACCTAATTTCCATTGAAAATATTGAGAAGTTTAACCAAAGCCTAGTGAAATTTTAGGGCTTTGGATTAAAATATTTTATTTTTTAACTAGCTACCCAACGAACAGTCCCAATCTCCCAATATTACGAGGTGAGTTGTTGCCAGCTTTCGTCAATATTTTGAATTTATGTTACCTATAAAACTCTAATTAGGTTCGAGGTAATACCATGTTCCCACCAACGTGATTTAGCCGAAGTGATTTATAAATCACGAAACGCGTCCCCACCGAACTTTAAGTGATTAAATGTGGCATTTACGCCAACTTTGCCATACCAGTGATGGGACTTCTAGCACTTAAGTGGTATTTCAATCACTTTTTACACTTTCGGAAATTCTACCAGAACTCCAAATCTATCACCTTTTAACAAAGCTATTCGCTAATAATATTTATTTTCCATCATTAAATCGAAAATTGTACCTACTATACCTACTGCTACTACTTACTTTTACCCATACACACTCAGCTACCGGTATTTTTTTCGAAGAATTGCATCAGTAAAAACTTCCAGTCCAGTATACACCATTTACTGCGCCATTACTTCATTATTTACTGAATTATTTATCATGGACAATTTTTTTTCTACCACTTTTCTACCACCGTTTCATTTTCCTCAAGTCCCATCACTGACTTTTCGTTTGCTGAATGAAGTGCTGAACATAATAAAGGTATGTTCGATTTTATTTTGTGTGGACCGATACGTAATTAAAATTTAATCACGTCTAAATCACGTAATTAGTAATCACGAAAATGTATGGTAAATCACGTAATTTATGAGATGATTTAGCTAAATCAAGTGGATTTAGCTAAATCACGTTGGTGGGAACATGGTATAAGGAATGAGGATTCTACAGACAGATATTGACTCTACAAAACCAATTTAGCCAGTGAAAATTGTATGTTGTAAACTACTAAATAAACACCAAACAAAACCAATTATCAACTTTATTTTCAGTTTTTCTTTATTTTATTATTTTATTCACAAAAATGATTGCACACGCAAAAAACGTTCTACCGGTCGCGTCGTCTTTTCACAATTGAATTACTTGCTCAACTCTTTCTTAAATAATGCTATCTCTATTCGGCACCCCTTAGGACTGTTCGTTAACATTTTCTTTTTATTTTTTTTGTTAGTGTTGCCACAGTTCGGCCATCCTGACCTATAATCGTCCCGATTTCGCGTTTGCTGATATTATTAATTTCTTTCCATGATTTCATATTTGCCACTTCCCATACCCCCTCATAGGGAATTTGCGTTAGTTGAAAACCATCAACGTCTCGCAGTAGGTATCTATCATTAGGTAAGACCTTCACCACCTGATAAGGTCCTTTGAATTTAGGGGCAATCTTTTTGCAAACGCCTGGTTGACTTATGAAGTTTTTAACCACAACATAGTCACCGATTTGATAATTTTTACAGACTCTATTACGATCTTTAATATTTTTATTATAATTCTGACACTTTTCTATTCTAGCCGATGCCCTCGTCCTCGTCCCTATTAAATCCCTTTCTTTCCCATTTCTTAGGATCTTTTCCAGTTCTTCCTTCAATGTATCTTCCATTACCCCTCTTTGCCTAATTCCAAAAAGTAATTCACTCGGTGTTGTCCCTATACTCTTGTGTACAGTATTGTTCATAATATATTCAATTTCAGGTAAAATTCTATCTAGGGACGATTCGTTTCCACCACTAGTCATTTTTGCCAACATGGGCGCCAAACTCCTATTTACCCTTTCCACCTGCCCATTTGCCTGTGGTGAGCCGGTCGCAATTAGCACGTGCTTGACATGGTTCAATTCCAAAAATGTTTTGAAATCGAATGATGTAAATGCACTACCCCTATCGGACACTATAAGTTTTGGGCGACTATACGAATTGAAATAGGATTTTAAACAACTTATCACTTCATTAACCCCAGTACCGTGTACAGCATACAACCTGTTAAATTTAGTAAATGCATCCACAACTAAGAAAACATACTTCTTTTTCGACCTGTTTAGTGTCACTGGGCCAAAATGGTCTATATGAACTGTCTCGAACGGAAGATCACCTTTTGGGATATTGTGTAATAATCCCTCATGTTTCCCGAACTTTGGTGAGAAAGTAATGCATTTTAAGCAATTCGCAATGTGACCTTTTATTCTTTCCTTCATTTTTGGAAACCAATATACTCTCATTAAATTATCATACACCTTATCAGTCCCCACGTGACCCATTTCATCATGATACATTCGCAAAACGTTATCTTCCATTTCTTTTGGTATATAAAACAGTAAATTTGGACCACTCTTCCTATAAATTAATCCGTTCCTCATTTCATACCTGTTACTTTCCTCATTCTCCAACTGCTCTCTAATCTTATTTATCTCAATATCCCTATTCTGACAAATAGACAATGTCTGTTCAAAAGTGTTCTCCTCCAACATTAGTATAGTAGTATTTCTGCTCAAGGCATCCACATGATGCATTTTATTCCCACTACGATGTTCCAAAGTAAAATCAAAATTTTGCAGTTCTAGAGCCCATCTAGCTATCCTCGGGTTTATCTCCTTCTTGTTTAATGTCAAAATCAGCGAGTTACAATCCGTCACTATTTTGAACTTCATTCCACACAAATAGATTCTAAATCTTTGGAGTGCATAAATTATAGCTAAGGTCTCCAACTCGAAGCTGTGATACTTAGATTCATGATCAGTAGTTCTTTTCGAAAAATAAAATACAGGATGAAATTTTCCATCACTCTTTTTCTTTTGCAACAATATAGCTCCGAAACCAAGGGCACTGGCATCACAATGAAGTTCTGTTTCGTCCCGCGGATCATAGATGGCTAATATGGGTGCAGCGACTAACTCTGCTTTTAATCTTTCATAACACTTCAGTTCGGCTTCTCCGAATTTAAAACTAACGTCTTTTCGGATTAAGTTATATAACGGTTGAGCTATGATTGAAAACCCTTCAATGAATCTCCTAAAATAAGAGCAGAGTCCCAAAAAACTATGTACGGCTTTCACATTTTGGGGAATGGGGAACTTCACTACCGACTCGATACCCTTTTCATCTGGTCTGATACCATCTTTTGAAACTATATAGCCTAAATACCTAATCTCCGACTTCATAAATCGGCATTTATCTATTCTCAATTCCAATTTATTCCTTGTTAATTTCTCAAAAACTTCTTTTAGTATAGCCAAATGTTCTGCAAAACTATCTGTAGCTATCATGATATCATCTAGATAGATTGCTACTTTACCCGCTCTTATCAAATCATCAAATATCAAATTTACAAAACGCTGAAATGTAGAAGGCGCATTTCTCAACCCAAACGGCATTCGCAAATACTCGTATTGGCCAAGTGGAGTTACGAATGATGTATATTTTATAGATTCCTCACTGACATGGACGTGATGGAAAGCACTTTTCAAATCTAACAACGTAAAGATAGTTTTGTTGACTAATCTATCTAACAGGTCATCTATCAACGGGATTGGAAAATTGTCTTTCAACGTCACTTTATTCAAATTTCGGTAATCTATACACATCCTAATGTCGCCAGTTTTTTTTCTCACCAGCACAATGGGGGAAGCAAACTCCGATTTGCTAGGCCGAATTATTTTTTGTTTCAACATTTCATCTAACATCACCTGTACGCGTTCCTTTTCATAATAAGATAATCTCCTAGGGGAGCAATGGAATGGCTTTTCGCTATTTAATAATAACTTTATCTCACATTTGTTTTCCGGTTCATCAGGACGATTACAGTTTAAATATAAATCATTAAATACTTTTCGAAATATTTTTCTTTCATCTAAACTAAGATGTTCGTCATCTATACATTCATTCATTTCGCCAACTTCAATATTCATAAGGCAATTACACTCTTCTTCACATGATTTCTTTTCTATTTGAGATTTCCTTCTTTTCATTAGAATTAAATTTGCTGACTTTATAAAATCTCTACCTAAAATTACTGGGAATATCATCGTTTCATCTTTTACTACATACATATTAACTTCCACTTCTTCTTCTTCCAATAATACATAAGCCTTAACAGTTCCAACAATACTAAGTGGACTTTTATTTATTCCAAAAAAGTTACGATTTACATTTTCTCTTATAACTAATTTCTGCGGCACGAACTGCTGGCATACTAAGCAAATGGGGCTGCCGGTATCAATCAAAGTTCCTAATAAAATCTTACATGTTAAATTTGATCCTACAAAAGTATACAATAAATTTCTTACATTATCATCCTGATCAGCATCGTTCTCCACATGATAGATTCGGGACTCCTTTTTCTTGTTGCATTCGGCAGCATAGTGTCCCATTTCCCCGCAAACATGGCATGCGCCTGGTTGTCTCTTGGGCTTCTTGCAATTTGCTGCTACATGCCCCAACGCGTTGCAGTTGTAGCATCGGAATGATGGTTTAGACGTAGATGGCTGCATATCAGCATACTCTCGGGAAAGCGGTGCTCGTTTGGCAAGATTCACCCTCTTAAATGCCTCCAGAAGGTGTTCTTTATCACGGAAACAATGCATTTTGGCTTGCGAACGCATCACTTGATCGGGTATCCCTTCAATGAGATATTCCAATAATTCGTCATCCTCAATTTTAATTTTATTTGCGAGGATCACCTTTTCATGGAAGTACTCCTGGAACGTTTCATTATACGACCACTTTCTCTCTTCAAAATTACGTTTCATCATAAGCTTGCTAGCACGATCTTTAAATAAAGCACCCATGTCTGCCAGCAAGTCGTCAATTGGTACCGACATCATGTCAGTTCTGCTATGGAACCATCTTAGAGCTTTTCCTTTGAGTTTATTTGAAATTAGAGCTCTAGTATTGCTGTCATCCAACTTTGATGCTTTTAGGACATTTCGAAGTTGCATCTCCCAATGTTCAAAATTATCGCCGGTGCCAATGAACTCGGGCACCAAATCTTTTATCATTGAGAAATTCATTTTTTTCTCGTCCGTCTCGTTTTGAATAACACTAACTTCTTGTTTACTATTGGTATTAGCTCTTTTCATTAATTCGTTCTCTTTTTGTAGTAACTCGTTCTCTCTCTTCTGTAACTGCAGCTCCCTCTTCATAATATTTAACTCCCTCTTCATCAATTTCCACTCGTCAATGTTTATTTTCTTTTCATCAGTCTGCTTTTCATCTGTCATTTCATTTTCTTCTCTTCCACTCGTCTTTGTCTTCTTTTTTTCTTGTTTCGACATGTCCTCCAGCTGCAACACCTCATCATCTTGCTGTAGATACGCAATACTGTCTTCATATTTTTCTACACTCTCATCAATAACGCTATCTGCATCTGCTGCCGTTTCATCGTCGTCGTCATGGTACAATTTGGGGGTTGGCACAAACTCACCGCGCAGCTGCGTCGGGATTTCCATTAAACGAAGTACAAGCTCGATTTTGTTTCCCGTTGTTTTTTTTCCTAATGCACGCAGCCACGATTTTAATTGCGCACCCGTATATTGTTTTAGTTCGTCGATTTCAGCAGATTCCATGCTGTTATTAATTTAGTTAATTTTTTTAATTTTTTTTTTTTTTTTTTTTATTTGTGTGTTTCACACTTCGCACTGAATTTGTTTGGGCGTTTTGTTATATATTTCGCGCTGAATGTATATTTTATCGATTATCCCACTTCTGAGATTGTAAACTACTAAATAAACACCAAACAAAACCAATTATCAACTTTATTTTCAGTTTTTCTTTATTTTATTATTTTATTCACAAAAATGATTGCACACGCAAAAAACGTTCTACCGGTCGCGTCGTCTTTTCACAATTGAATTACTTGCTCAACTCTTTCTTAAATAATGCTATCTCTATTCGGCACCCCTTAGGACTGTTCGTTAACATTTTCTTTTTATTTTTTTTGTTAGTGTTGCCACAATGTCATAATATCTTTTCGTATTTAAAAGAAAACTGCTACCACTAGGTACGAAAAAGTTGTAGATTTCGGTTAGGTCTGTATGGCAGCGCTGGCTACGGGCTTTTATACTAATATCTTTCCTATGTGATTTCACGACATAAACTTAGGCGTTTGGCAAAAGTTTATAAATGATAGCTTGGTTCTCAACCAAATTTTCAATCGCATACAACTTCAGTACTGTGGACATATTTCCAGTTTCCACTGCTACCAATTGAACAAAATTATAATAAAAAAATATATTTCATTTGTTCGCAGAGATCGAAGTGTGTGGTGCTTGGTTTTCGTTTTTCGGTTGATTGAAATTATACTTTTTGGACCCAAGACGTTGACCCAATTCCAATTTATTTGTTGAAAAATAAACCCTAAATAAATTTAGGCACAGTGAAAGTTTAATCCGGCGCGATTTATTATTCTGGAACCTACTAAATAGCCGATAGCGAGCCGTAACAAGGTAATGTTCATACACATACTCGTACATAATCATCGAATCTTCAAAATTAAAATTATTACATTGCAGTAATTAGGTATTAAAACCAGCCCGGTAAATAGAGGGGTTAAACAAATGGTTGCTAATAACTAGTTTTCGGGGGTGTGAATTTGTTATTCATCCGAGTTCGATTTATTTCATATTTGCGTCATCAAAATGGTGATGCAATGGCTACATAAACCTCTTGGTGAAAGTTTGCGAAGAAAGAGTTGTACTAATAAAATTGTGCTGTTGAATAAATTTACTAGGACAAACTAAATGCAAATAAGTCGTATCAATGGTAATGAGTCACTCTCGCCGCCACATTATAAGGGCGGCCGCGGCATGCCTCCAAATGTCAACATAAGCGGTGAACATGATAAGTTGAGTCTTGAGTGGTTGTAAATATAAGCGAGACATGTGCTTATAAGAATTTAAATAACTTATAAGAGTCTTATTAACTACCCAAATGTAGTCTAAGGGGCTCGGTCAATTCAATAATACAACTACTAATACACATACCTAGCCAGCTTTGGTGTTATTGTGACTTCAAAGTAGATAGACTGCACGTTTAAACTAAAGTTCTTGCTATCAATTTTATACGTCTATCCCACGACCCCACCTTTACTTATCAGCACTTTGTGGGCGCTCTCCTTTATCTCTTACAATAGTGACGTGACGAATCAAAATCCACGTACCTACCTATAATTTTTTAATATATTTTAGACTTGATTAAGCCCAAAGTACCTATAGATACCTACATGACAAAAGGGCAATATCGAATGGAATCAAAATGTAAAGAGTGCCTTTCACTCACATTAGCTATTATTTTTATCAGACACAATTATCTACGAGCAACGTACAACGTCATCCATTCAAATCAAAAGTTTGTACTCGTCGCATACGATGATAAGTTTCTAGCCCAAGTAAAATGAAAGATTCATTGCCCGAAATGTGATTTCGTATGTATTTCGTATTTGAGGCTTTGTCGCCTCCGGTGATACCAAAGCTTTACTCGAAAATATGTGCTACAACTTTTTTGGTACTCAGTCACTGTAGAACATTTCCCCCGACTAGAAGGGGCATCGAAAAAAGCTCGTCGCGATAATTTTCTTATGCACTTGCTTCTTCCACTCCTCTGGAAAAATAACTAAATAGCTGCTATTAGTGCAAGTTTAATTCAAGACAGTTCAAGTGCAAATCACCTGGTTAGTACATCCTGGTTTTCTTCTATAAAACACCCATTTTAACATGAAATCCGGTGACCTAATTAAAGACCACCTCATTCAATACGATTTTCTTTCGTTTTGAGAAAAAATAAAAGTGAAATATTGAAAAAAAATAAAACAAAATTGTTAGCATTTCCATTTTAAACTTTTTAAACAATTCTCCGTGCAGAATAAATTAGTGTTTCAGTGGAACAAACGGGAAAAAATATGGTTATGTAATCGGAAATTTCAATTTGCTACCTAGTAGAAATTTTCAGAATCGCAAAAGAAGTTTATTTTCACTCGTTTCAAAAATACTTTTTCTTTTTACATAATTCTTATTTTGGGGTACCTACATTTGCGATTTTCAATCTGTACCTATAGGTATATGCTGCTATGCCCAGCCCAGCTGTAACTGATGGTGTTGCAATAGTTAAATCATGCAGGCTTTTTCCAGCAGTGCATTTTCAAGGCCAAGGCCAATGGTCTGCATTCAGCAGAGTTGATTGCCGTTTCTTATTAATTTTAAACACCGTGTGTCGGTGTCAGCTTCTGCTGTGCTGCTTTGGTTCAAGTGAAATATTTGTGAGTTGTTCATTAATATGGATTGACAAAAACAGTGCCGACAACGAAGAAAGCAAGTGATGCGACCATGTGACACAGGTGATAATAGAATGCTCGGTGTAGTGTTTATCGAGTATCAGTTGGAAACAGGTTGCCAGTTGCCACGTGTGACATAATCTAAATATGCTTGATGAACAAAATTAATTTATTTGTCCCGCATTATGTAAATTGTTTACCGTATTTGAACTGCCTATTTTCTCATTAAAATAAAGCTCTTTGCCCAAACTTTTGAGTTTAGTCAGGTGAATTGGATAGATGTACCTGTTTATGCGCAGGTACACACAAACACACCTACAAGTATGAATAAAAATTTGTATGTTTTTATATATTTTTTGCGAACCTGTCAGACCTCCGATCTGGACGTCATCTGACTCGGTTATGTGCGAATCCGAAAGTAGACGCAAAACCGACCGTTCGCATCACGTGCGAAATTTGTCATTGTTTACAAGGCAACAGATAAGTTGAAATGAGAAGTTTTTACCATGTCTTATTCTGTATTGCTCTGTATAGGTATTGTTTATTAATCATTAACTTTTGTGAAATATCAAGGTGATTTTTTATGCCACAGTTTATTTATTATTTTTTTGTTTAAATACGTTTTGCTTGTTACGAGTGCAATATAAGAGCTAGGTAAGCAGGCATCTCTGCAGAGATATCATTTTTAGATAATTAGAAATGTGATTCGCTGGTTTTTGCAGTTGTTTATATCCATGTCCCTGAACTGTCAAAATAGCTAAAATAACAATTAATTATAAATTTTCCATTGGAGAATACTCGTTAAAAAATACGTTCCTATACAGCTAGCAATGTACAATTTTAATCGCCAGTTATGAATTGGTATCTAGTCAAATAACGAGTCATTTGATGTGAGGTTATGTTTTTTTTTTTTTTTTTACTTTGAGGCATTTGCTTATGGTTTTCATTAATATATATAATTCGAAAGAAAGCCCATACCATTGACAGGAAAAATGATCTGCATCAGGCCCCAACATACATGCACTCGCTACATCGATCACAACTTACATAGAAACCGTAGACACATTCTTCAAGGACCGCAATCTTGAATTGTCACTAGGAAAATCCACTGCAACGGTGTTTACGTCATGGACAAAGGAAGTGAGACTGGAGCTGAACATATCAATTGCCGAAAGACGCATCGCCACCATCGCACACCCCAAACTCCTGGCAGTGACATTCGACAACAGGTTTAGCTTCTCTCCACACACCACTTATATCAAAAATCGTCTCCGGTCCAGAAACAACATCATCAAATAACTCGCTGGAAGTTCGTGGGGCAAAGACAAAGAAACACAACGCGGCACGCATCTGGTCCCCACAATTAAGCGAAACTAAGTGGAAGCACCTCCAAGTATGCCACAACAGAGCCATGCACACCATCACAGGTTGTCATATCATGGCAGACATACAGAAACAATGATGATCCCGGTCAAAACACACAGCAACATGCTCTCCCAACAATTTTTACTATCCTGTCACCTACCCGAACACCCCAACCACAACCTTATCTCGGCTCCAAAACTACCTCCGAACATATGTACGTGATGCGTTTTAATCTTACAGGACGAAATAAACCATCTCACCCAACAACCACACATCAACTCAGAACAGTACTACGTTGGCAAAAATAACATTCACCAGACCACTGTCTCAAGCGCGATCGCCAGCTAGAAAGCGAACGTGGTACTTGGCGGCAGACCCACACCTATTGCCCCCGCAGAAAAACTACTCCCTAGACAAACGAGGACCACTCTGGCTCAACTTCGATCGGGCTGGTGCCACTTATTAAGCAACTATATGGCACGCCTTGATCCTAACATTGAAAACAAATGTCCACACTGCAACTTAAGACCACATGATGTACAACAGGGATGATACGGAGCTTCGACTCCGAATCCGATATGTCGGAACTTCCGGTTTAAATTGCACCTCCGAATCCGGCTTCGGTTCCGATATAATCACATCGGAGGTTTATCGAAGCACCATCATGGGTGACGAGGAAACCGATGAACATGAACAACAAAGAATTATCGAGTTGCGACATTTTACAATACGACTGTCTTTTCACTCTTTTATGTATTTTACATAACTAGGCTAGATTTCCATTGAAGTTGAGAGTGCGTGTGTCAATTTTATATTTTCAAATTTTATATATTAATAATTTGTGTCTGCGTGCGACCTCCGCCTCCGACTCCGATTCAACTCCGACTCCGCGGAGGTTGGTATGGCGCTTCCGACTCCGACTCCGACTCCGGTAAAACCACCTCCGTAACATCCCTAATGTACAACACCTCTTCAATTGTCCGGCCAAACCAACCACACTAACACCACTAATGCTGTGGACACACCCAACCGAATTGCCCAATTCTTAGGACTCAAAATGAACGAATGACGAATGACGCTGCTAAAACAACAGGAGAAATGATAAACCCGGGCGAAAAAGTCAACCTACAAAATCTGACTGTTGTCCACAAGTACTTGCAAATATGTAGTAGTAGACCAAATTCCATCAAAAATCCGAACTATCAATTGTAAATTTTCACAAGATTCACAATAGAGCTGGTGGTTTTCCAGCCACACCTGAGGTATATATGTACATGAAAACAGTGTTCGAGGAAAATGTATCATTATCAAACGAAAGGTGAAATCGGGACTGTGCGTTGTTAACGCACCCCACTTAGGTCCATGTGGACCCATTGTCATGCCCTTGTAAGGGGGTTAGCCGATGTTGTTGGCGGAGATGCATGCTCCCTCTCAGTTACTCGACCTTGTCCAGCCACACATCAAAAACATTAAACGAAAGCACTTAGTAAGTCTGAGAGATAAAGAAAATTTATAAACAATTTGAAGAACAATTGTATTTCAGAAAACTCACGTCGAGTCCGAAAGTTCCTTGATGTCCTTTGCAGTTCCTCTTAATATGCACGCATTTTACTTCCGTAGGATGCTCTTTCTACATTGTTAAATATATTCTACTCAAATCTACGCCTATACTATCCAATTATTTTTTATTTGATTTCTGTAAAATAAATTTCAATTAGCTTTGCCCTATCTCTGCGGCCATTTAATGCAAAACAGCTGATTTGCCAACCAACTCTGACTGAAAATACCTGTCGATAAGGAAGTCTCACCCGGCGAATTTCACGATGCATATGGAAAGTGAATTGAATCGAGTATGTGAAGTGAATCTCATGTGGTTTTCCATTGGGACCACCAGAAATCTTTTTCAGATCTCAGATTTTACTGTGCTCATGGAACGCACAACGAGATTGATCTGCTTTTGTAAATGGATTAGTGCGTTAATTGACAACAATATCAGCTGTTCAAATGGCATTCGTTTTTGGCTAAATCACAAATGGATATCGCCCTCAAAAATGTTTTCCTTCTGTAGATACAAATGAAGTATTATTGGTGGTTTGTAGTCTTCAGATGACGAGGGAGATAATGAAGATAATAATTCCTCCGAAATCGTATACATAGCTATTTATGTATTTTGTTATTTTGGTTTTCACGAAACTTTGCGCATTTGCCTCGAAATGAAACTTCTTAAACTGACGTTAAACAGCTGTACAAAGTATATTGGTATGCGTAAATCTGAAAAAATATCGAGATCTGCAAAGTGATCCGAATCGAAAAAAAAAGATTGATTTTTCGTCCCAATGGAACGCAAAAAGTGATTTAGATCAAAAAAAAGATTGATTTTTTGTCCCAATGGAAAACCACATTAAATACGTCGTATTCGACGATAGGGGTGACAGATATCTTCCCTTCAAGGAGTATGGTAGGGTACATTCTTTACGATTGGAAAGCAACAAACTTTGAACATAACCCTGTTTAAAACAGAAAGTGCTGTATTTAATTTTCGTCGGCTGGTTTGATTGAATAATTTTTGTTCTTTAAAAATGTGTCTCCAATCTCTGCTTAACTGCTTAAGAAATATAAATTTCTTTCACAAAATTTATTTGGATAATCATAAAACAACAAATTTGTTGCGCAACAATTAAATTGTTATTGTGTGCGGATTATTCAACCGGTCAAATTATTATTATCTACAGCGTGACAATATTTCACATTTACCCACCGGCTTTGGGGTGTTCTGTAATCATCTATGTCGATTAGATTAGATTGGTATGCGGGACTAGATTCGATAGGGTATAGTTGCTCACTCCAAGTCACTAATGAATTTTGGTTGGAGGGATGCCAAGCCCTCTACCTACCAACACGCTATCCTATATTATATTTATGATTTATTTCAAATCTGAAGGGGAAGGGGTCGATAGTCTGATTACACAGAAAATAACTCGTGTTGAATTAAATGGGGGCAACTGAATAATAGTCAAAGGGAACTGGAATAACATACAAATACACAATTAAATATTGACATTCAGC
The DNA here is from genome assembly GCA_946477585.1 of Cheilosia urbana. NCBI lineage: Eukaryota > Metazoa > Arthropoda > Insecta > Diptera > Syrphidae > Cheilosia > Cheilosia urbana. The sequence continues at coordinate 27,876,321 of OX297855.1, forward strand.
TACGACATGCATTGCCGACTGTCTTAACTAATTGCCTCTGTTATTGTGTTTTGATGATGTTTTTTTTTAATGGAGAATATTTCACTCAGAATTTTGTAAAAATATTCGCTGAAAATACGTAAAGTTTGAACATTTTTAAAACATGGGTTTCGCAGGAAAGGGACCGCAATCCATACGTAAATTTATGTTTTTTTTATGCGTTGTATTTGGTTATTATATGTAAATAATTAAAGCATAATGACAATTCGCAGCACTGGCGTTCCTTCTTCTATGTTCCAAAATCATGGCGTGAAGTGAAGGTAGTCTTCATACCCAAGGTGGCAAGCCCAGTCATACAACCGCCAAAGACTTTTTTTTTTTTTTTTTTTTTTTTTTTTTTTTTTTTTTTTTTTTTTTTTTTTTTATAATTCACTAGTGCTCAAGGGGTTTTTGTTCCCTTATAATGCTAATGCACAGCACGAGTGGAAGGGTTAATAGGGAGGATAGAGAAGAGGGCTGAGTTCATAAAAGTAAAAATGCGGCAGCACTGCAATTTTTGCGTTCATTAATGTAAAAATACTGCATTATCTTTGCATGAGGCAAATAAGCAGTGCGTTCATATAAGCCAAGTGACAGTCAAACTGCGATCAACTCTGCATTGAATTTTGTTTTGTTGCCGAGTTGCAGGAAGATGGCAGGAAAAAATATGTTAGTAGAATAAATGAAAATTTAATATATTTTTATCCAAAATAAATGAAGGATTTTTTTTGTTAAAAAATTCAAATACATTATCTGAGTTTTATAGGAATGAAAGTGAAAAAAAATATACTGCATATATGAACTACTTTTCGGAAACGCAAAACTGCTGAAAACTTGCAGCAGTATTTCTGTTCATAATTGCATTGAATCAATATTTTTTGCATGGCATGTGCAACAATGTTGCAATTATGAACTCACCCGAGGTACTGGTGCACATTGGTCTTAAACAATTGAGGGCTGTAATGAGAGGGGAAAACCGTGTGAGGCAATGCATTCCACATGCGTGTTGTTCGGCTCACAAAAGAATCTCTATATTTTACAGTACGTCCGAAGGTAGGCTTAAGGGTAAACTGATGTGCATTCGATGTGTGACGGGTATTGCGAGAGAATTGTTGAAGGGGCGGAATGCAGTTAGCTATTTCATCAGAGCATCGATGGTGAAAATATCGATAAAATAAAGAAAGGCAAGAAACCTTTCCCGCGATGTTCGAGCGGGTCAATAGACTCCGCTATATTTCTATCACCTATAAGTTTTGTCGCGCGCTTTTGAATTCTGTCTAGTAGGTGCAATGAAGTTTTTGGTGCACCTGACCAGATATGAGCGTTGTACTCAAGCTTAGGCCGAATAAAGGCCTTGTATATTGTAGCTAAGTCGAAGGGTGTAAAGTATTTCTTACATCGATTTAAGAAACCTAGACATTTCGCAGCGTTTTTGGCGACTTCATATATGTGGTCATTCCAATGGAGTTTGTCGTTGACACATATACCAAGTATGGAAAGTCGTTCGGTTTCGTCGATGCAAGTCCCATTCATGGATAATGGGTTAGGGTTCAAGTTTCGCTTTAGAGATAGAAGGCAGCATTGTGTTTTGGAAGCATTAAATTCCACTCTATTGATTGTACCCCATTTTATAATGCTGTCAAGATCGGAATTTAATGTGTTTAGCATACGTCGCCGTTCCAGATCCACGGCCGAAGAGTAGGGACGTGAGTCAGGGAACGAATATGAAAAACTGAGGGTGCTATCATCAGCGAAAGAATGTATTGGATTAGAAGTAACAGACAAGAGATCATTGATGAATATGAGAAAGAGTGTCGGAGACAAAACAGAGCCTTGGGGAACACCAGCATTTATATGGTGAATTGCAGACTTGAAACCGTCCAACACAACTTGAATTGAACGGCCAGAAAGGTAGTTTCTAATCCATTGAAGAAGAGACGCGTCGATCCCATAGGCACGCATTTTCGACAAAAGAGCTTGGTGCCAAACTCTGTCAAATGCTTTCGAAATATCAAGCGCAACAATCTTCGTTTCACCAGAGTGGTGGAGAGATTGGTTCCACTTTTCGGTGAGATAAGTCATCAAATCACCAGTGGACCTGCTGCTACGAAAACCGTATTGCCGGTCATTGAGAAGTTTTCGTGATTCAAGATATTTCATAAGCTGACGGTTTATCAGCGTTTCCATGACCTTGGAAAGAATGGACGTAAGTGCGTCTCGCCTTTTTTTGGAACGGGCTGGACAAATGCAGTTTTCCATCTACTCGGAAAGAGTCCAGAAGAGTAGGACAAGTGAAAAAGCTTACGCAGTGGTTTTGCCAGCGTGGAAGAACACCTCTTCAGAATTATGGGGGATATACCATCTGGACCAGCGGATTTGTGAATGTTAAGATCTTTTAATACTCTTGCTTCTGTGCGAGTGCGGAAATGTTTTTGTCCCATGAAATATTCGACGCTCTCGAGCACAGGTGGAGACATGATGCAATCTGGAATGTTGGAGCTTGCGGCGAATTGCGCAGCCAGCAGATTTGCTTTGTCCAAAGAGCTGACAGCTGGAATGTCATTGTAAACGAGTGTGGGGATTGACGACGTGGTGGAGTTCTTAATATTTTTCACGAAAGACCAAAACTGTTTACTACCACTGGGACAGTGAAGTATTTTTTGTCGTAAGTTTTGGTCATGAGAAAATTTTGCACGTCGTATCACGGAGTTGCAGTCATTTCGGACTCGTCGAAACTTTTTTCGGTTTTCCTCGGTTGGGTTTGCTTTATAAGCCCGAAAGCTCAACTCTCTCAACCTGATAGCCTCTTTGCAGCTCGAGTCGCACCAAGCATTCTCCTTAGGTATAATACTCTTTTTTCTGTTGGGAATAAAGGATCTCATACCCAGGAGAATGGTGTTTGTAATCATTTCAGCGGCGGCATCCACGTCACTATCGAGGAAGCACAGTGACCAGTTAAAGCTCCGAAAAAAGAAGTTAAGGCCGTCCCAATTGGCTTTCTCATAATGCCATACCGTTTTTTTGGGAGATTGTTCTTTAACTGTGTGGTTTGTGTATGAGAATTTAGCTGAAATGACACAATGGTCCGACGAACCTAGAGGCGACGTTACGTCAATAGAATATTTATCTGGATGAGAGGTGAGGAACAAGTCCAATGTGTTAGCGGCATGATCTGCAGCATCCGGAATCCGTGTAGGCTCGTTTACAAGCTGAGTTAAGCTGTTAATCTCAGCGAAAATCCTAACATAACTTCCTTCGGGAGTTGTCTGTCCAGAATGGCGAAGCCAATCGGAATTGTGTATATTGAAATCGCCCGCAATGACAATTTCAGTATGAGGATACTGGGAAACAATTCCTAAGATGGAGTTAGACAGCTCATCAAACTCCTTAAAATTAGATGAACAGTCAATGTTTGGACTTCTATAAATAAAACAAAAATGTATTATTTGCTTACGGACATTGAATTTTAACCATATGTAATTAAATTCCGCATTGGAGCAATGGTTATATTGTGGTGGAAATTCGTAAGCAATATCATCACGGACGTAAACGGCGAGCCCGCGATGTAAAAAGAATAATGGCACTAAGTGATATCCTGGTAAATCAAAATTCGAGGGAATCGAATTTCTATCTACCTGTGTCTCACAAAGTGCCAAAACAGCTGGTTTGAATTGAAAGACATGGACATACGCAGCAAAGAGATTCCTTTTCAAGCCTCGAATGTTGCAAAAATCAACACGGAACTCACCCCTCATAATACACACAAAAATTTAAAACACAACTCCAACGCAACTAAGCAGAGTTGCAACGTGTATATCCGTCACCAGACTTCCAAAACACTCTGTCACAGGTGTTATGCCCATGCAACAGAGCGAGTCGGTTATCCGGCAAGACACACACTTACAACCCGCTATTCATCAGATGTTGGTTTGTGATCGCTGCTTAGCCAAAATTATGACACAGCAGCGATCAAAGAAGCGCAACAGGCGAAAGGAGAAACAAAGGAGAGATAATAAGCCTTACCTCATTTGTTCTTAGAACCTTTGAAAGACTTATTGATATGTACATCCGAAATCATTTAAGACTGAATGCTATATCTTAGGCTCAACACGCTTATATAAAAGCAAAAGCGTTGATACAGCACTCCATAATGTAGTCAGCATAGTGGAGAATTCACTAAAAGTAAAGGAATCGACTCTAGCAGCTTTGCTGGACATTGAAGGAGCTTTTACTAATGTCAGATCAGACGCAATTCAAAGAAAACTACTAACAATTGGATAATGTGCATGCTGAATAACAGACTAATCAGATCAGAACTAGGAGATGTCAAAATTCAGGCTTCAGCATCTAGAGGCACTCCTCAAGGTGGGGTTCTTTCCCCACTTCTATGGTTGTTAAATGAGATCCTGATTAAGCTGGAACTTAGTGGAGTCAAAACAAGTTGCAATGAGGTTACGGTGTCGCGAAGAGTTACGGGTTCTTGGTGCTCAGCACAATGCAAGAATCTGCTGGGTCCCCGGGCACAAAGGAGTACCCGGTAATGAAAAATCTGATGAGCTGGCAAGAAAGGGTTCTTCTCTTGATCTTAACCAGGCCGTTACCACAATATTAACTCCTCCCTGCAATCTCAAACAGGAAATTTAGAGCAAAATACTGTCATTTACGAATGTTAGATGGAGTAATCTCGAATCCTGTGTCATAACCAGGAAAATCACCCCTATCGAGGTATCCGTTCGGAGAAAATTCCGATACGAAAGTGAAATCCGGTCGGAACTCAAATTGCGTTCGAAGTATCCGTTTCGGAATAAAATAAATGAAGCATACAAACGCGTTTATTTCACATGAAAATATTCCGCAGCAATTCGTTGTCGGAGAGCTTCGGAAAATGTGGCTGTCAAAAATAAGTGGTATAACGCGGTTCCACGCAATGCGACAAGGTGCGCTATATGCCATCGGAGAATTTTTCCGAAAGTTGTATCGGAACGGATACCTCGAATGGAATTTCTCCGATTTCGTACAGATCGGAGAAAATTCCGTTCCGAACGGATACCTCGATAGGGGTGAATGTGGCCTATCTATAACAAGCAGAAGACAGAAATGAGAAAACAATCGTTATCCTCTCTTGTAGGCATTATTACAGGACACAACATGCTGAAATATCACACCAAGAAAATGGGAATCAATACTGATGACCTGTGCAGAGGATGTGCATGAGGACACTCCACACTTTCTTTGCCACTGCATGGCACTCTGTCACATCAGATACAGAATTCTTGGACGAAACTTTTTCGAATACTTAAAAGACCTCTCTGAGAAGTCGATAAAAGACTTACATAAATTTGTATTATCCTCGGGATGGCTTGACTACCCGGTTTCATAGGTTTCCACAGTATGGAGGACATTAAAACCCCAAGGGCATCACAATGGATCTACATTGATCTAAGTGTAGCGGGTGCAGGTTCCCCCTGTCTCGCCAACCATCTAACCTAACCTAACCTGTATAAAAAGCGCTGCTTAACCCTCTTACCTCGTCTAAATTAGTGTTCGAACTCAAGCTTTCTCTGAACTTGGTCGGAAGGCTAAATACAGTGTATCTTGTTTGGATCCCAGGTCACACTGGTATCCATTGAAATGAGATAGCTGATGAGCTTGCCAGGCTGGTTAAGGTTAAGTCATCCATTGATACTTGGGTGTCTCGCGAACACGAGTGTCAGTGGCGTGGCTGTGCTATGGACAGACCAAACGACTGCGTCCGGACATCTGCAAAAGGTCGGACTGTAGACTGCTTGTGGGCGTCCTTTCGGGCCACCAAGCTTTTGCCAAACACTTAAATGTTTTGGGCTTGAACGTCTCCACCATCTGTCCTGCCTGTGGAGAAAAGGACGATACAGCGGAACACTTCCTCTGTAGCTGTCCTGCCTTTGCTCGCATCAGGTGGCGGATCTTTGGGGCTGACGTGGTGAGTGCCGAACATCTAAGCTCTTCATCACTGAAGCTTCTTCTCATCTTTCTTCGACGGGAAAACTAAGTACATAAATGTGAGGTGTCTGTTTGGCAGTACAATGGACCAGTAGTTGTGTCTGAGTGCTCCATCGGATACTAACAACCTCCGAAAAAAAAAAAAAAAAAACCTAACCTATCTTTTTCCATCGGTTCTCGGACTAATTCAAAACATTTTCTTACATTTTATGATAGCAGTACCAGGCCCTTTTGCTGATACTACTCATAACGATTTAAGTTCTACCTAAATACCTTATGGACTACTTTTTCTATGTCGTAAACTGCCTCAATCCTCCATCGTGCTATATCAAAGTGTAGATGCAACATTTTTCTTTCTATACTTCTTTCAACTTCAACAATTTGCAATGATATTCTTTTCTATTTTGTTATTTTTTAAGGTAAGACATAATGCATCGAGCCAGTACAGCGTTCAATTTGGCTATAACGCCAATGGGTCATCAAAATTTCGCAGCGTGGCTATTGCGTGGACCAAACAAAAGCAAAGTAAGCCAACACATGAAAGAGTAACTCGAAATATATCTATTTAATAAAATCCAATAAATTACAGATTGTTAAGGACATCCTGCCTGCTTCATCGGTGAAGTTGTACAACTCTGCAGCGGCTGAACCATTCCTTAATGGAGCAACATCCAGCTATGTTGAAGACATGTATAATGCGTGGCTACGCAATCCAGCGTCTGTTCATGCCGTGGGTGCAAACTGATTCTTGTTTCAAATACTGCTTTCTAAAACATAGTTCTTTCAATAGTCTTGGGATGCGTTTTTCAGAAATAACGCATATTCTCCACCACCTAATCATGCTCCAATCGAAAGGAATACAGTACCACTTTCAGCACTGACATCTGCTGATGCCCGACCCGATGCTAAAATGATTGATGATCATTTGGCTGTTCAGGCAATCATCAGAAGCTACCAGGTATGTGTGTATGGAAGTGTTGGCAACAAACACCGTTATATATAGTTGCAAATGAGGTTTTTACGCACATAGTCCCCAAAACAATTTCTACCCGTTGTTTTGACTCCTTTTCAATTACATATTGTGTCCGCCTTATTCAGTTCGAACTCAAATCACTCATAATGCGTTCAATTAAGGGATGTACTACATGTGTCACAGATCATTATATGAGATATATTTTTTTTTTAGCATGATATAGAAAACACCTGATTTGAACTGTTGAAAATGTTGTCACTTTTATGTTTGTACGTTCCTAAGGTTCACTCAGATCTGGTCTATATCAGAACATAGTTTCATACACGAATTGTATATATACATATTTCGGTGCGAGCAACCTTTGCTATTTTCGGTCAGAGATTAACATGGCTTTTAAAAATGTTGACTTATAGGACTTATATGACTTGTTGTAAAAAGAAATGAATATATAGAAAATAAAATACATGTATGATTCCGAATTAAGTTTAACAATTAGTTGAGAAAAAAACTATATTACATTTTTATATATATGTATGAGGACACAAGAACTGTTGTGCCCTATCGTTTGGACTTTGGATTTTGCAATTATTATAATTTTACATAACTTTCAGTTGATGCTTTCTTATTTGAATTGATTTTTATTATTTTATCCCCCGCACAATTGAATAATAATGAAATTAAATGAATTACTAGTCTCGTGGGCATTTGGCTTCGGATCTGGACCCACTGGGAATTCTTAATCAAGAAATGTCAGTTAGTCAGGATGGTGTTAAACGTCGTGCAAATGAAAACGTTCTAAGGCAACATAATTGGTTCATGACTGGTAATTTTCTTAGCGTATTATCTTATTTCAAAAATGTGAAAACAATATTTTTAACAATGCATATTTCACTTCGCCTATTACCTTGTAGAAATAAAAACGACCTATTTGAAATTCGGAGTCCAAAACAAAAAAAAAAAAAACTTTAAATTATAAGATCACTATATTGTATGTACATATATGTATGTATATGTTATATACTAAACTTGGGGGTAGTACATGTAAGAATAATCAATAATTTCCGGCATTTTGTTCCTTACCCTCAGCATAAGTTTATTCATTCTCATTGCAAAATAAGGCATACAGTTTCTAACCTTTCACCATTATGTATGTGTGTGTTTTCGCCGAAACTAAATACCACCTTTGTTTGAGCATGTTGATTCAAATCTCCCCGACATAATAAACCGCCATTTCTTAACATGAAATTCATTTATATCCTGTGATATGGTAAATACCAGCACATTTCCCGAGTAATATTTAAAAGCAAATGTGTGGTGTATGCTATTAGTGACATTTCTATTCTATTAGCGCTATCTTAAGAATAATATACTATTTAATTTTTCGAATTAATTTTATGCTTTTGTAATTCATTTAATCGTCTGTAAACATAATATAGATTCGAGGACATAACATTGCTCACCTCGATCCTCTTGAAATAAATATTGCTGAATTGCCAGATAACTCAACGACGCGGGCTATTTATGCTAATTTCAGTTTTGGTAAGTAAACGTAAACCTTTATTGTGAGGTCAATTATATTTCCTCGCCCATAACCTTAGTAAGAATATTTCATGTGTGCATGGCTTGAATTTAGATTATAATTAATCGTTTAATGGTATTATAGACGTTATTTGTACCAATCAGTTCGCTAAATATTTCATCGGATTGAACTTGATTCATTCGATGGTTTTCATGATACAACTTGTAGTTTCATTGTCGTTCATTTAGTGCCAAGAAAAAGTCTCAGTAGGGTACATTTTCGATTGTAGTATCCATTTGCTCATTCATTCAACTGTAGCAATAATCGTTTTACAATAACATCATTTTTCTTTTGAATTGCAAAGCATAAAAGTTGTTGTAATAAGTTGTCTGCAAATTAACATCCGTGCTTTTTGTATACAAGGTTTTTTTTTTATTACGACGTATAGACGACCCTGTGCGTGGTGGGCCAAATAAAGTCTCTTTTTAAAAATGCAATAAAATGAACAAAATTAAATTGTTTCCATGTGTTATGGCTTTATTAGTAAGAGCAAACATTCCCATTACTTATGGAATACAACGTCGTTCACGTGGCTGCCTCGGCTGGCTTCGCAGTAGTGCACTCTGTCACTTTCATTTTCCGCGACCTCGTTGATGGTTTCGGGCTGTAGCTCACGGATTGCTTGGATAATATTGGCTTAAGGTGCTTGAATCGTTTCCGGATTGTTGGCATAACATCGGTCCTTAACGGTTCCCCACAAAAAAAAAAATGGTCCAAAGGGGTCAAATTGCAGTTCCAGGCGGCAAACTGACATCGCCAATGTCTTCAATTTCAGTAAAAATAAAGTCGGAAACGTTGGTCCTAGCCTCATTTTCGAGTCTCACACTATCCGCTACAGCAGCCACATTCTCGTCTGTGCGCATCGTACGACGACGCGTTGGCCACTAGCATACAAGTCTGAACGAACTATTTGCACAGACTTGCGTACAGCGGGCGCGGTGGGAGCTTAATTTCGGCCAAAACTTATTTTCAAAAAAAGCACTTTTTGGGCTACACAACACTCACTTTGGAGATAAGTTTTCGATATTTCCCAACGTTGTTCAAGCTTAAAACGATGCATTTCGTTCCGCGGAGGTATGATACTCGGCCCTAGCGAGGTATCCGTCGGAGCGGAAAATTCTCCGATTTTATGCAATGTAACGCATATCGGCGAATTACGTTAAAGTGCAAAAGAGTGGATTTTTTTTGTTAAATTTTTGACAGCTAGGTTCCGATATCCACCGAATAGATTGTTTGCGGAATTTGTTTACGACTTGGAATGCAGGGCGGTGTGCCATGGCAATTGTTTATTTCTCTTCCAAAGTGGGACACCTCGAAAGGAATTTGAGCCTCCGAAAGAGTATGCGTTGCGTATGAATTTCCTGTTCCGACAGATACCTCGCTAGGGCCGACTGACTTTCTGTCAAGATTTCGAGCTGGAAACAGTGTCAAAATAACCTATGATTTAAAAAGAAACCACGAGATAGCCCACCCTTTATAAATTGTGTAGTCGGTTATTTTATAAAGACCCAATTTAGGAAAACTTTATAAATGCTTACAACTTTTACTGTGGAACATTTGTTGTGTTTGTTGTGCAACAAATGCATTTCATCTCTTTAATCAGGAGCTCTTAAATGCTCTTTTAAAATGCTACAAGTATTTAGGAAAACTATTGTCTATACCCTAGTCACACCGAGCCGAAAACACTCGAAGCAAGTTTGCCACTAAATATTTCAGTTTTCAAAACGAGTCGTTTAGAGTCGTTTTCCATGAAAACACAACGGAAACGACTTCCAATCGTTGGGTTGTTGAAACAAACACACCTTTTACAATATTCAGCAGAAAATCTGACCGAACATACATATGTCACAATTCACAACTAAAAATCATTTTCTTACACAGGACTTTGATGGACATGGTCCTCAAACAACACGCCTCTTCGGTTAGTGCGATCTCTATCTTACAGCCCTATTATGGCTATCAAATATCAACACGATATTTGGTAATAATTGATACGTATCAACAAAATGAATGAATCGGTATTATGGTTATCAACCTATCAACATTTTTGATGAAACAAATACAAATTAGAAACGTCAAACCTCAAAACAGAACCACTCCTCAATGATTTTTTGATTAGCATTCGCAATGGGGTGAAAATTATCAATTGATACTCATAATACCAAATTATCGATGAATTGATAGATGTTATCAAGTATCAAAAATTGATATTTGATAGCCATAATAGGGCTGTTACTCCCTTCAGTTCGCACTCCAAGTTGGTTGAGGTCCAACACTTGCGCGCGCGCCATCTAAGGCGAGGTCGTCCTCTACTGCATTGTCCTTGGAATCGAAGACTCTTCGGGCCGGAGCATTAGTGTCCATTCGCTCTATATGTCCCAGCCATCTAAGGCGACTGATGTGTTCTTTTTTACCAGGTCAATGTCGCTGAACAACTCGTAGAGCTCGTTGTTAAATCTCCTCCTCCAAAACCCGTCAACGCAAACTGTACCGAAAATCAGTTGAATAATTTTGCGTTCGAAGCGACCAATGAGATCTTCATCCGCCTTTGATAACGTCCATGATTCTGCACCATAAAGCAGGAGTGGGTAGCTGAGGGTCTTATATAGAGTATGCGTAGTGCTCCTGTGCAAGGCCTTACTAATCATTGCATTCTTAGGCGGAAGTAACAGTGGTTGACAAGTGTGATTCTTCGCTTGATTTCTGATGTTATGTCGTGTTCAAAATGAATAGCGGAGCCGATGTAGACAAAGTCCGGAACTACCTCAAAGTTATAGCTGTCTATCGTGACGTTCTGTCCGATTAGCCGATGTTGTGTGTCGCATCTTGTTGGCAGTATATATTTCGTTTTGCCCTCATTCACCACTGGACCCATTTTTGCCGCCTCCGTCTCAATACATACTCACAAATGCGGCATTGACATCCTGCCGGATCCTGCCAATTATGTCAATGTCATCGGCGCACACGAGTAATTGTGAGTATTTGTGCCCCTGGTGTTGGCGAGTGTAGCTCAAGAATGATGATAAAAAATTCACTGCGCTGTCATGCAACGGGTGCATAAATCATCCTTTAATTCAGGAGGTCATTTTAAAAATGCTAACTATGTATTAGTATTCTTATTTGATTACTAGAGGTGGCGCTACAGTCCGGGTGGCCCTGGGCCCCAACCAACAATCGTCTCCAGCCAGCTGTCTCCAGTATTCTATTAGTAGTAGGAACAATAAAACAAGTTCTTCGTCTGGTTGTCTTTAAGCTTTTTCTAGAACATATCTTAAAACTGTACGCGGTAGATGTTAAATTTTAAATAAAGAAGATAAAGATTTGTGCAGTTTTAAAATCACTTGTGAAGCTATGGCGGTGCTAATGTGCAACTTATAAGTATCCATAAATAGAACATGCAAAACAATAACAGTTATCTTCCCCTGGAAGGTAGTTTTATCATATTAATGACTAGCTGTGCCCGCAACTTCGTACGCGTCGTGAGACTGTGTAGTTTCCAATAAAAGAGATTTGACCGTTTTCTCAACGGCATATTTGTTTAAAATCAACAATCTAGCTAAAAAAAGCGGTGAACATTGTCGACATTGAAACAATAAATCAAACAAATCTATTTGCCTAAAACACCAATTTAAGAAAATTAAATTCAACAGCGTTAGTACTAAAGGTCCACTTCCTTACTGTAGGTATCAACGTAGGTAATATCAAAACAACCACTAAAATAAAAGCCTTAACGGAAATTTGTATCTACACCAACAATAAATAAATCAAACAACATAAGTCACCTATATCGCTATATCGTCTTTACTTCTTGAATTTTTCAATTCTTTGCTGTAAGTATCAACAAAAACCTTGAACTCAATTACTATATACACCACCTCCACCATACGTCCCCCACCACACCACACGTCATCAGCGATCAGCCATCTGCGCATTTACTCAGAAACACGTTGTGGCTGGTTTTTTTTTCATATGAACTTGCTGGTGCGATGTGCGCCACCAAAAACCACCCCAAAGCAGAACAACGATCAAGAACCGCGGCGGCTGAAAATATTCGATTTCAGAAAATAAATTTATTTTTTTAATGTTAGATTTTAGGTTGTAGCTCAGCTTCTAGAGGACATAGAAAGCTGATTGATGGCTTGAAATAACTACAAAAGTGTGGCTCTCCTAAGTATTTTGTTTGCATTGGTAAAGAATTATTTGAGTAATGGCGAGTTAAAGGCAGTAAAGTCGGAAAAAAAACACATTTTGGTCAAAAACGCTCCAAAAATAGGCATGGAATAGCCTATATGTTGCACAGAATCTTAAGAAACATTTCAAAAAAGTTTCATCGAAATCTGTGCAGTAGTTTTCACGCCATTAGGTAACAGAAAAATTGCCTACAGTTTTATTATAAGTATAGATATAGATTTATAGCTAAAAATCTCCGTAAATTAATACATACTATTGTCATTTCATTACATTATATTTATAATCGACAATTGAAAACGAATGACAGTAACAACAATCGACTACCGGTGATGAAAGACTAATAGGTCTGAAATCCTTCGGACTCACGTGAGATCAATTACCTGCTTTATGAAAACCACTTTAACTTCTCTCTATAGCAATGGGATGTACAGGTACACCAGATCTAAACAGCTTCTTTGGATTATCATTAGCGGTGGCAGGATGATATCCGTTTTGAAGCTCGGCGGGTATAATGCCGTCTGGTCCCGAGAATTTGTATCGTTTGAAGCTATGCAGCGCCCAAAGCACTTTGTCTCTGTGTTCGATCTGTTTGGGCAATACCTTTAGAGCTGCCTGGGAAGTTCGTGTCGAGCAGCAGATTAAGCGATTCTTCGCTAGAAGCCATCCAAGAGCAATCTGTGTTTTTTTTTTTTTAGACAACTTGACATATAGTTACATTTGTCGAGAGTATCTTTTCTAGCCTTGATGCTTCGGATGATTCTTCTATCATACCACAGAAGACTCTCCATTTTACATAATAAAAGAGATTCAAATGCGTGGAATTCTGCCAATTGAAAAATTCAAACATCCAACATCGAAAGCTTCCGTACACTTTTTTAGTATTTATTATGAAATATGGAGACGAAACTTACATCATTCGACAGGTGCTGCGACATAGATTTGCACAAACAAAAAATCTACACCCACGATTTTTTTGCCGCCATTAAAGCTGGTAAAATTAATAGATACAAAAACGCGAATCCCAAACTTTCGACATACATAATAAGAGCCACTGATTTTGGCATTTATGGCTGAAATTTCTATAATACGTATGTTTGAAATTGTATTTAAAATCGTCTTGGTCGTCATATCGAGCACAACAACGAGTGTTTCACAATAAGTTCCTAATACTTTGTGAGTACATTTAGAACCTTCGAATAAATGCGCTGAGGTGGTGCCAAATTTATTTGTGTTTCTGTTTTTACTTAAATTTTTGGCGACAAATTGTTTTTTACTCTTTCATCTTGCTAAGAGATTTTTTATTAGTTTTTTTCTTTTTTCGAACGTTGCCACATCAGTTTCATCTATTTCGCTATTTACTTCAAACAGTACCGGCGATTGTCAATTCAAGTTAACTTTTACACCAGCCTCTCCTTCTTCGTAATAGTATTGGAACGTCGTATTATATTACTTTTTGGGCGTTGTTCTCAGGGAATCTTCTTGAACACAACACCAGCTGTGTCGGCAGTTTAAGATGCCATTTTTGACGTAAAGGAGGAAGGAGAATATACTCCGCAACGCATACTCCTTTGAGGTGTCCGACTTTGGAAGAGAAATAAACAATTGCGATGGCGCACCGCACCGCACACAAAATCGTAAACAATTTCGGCAACCAATTTCTGTCGCGTTACAAAATGTCGGAACAATTCTCCGAACAGTTGTTCCGAAGAATACTACGCAGCAAAAATCCTACGAATCGTATAAAATCGGAGAATTTTCCGTTCCGACGGGTACCTCGCTAGGGCTGATGTTGTAGTGCTTGTTGTAGCCTTCTTTTCAACTTAAGGGCACCATTTTTCAGCCACAGAATATGACCGCCACTAACTACCCTTCGCTTACGCGGTGGTTGAGGTCGTGATCACTAATTGCTTCGCTATTTATAATAGATTCAAGGTATTTAAACTTTTCGCACTTCTAAAGTGCTGCTCTGGAATAGCCCCGTGTGGATCACAGAAAGGACAGCATAGGTTAGGTTAGGTTAGGTAAGGTGGCTGTCTAGAAAGACACTCATAGACCATATACATTTAGGTCCTTTGTGATACCACATGAGTTAAGGGAATGGGGGATGGACAGCATAAGTGTTTTGTCTTTAATAAATAAACAATTTTACTTATGTATTAACAGCCTTATTTATAAACTCACCGGGCATTACATTTGGTTGTGGTTGGTGGAATTGGACGAGGTATATGGATATAAGAAGACACATAGATACATGATAGCAGGTTCATATTTCAGCAGTCGCTTCGAAGACATTTCTGAATTTTGCCAGATAATTTCTTGGTTTCAGAGCAAAAAGTAATAGATTTCAGTGTTTTCCGTAATAGTTTATCGAAATTCTTACCTTTTTGGACACAAACCTCGATTTAGTAAAGTTAGAAATGAAAAATGTATATAAACAACTTTAGGAGAGCCACGCAGAGGCTGCGTAGATCCTCACGCGACGTTCAACTAAACAATATCGTAGAGGTGTTGTAAGGGAATCTAATAAATACGGCTGTAATTGAATAATGGACAATTTTTGCTGGCTGAGAGTCAATGTTTTTGGTTTGACCATTCGGAGCGGGCAATACCATCAATTGATGGTTGATACTTATCATTAATTTTTTTATGATATTGCGACGATCAATTGTCAATCAACTGTTGATCGATTGTGAACGTACATCAATTATCGATAGTCGGTGGATAAATCGGTATTGTGAATTTCAATGGTGAACACCTTATTGGTAGCTGTCTATTTTTCTATCAATCGCAATTTCGGTGATTATATTCTTTCCTAAGTTATAAGCGATTAGAAAACTCGCAACAGAATGCTGGGTAGTGAAAAATATTTCTGACATTATTTGCAAATGTGCAGAGTCTCGTTACTTTGTGGAAGTGATTCTGATTAAGATCAAATCAAAGGTCCATGCAGAACCAAATTTTATCTTTTCTTAACAATTCATCGAGATATAATTTCGATTTATTACGTGATGAGAACAAGCCAAACCAACGAATATGAAGTCAACAGGGGGTCAATTCTCGTTCTATGAAAAGGTGAAACCAAACGTCAAACTTTTTCATATGAATAATTTCTTTTCACAGCCCCATTTGCAAGTGAATGTTTTTAGTGAGAGTTTAAGAATTTAGAACCCTCTTTCATACAACACAGTGTGCGGTATTGAATTCACCACGATATTTTCACTTATTGAACCAGAATCGCATTTTAGTACAAAGTGAATCGAAATAAGAAAGCGAATGTGAAAACGATTTATACGATTCACTCTTTCACAGAACGAGAATCGACCCCCAGGAAAAGTGAATTTATTCTAAAGAAAGAGATAATATATATCAGTGGCGTGGCTTCCATATACCCCGATTCCTACCGACTTCCCTTTTTAAATTTCCACCAGTCAACACTATCCAAATATCGATTAAACCCTACCAAATTCACAAAAGGGTACACACGTTAGCCATAAAATAAATATTGTGTATGTATCCTTTTTCAGCGCTCATCGTCATCGTCACGACAAAGCGAAGGTAACCCCAAATATGGCAGGTTATTAAAGCTCTCACTGGTTAGTTGATTTTGAGAGAGCATTTACTTGTTATCTCTTTTTCTTTCTTCCCTAAATACTGTGTATGGGGAATGCGGATGTGGTTATGAACAAAATAACACGCCTTTCTTCGAGTTATTCGATTTCAGTGAGTGGCAGGTAGTATGTTGAGGTAGGTAAGGGAAAGTGTTTTGGCTTACAAATTCAGTTGACTTAAAAGTGAATTTAGTAGTTAACCCAATTTGCAAATGTTCAATGTATGATTTTGTTTCAAGGTACACAGATGTAAGGTTTTTTACATTTGTATGGGATTAATCTAGGCGCAGTGGCTTAGTGGTTAGTTTGTTGTCAAGTTTCGAATCCCGCAAAAACCCAAATTCCAACTTAGGGTTTTTTTCCCTGCGCCACCTCTCGCGAACGTCTGACAAACATCCGAGAGTATGACTGTCTTGAAAGAGCTTCTCAATTAGCCTTTTGGAGTCGGCATAAAAATGTAGATCCCTTCCATTCGTTCCAAAAATGAAAACTCACACAAAACGATAGGTTGTGAGAAGCTAGGCCTAGGGTCCCTCCGGACCTGTTGCGCCAACTATTTATTTATTTTCATGGGATTAATTTTGCTTCCCCTTCCCATTTGAAAATGTTCACGCCACGCCACTGATATTTATACAACCTTTTCACTTGGTATGGCCGGAAGGGCGTACATAATTTTCTTTCATTAATCCAGTTTGGAAAATGGTGCTACCAGATGGGTAATCACAAGTATTCATAGGGTTAAACTGATTTTGTAATTTTAAACTTCAATTTTCGTAAACGCCTACAGTGAGTGAACTTAAACATTAAATAGAAAGTTAAATTAGAAAAAAACATTACAATGCCTAAGTGGCAAATTGGCACTTTGAGTACCTAAGTAGGATCTAATTAAAATCAAATGTCTTCATAGCCACATAAATTTACAAAAAAATAATCGGTAATAATCGCACGCTTGTTATTCAAAGTCAAATGCCTTCCTCACATTGAAGGAAATAAATTCCAATGATGCCGGTCATGGCGCAATTACGATTGCAGATTTTGAAGAGAATTATTCTCGTTCAGTGGCTCGATGGTAAGTGTACAAAACTTCGCAGCGAGGGCCTAGGTTCAACCTTCGAAAAAACACAAATTAGATTATTTTCACTGTGTCCTTTCTTACGAACGTCTGACAAACACCTGAGAATTTAATTTCAGCTTCTCAATGTAGCAATTACATTCCTACAAGAAAATTAACACTTTAACAAATCGTTGTGAGAAGCTTTTCTTACAGTCTTATATGGATGACTTAGGTGCAATAACTTATATCGTTTAATCCTATATTCAAGGATGTTTACTCCACATGCATTAGCTGCTTGGACTAGACTAGACTTAGGTTAGGTATGTGGGCTGGCGTGGAGTACTCCGTGCCACACTCAGGTCAACATTCACCCATTTTGATGCCCATGGGGGAAAGTTTGTCCCTTGCCCATAATAACCCTGTCCATAAATAATAGCAATTAATTACTCACTGTGCTGTTGTATACAATCCATCCTGTGGATTTGATAAAGCACATTATCTTGTCTACTGCTGTGCTGGAAAGCTCGTCTAGATCGTGGAAGAAGTGTCTCACTAGGAATCTGTACCGTTTGTGTTGGAGTCACTGGGCAGTGACATAGGAAGTGGGTTGTGTCCTCAAGAGCTTTCTCATCACAACAGCCTCTACAAAGTTCTTCTTCCATCAAGCGCAATTTCTTCATGTGATACCGCAGACTAGAGTTAATTTTTCGAAAATGGAGTCAAACGTGAGTTCGTTAATTCGATGAAATTTGCAGTCGAAGAATATATAAACTTTTGATAAAATATCTGGGAACTGAAAGTCACTGTGAGTGACTAAACATCATAAAACATAAACAAACGCGAGTCCTGTGCACCCTCTTAAGACGTTTAAACCGCTCTTATTAATATCAAGCGGGAAGGGAACAGAGATTTACTCTGTCATAGGATTTCTTTTGTTATTTGTCGTCGGTGTTTTTTTTTTTTTTTTAGTTTATTGTGTTATGAAAAAATCACAACCAATAATAAGCGGTTTGCTCGCGAACATTATTTTTATAAAGGGTTTTTCAATAAGAGCGCTACAAAAGTTTTTTTTTTAAATAAAACAAAAACGGTTTTGGATATCAATGAAATTCTTTATTCCTGTGAAAGTACGTTCGATGCCATTATGTATGGAACTCGATTTCTTTTGCATGGCCACCACGGGCACGTTTGCAGAAGTCTAGACGCTGAACCCATTTTTCGACGGTTTTCAAGCATAAATCGACCGAATCTGCTGCAATTTCACGTTCGATATTCGTACGAATTTCATCAATCGTCGCTGGCTTGTTGGCATAGACCATAGACTTGACGTAGCTCCACAGTAAATAGTCTAACGGCGTCAAATCGCACGACCGAGGCGGCCAAGCGACTGGACCATTTCGTGAGATAACGCGTTCTCCAAACTTGGTTTCCAATAAATTGATTGTGACATTCGCTGTGTGGCTTGTGGCGCCGTCCTGTTGGAACCACATGTCCCCCAAGTCCATATCATCCAATTGGGGCCAAAAATATTCGGTTCTCATTGAACGGTAGCGATTCCCATTCACAGTAACGTGCCGGTCTTGATCATCACGGAAGAAGTACGGCCCAATGACGCCGCCGGCCCATAAACCACACCAAACCGTAATTTTTTCGGGATGCAATGATGGCTCATGGAGTACGTGTGGGTCGCTGCTTGACCAATACCGTATATTTTGTTTATTGACGAAGCCATTCAGCCAGAAATGAGCTTCATCGCTGAAGATGATTTTTCGATGAAAATCCGAATCATTTTCAAGTTGTTGCTCAGCCCAATTCACGAACATACGACGCTTATGGTAGTCAAGCGGCTTCAGTTCTTTTCGCAAAATTCGCTCAATTGTGATCTGCTAGGTCGATTATGACGACCATAAATTGGACGTAGCGCTCTTAACGTTGAGGCCACTGACTCCGAATTTCGGTAGTAAATTTTAATAATTTCGACTCGTTGTTGGCTCGTATATCTTTCCATCATGAAATGTCAAAAGAACGGCAAGAAATTCGGCGTCGTTTGCTGTCCCTGTCGCTCTACTTTTGTAGCGTCCCTGTTGAAAAATCCTTTACAATTATCTTAATGATGCACTGGATGGCGGTTGATTTCTCCGGGGTATGCACTATGCAGTCCTGCGTAAATTGCATTAAACAGTGACAAACCTTAGGTATAGCTCGAAGGTATTTATTTTTAAACTTTGGTGTGGTTTTCGCAAATATTCATAGAGCAATCAGTTGCCCCTACACTCCATTGAATGTATCCGGTGATCCGCTATTCACCTCTTCATGCATTTTGTATTGGTCGTTCAGCTGATTGTTCTGGCTTGCCATACTGACATCAACTTTACAAATGCACACTTTAATCTGCGGATGAAACTAACAATGCCCTAACAGTTTGTATTTCCGACGGGAAAACTTGTACAGTTGTTCCAAACAACACTCGCCGTTGCCATTTTTAAAAATAAAATTCTTTTTATTAGGAACAGAACAATTTTTGTTTGATTAAGGACGCCGCAAATTGTTCATTTTCATTGTTTATTATATATACATATGCGTATGCATATGCATCATAAATATATACATGTATGTATGTATTAGTGTTCAGTAAAATATGTCTAAATTTTGTATGTTTTCGACCTGGCATGGAATCGTCCTCCGAATTTCAAAAAAACTGTTTTTCCTTAATTCTTTGTCGGAAATTTATGCTATTTAATATTAATTGAACTTCTTTGCTTTGTGTGTCAAAGGTCAAAACGATATGGAAAGGAAGTTCAAGCTTCCAAGCACCACATTTATTGGAGGGGATGAGACCGCGCTGTCGCTTAGGTGATAATAAAACACTAGTTTCGATTGCAAGTATTTCGTAACTAATTAGTTTTCGTACAGGGAAATTTTAAACCGTTTGGAAAACGTGTACTGTAACAAAATCGGCGTCGAGTTTATGTTCATCAATTCACTGGAGCAATGCAATTGGATTAGAAAGCGGTTCGAGACACCTGGTGTACTGAAGTTTTCGCCAGAGCAAAAACGCTTGATACTTGCTCGCCTAACCCGTGCTACTGGGTATGTTTGGTTGACACTATAATTTGAAGTGTCAACCAAATTAATTGTTTTAATTTTCTTAATTGTTCATTTTGTTCACCTTAGTTTTGAAGCGTTCTTGGCCAAGAAGTTTTCCTCTGAAAAGCGATTCGGTCTTGAAGGTTGTGAAATGATGATCCCAGCTTTGAAGGAAATTATCGATGTTTCAACAGAACTTGGTGTCGAATCGGTTATTATGGGTATGCCACATAGAGGCCGTCTGAATACATTGGCTAACGTTTGTCGTAAGCCCCTGCATCAAATCTTTACGCAATTCGCTGGTCTGGAAGCTGCTGATGACGTATGTTTATAATCGATCAAAGTCTTAAGATTCCGTTAATAGTTGCATCTTTTCTTAGGGTTCCGGTGATGTAAAATATCATTTGGGCACTTATATTGAGCGCTTGAACAGAGTGACAAACAAAAACATTCGTTTGGCTGTTGTTGCCAATCCATCACATTTGGAAGCAGTCGATCCTGTTGTCCAGGGAAAAACTCGCGCAGAACAATTCTATCGCGGCGATAGTGAGGGAAAGAAGGTGATGTCCATTCTTATTCACGGTGATGCTGCATTCTGTGGTCAAGGTGTTGTTTATGAAACCATGCACTTGTCTGATTTGCCTGACTACACAACACACGGCACTATCCACGTTGTAGCAAACAACCAAATCGGCTTTACCACTGATCCGCGTTTCTCCCGCTCCTCACCGTACTGTACAGATGTTGCCCGTGTCGTTAATGCTCCTATTTTCCACGTCAATGCTGATGATCCAGAAGCGGTGATGCACGTTTGCAAAGTTGCAGCAGAATGGCGTGCAACCTTCCATAAGGATTGTGTCATTGATTTAGTCGGATACCGTCGCAATGGACATAATGAAATTGATGAGCCAATGTTCACTCAACCATTGATGTACCAAAAAATCCGCAACCACAAGAACTGTAAGTATAGTTTTTTATTTATTTCAATAAGTCAGTGTTTGGTGGCAGTCAAGTTGCGGCTACCTTTGTGAATGAAAGCCTGAAAAGAAAAGAAGTGATTTGCTCTTATTATGACTGTTCTTGGTTACTTTCAGGCTTGGATTTGTACGCTGATAAATTGATCGCAGAGGGAACTGTTACATCCGAGGAAGTAAAATCAGTTCACGATAAATACGAAAAAATTTGCGAAGAAGCTTTTGATTTGGCAAAAAAAGAAACCCACATCAAGGTATGCTAATTTATTTGTTTCTTTTTTATACAACTCACCAAAACTAGGATCTTGACAAAACAGTTTACAAAATAGGGTCTGATATGTACCCCTATTTATTATATACTAGCTGACCCGACGAACTTCGCTCCGCCCAAAAAATTTCTTTCAAAAATTTATCATACTAATATATAAACCAAAATCTGCATGGTCTATTAACCAACAAAAAAAACTAAATCGCAGTCGGTAGGCTGTCACATTGAAGTAAACCTGCTACAGAAAATGTTTTCGTTAAGATTGAGCCGCAAAAGGAGCTATCTATATAATTAGGTCTCAATTTTTAAAATGGATTTTTACATTTCAGTACAAGGATTGGATCGATTCGCCTTGGTCTGGCTTCTTTGAGGGTAAGGATCCCCTTCGTTTGTGCCCAACTGGTGTTAAAGAAGAAACCTTGGTGCACATCGGAAGCAGGTTTTCAAGCCCACCACCTAATGCAGCCGAATTCGTTATTCACAAGTACGAAATATTTACTTTATGCAATTTATACGTTATTAATTTTGTTATTTTTTTTTTATTTTTTATTTAGAGGTTTAATGAGGGTCTTAGCGGCCCGCCGGGAGATGGTAGAGAAGCGCACTGTAGACTGGGCTCTCGGTGAAGCAATGGCCTTTGGTTCTCTTCTCAAGGAGGGAATTCATGTACGTCTATCTGGTCAAGACGTAGAACGTGGCACCTTCTCCCATCGTCATCACGTTTTGCACCATCAGTTGGTCGACAAGGCTACTTATACATCATTGTGCCATTTGTATCCAGATCAAGCTCCTTATTCGGTGTCGAACAGCTCCCTTTCGGAATACGCTGTACTCGGCTTCGAACACGGTTACTCCATGACTAATCCAAATGCTCTTGTCCTGTGGGAAGCCCAGTTCGGTGACTTTAACAACACAGCCCAGTGCATAATAGATCAGTTCATTTCAAGCGGACAAGCGAAATGGGTGCGCCAATCTGGACTTGTCATGTTGCTGCCCCACGGCATGGAAGGTATGGGACCAGAACATTCTTCAGCAAGATTGGAACGTTTCCTTCAGTCTTCTTCGGATGACGCCGACTACTTCCCCCCCGAATCCGATGAATTCGCTATCAGACAACTGCATGATATTAACTGGATCGTTGCAAATTGTACAACACCTGCAAATTACTTCCACATCTTGAGGAGGCAAATAGCTTTGCCGTTCCGCAAACCACTTATCATCATGACTCCGAAATCACTGCTGCGACACCCGGAAGCTAGGAGCACATTCGACGAAATGGGCAAAGACACCGAATTCCAACGCATAATCTCCGACCAAGGACCAGCAGGTCAGAATCCAGCTGGCGTTAAAAAGGTGGTTTTCTGCTCTGGAAGAGTGTACTACGACCTGACCAAAGCCCGCGCTGATAAAAAACTTGAAAACGAAATTGCTATTGTTAGGGTTGAACAGGCGAGTTGCACATATATTTTCTAAATAGAAAATTGAATTTAATCCGAAAATGCATCCACAGATTTCTCCATTCCCATTCGATTTGGTGAAAGAGGAAGCAACTAAGTTCAAAGATGCTGAACTTGTCTGGGCCCAAGAAGAGCATAAAAACCAAGGCGCATGGACGTACGTGCAACCTCGGTTCCTTACAGCCCTCAACTCCTGTCGTGACATCAGGTAAATTTTTACATTGCGTTCACAGTAAATTTTAGTTTTAGTTGTTTCCTTTTACAATTATGGATTTAAATTTCGGGATAGGTGTAAACATGCTCGAATATTCGATTACTGCGCCATATGAACATTTAAATTCGCATAGTATTTACTTAATTATTTTTATTTATTTCAAATAACATTGTTAGATCTTCTGGCGTATTTTCCTCCATTTTATTTTCCTTCTGTTAGTATGCAATATAAAACTGCTGCACAATCCATTGGTGGCATGGCTTTTTTTTAATACAAAGAATACTGTTTTTTTTTTTTTTTTTTTTGTATTTAATTTATTATGAGTGCTATTTTGATAATAAGTTTTGTTTCTAGAGTGCTATAATATAACTCAGTACGAACTCAAAGTGTGTGTTTTTCCAAATGTTTTAATTTTGTTGTGAGCCCACCATGAAATGTACTTGAAATTATTGTGTTCCAGCCCGAATGGCCAAGATGTTTCCCCATCCATTACCACCACTAGCAATCATAATAACCCTAGTGATAACAGTGGATCATGGTTGAGTCGTGTGTTCGTCAAAAACCAATCATCTACACAAAACACCAACGATTCATACAATGCCAAACACTTCGACCTCAAATTCGATTCGCGCAAAGATTTTAATAGACCCTCAGACGGAAATGCTGCTAAGTCCCGTAACACAAAAATTGGAAGAAAAATTAGGTGAGGGTCGGGAATACAAATCGCAATAATTCGATTTTAAATTGGATGTTTTTACGCAAATGAGAATACCCTTGTATATCATTTGGCTTTTTTAATGCATTTTAACCCCCTTACTATGTTTTTTTTTTATTTCATCTTAAACATTTCTTTGAGAGATTCTCTCTTTTTATTTTTTTTTATTTTTTTTGTCGTAGTATCATACATAATCATCAGTTGCATAATGCCTTAAAATGTTTAAAATGTAGACTACATTAGTGGAAAAGGTTCACATAAATTGTGAGGAGTTGTGTTTTGTTGATATTATCTGTATTGGAGACATTTTTTTTTTTTTGTTCGCAAATTTTCTTTATTTAGTAGTATTTTGAGCTACCCTACTCACAATGTTAGAACACTTTCCAAAAATTAAATGTTAAAAACTAACAATACGTTTCACTTTCAATTTTAATTACATACCCTTTGATTTATGTACATTTTTTTTTAACTGATTCTATATTTACGTTTTCTAATAAAATCCAAAGCGGAAAAGCTTAATATGGGGTGCCGTAAAATTTCAAAATTGCAAAATTGTAGCAAGTTAAATGAGATATCTGAGGTCCGAGGCTTAAAATATTTTCAGTTGACTATCAGGAGACAGACGCAGTGCATATTGTAATAGACGACTTTTGAGGTTAATTTGCAAAATTTTCTCTAAGAAAATATTAAAAAAACATCCTATTTTATATCGATTACATTTATTCAAAAGATTTTCAAACTTTTTGATACCGTCTCCCTTCGTATAGCAGGATTTTTCAAGTTCCACGTTTGTTGCTTCCACGAGTTCGGAATTCGATTTAAGTTTGTTTTTTGTCGAATTTCTGAAAGTAGATCTAGAGTCTCTCATAGGTTAGTTTTGATTTCTATTTAATTATTATCCTGTTACTCATTTCAAAACAAATATTCCCTTGCAGTTGCAACAACTTTGGTTGAGATTATGTACCAGGTTCTCCGGTATCAATACATTCAACTTTTAGTTTACTTTCTATTTTGAAATCCAAATAGCTAAGAGTCTTTTCATAGTCAAGTTCTCTTGCGAAAAACAAAAACAAAAACAATCATTTTAACAGCTACTATATCAGGCACATATACAGGGTGGGCCAGATACAAGTTTCTTTTTAAAAATGCAATAAAATGAACAAAATTATTTTGTTCGATGTATTATGGCATTTTCCATTAATTTTGGAACACAACGTCGTTCAAGTGGCTGCCTCGGCTGGCTTCGCAGAAGCGCACTCTGTCACTCCCATTTTCAGAGACCTTGTTGATGGTTTCGGGCTCTAGCTCACGGATTGCTAGGATGTTATTGGCTTTAAGAGCTCGAAACGTTTCCGGATTGTTGGCATAACATCGGTCCTTGACGGCTCCCCACAAAAAAAAAAAAAAAAAGTCCAAAGGGGTCAAATTGCAGCTCCAGGCGGCCAACCGACATCGCCAAGACAGCTGATAACATGATTTGGGAATTTGGTGTGCAAAAGATCGATTGTTGCATGAGCTGCGTGCCATGGTGGGCCATCCTGCATGAACCAGAGGTCATCCAAATCCATGTCCTCAATTTCAGTAAAAATAAAGTCGGAAACGTTGTTCCCAGCCTCATTTTCGAGTCACACTCTCGGCTATAGCAGCCACATTCTCGTCTGTGCGCATCGTACGACGACGGGAACCATGAGTGTTGTCGACTAGCATACAAGTCTTAACGAACTTTTTACACAGACTTGCGTACAGAAGGCGCGGTGGTTCATTTCGGTCAAAACTTCTTTTCAAAAAACGCACTGTTTGGGCTACACAGCACTCAATTTGGAAATAAGTTTTCAATATTTTCCAACGTTGTTCAAGCGTAAAGGAACTCATTTCGTTCCGCAGAGGTATGATACTGACTTTCTGTCAAGATTTCGACCGGAAAACAGCTGTCAGTGTCAAAATAACCTATGTTTTAAAAAGAAACCACAAGATGACCCACCCTTTATATTGCCATAATAAATTTAAGATAGAAACGTCGCTGCTCTACTCTTTCCCCAATTCATAAGTCATTTTTCTAATCAAACAGTTTTTAGCTTTGTACGTAATCAGGTCTGTTTCTTTATTTTTAAATCTTACGAATTTTTACTCAGTGCCGTTCCTTAACACAAAAAATTCGTAAAAGAGAGCGTCATCGAGAGAGCAAGATATTACCCCTCCACTGAGAATCTTACGAATTTTTACTCAACAAATTTCTTTGTGTAAGAAGTGGAAAGCTGTCAGCCACCTTACAACTAAAAGCTGATTTGAAATTTGTTGTCCCATTTGGCATATGTGTGATTATTTTTTGACTTCTTGCTTGTTAAAATGGTATCAACAGGGGGCAAAATAAAATTGAATGTTCTCCTCAAGATTCTTTCGAAAGTGGCGACGAAATTCTTCCTCGCTGGAACAATTAACAATCGCCTCCATGTAATTCTTCATGCAGTGTCGCTTTTTCCTCTTTTCGAATGCTTGTATAGTTCAATCAGTACAAACTCCACATACTCGGAGTCATCAAAATAATGTTCAAATTAAATGATATAACTAATTTTCTTAGTAAATTAACAAATTCCTCAAGTTTATCAGAAATTTTAACGACTTTTCGTCGTTAAAATGTCTGTATCTGTCATTTTTCATAATTTACAACAAAAACGTTCCCAAACTTTTTCGTAAGCATCTCTCTCTGTGAGAGAATTTATCCCCACCACTGCCATTTTGACAGCCTTTTCCATTTTTACTACAAAAGTAAAGGAACAGACATCATAATTATTTAAAGGAACAAATTTTGTGGAAACGCTTGAGAAAAAATTGAGCACACTAATTTAGTAAGGGAAATGTATTCCATGTTGTTCATTATTAGAGGCGTCAAAACCTAATTCACTTTACTAGACGCACTGTGGTAGAAATTCTACCATTACAGTGACCTGGCTTATATCCAATATATTGCACGCAGCATTGCATCTCTGTACAATCTTCCCAACAAAAAAATCAAGCGAATATCTTGTGATTTGAAAGTGGATCTTAACTATTTGCCTTCGCCTATTTATATATAAGACATGCCGCATCCACTATAGCCAATGGGAGTCGAACATTTCTAACTAGGTCTTCTATCACCATGCACAAGTACAGTTCTTTATAGTATGTTCCTAGAAACTTCTGTGATACATACAATATTAAAGGTTACATCTAGAACTTTGCGCTTAAAATATTTAACAAAAGGTATTTTCCTTCGACAGGATCCCGAGCCATGCGCTTGTGCCATAATTGTAGAAACAGCATAATCAAGAGAAAAACAAATTCCGGCACGTAATGCTCGTTCACGGACGACGTGATTCGACCCCTGATCTAGCAACTTCTTGTTGCTAGGGATACGAACGATTCTTGATTATTATTGATTCATACTTCAGAGTTTGTGGTGGCCAAATGTCACACTTAAATTGTTATTGTATAGAGATGTTGCCATAAATTGTCCAAGAGACTAAAACGTATGTACGACCGAAGTAATTCTTACATTTTTATAAGATTTGTGTTCAAAAGTCACAACTATAGTCCCTATGTTCAACAATCGTCAATTTTATACTGTCTCCTTTCAATATCCAATATTTTTGTTGGTGCAAAAAACACAAGTGGTTTTATCTGAGCTACTGTGCCCGCATGTCGCTTTTTCAATTATTATTCTCCCTTTTATTCATTTCCTGTCTATGACAGATTTATCCAATTAAACACAACGTTTTAGGTGCTGCAATCTTTACCGTATGTAGACAGTAGACACATTTATGTCGATCAACATTTTTATTTATTGCTAATTTCCAATTAAACGAATTTCTTTCACCGCATACATCACCATAAGCAAATTGCCCGTCTCCGCTTAGCTAATTGACCCCATTTTGTTTTTTAAATTTTAATGACGAACTGTTGCTTAACCTTACTATGTGCGTTTTCTTTCTTTTAAAGAAGTGAAGTGGCTATTTGCGTACTATGAATAAAATTCGATCGTCGATCGGTTTTTAAGTTACCTATTGAGTATCCTTGATCGTCCCGCTCTCTGTATGCTTTTGTTTTAAAGTTTGTTCGCCCCACTAATTTCTGTTTCAGCGAAAAGTTAAAGTCGGTTAGCGGTAAAGCGTACATACGTATTTGAACGTACATATGTAAAAAACAAATTATTCATTGAATAGAATGAAATCGTTGTCTGTGTTATATTTTCGTCTTGGGCCTGGAGTCGAATTGCCATTTCCATGAAAGAGCTATACGTTCACGGAATTAAGTTGATTTTACATCTGAAAGAGAAACAAATTCCGTCAGTTAATGCTCGTTCACGGACGACGCGATTCGACCCCTGAATTTACTCATTTTCACGCTTGGTAACATTTTTAACTCTCTCGTTTCGAATCTTCTCTGTCATAAGTCTTCTTCTTCAATTACATAATTTCGATTTTGTTTTATTCGTTTTCGTAAAATGCTTTGACAATTTACCGTTTTTTTTTAAACAACTAAAGCTAACTGCACACTATCTGTAGTCGTGGTTATGTATTAAAAAAAGGCTTCCCGAATACTAGGCGAATTGAGCAGTATTGGTTTTACTGGTAGTTTATTGAAATGGTAAATCGCATTAATTGAAGTTAAATATTTTAAACGTGTAATTCCGGCTGTTTTGCTCAACTTATCCTTGTTCTGATCATCCTAATGGGTCTGTTCGGTTGTTTGGTTTGTTTGCCTTCATAACGAAAGCGTTACTTAAGTTGTTTGTACAGGTAAACAGCCATTTGCCTTCAGTCTTTTTTTGCGTTCTAAGTTACAGCAGGAAATTGTTAACACAAAAACCATGTTTGTTGAAAGAGAAGCGATTTCAATATACAATATTTTTATTGAGATTTCCGTATATATTCTGCTCACACCAGATGTGAGGTATTTTCTACATTGACTGGGTGAATTTGTTATCAGAGAGTTATGAATTCGGATCATCTATTGATAAATAAGAGGCAGGAGAAGTGATATGGGAAAAAATGTTCTCAGTACATAGTGGCATCAGGGTTCCCCGACTTTCAATCGATAATCAACAATCAGTCGTATTGCCCCCTTCGCCACGCTATAGGTCGTCTTCAAGTTTCAGTTTTCATAATCATAATTCAGTCGTTGGGAATGGATGTACTTAATTGGTCACAATTTTTTATTAATAACGAGTTCATTTAATTCACAATGTGAGTTGGCTTTTCTGTAATGTCCACAACAGTACATTATCATAGTCTCGATGACATTGGAGAAACGAGACATTTGTTGCATAGTTGCAAATCTGTTATATTTTCGGTAATTTTGTTGTTATCAAATTTTGTCCTTGTCTCCAAACCTATTTGTTCCTTTGTTTTGTCTCTTCCTTCATTTAACCTAATTTCATTTGTTCAATTATTGTGAATATAATAAAGCATTTATAATTTGAAGAGAAATATTAATATAATATTTGCACGCTTTTTTCACAGTACAGTACTTTGCATGTCTTTTATTTGAATGAAATACAAAATGCGCCAAGAAATATAAAGACGAGTTTTTTTTTTTAGTTTTTCATTGGCAACAAGTATAACAATTTATGTTCGAAAACATTCTTGGCTATTTTAAAATTTAGCAAAATGCATTTGCTGCGCTCACCATTCATAATAAATATTACATTCATGTAGCATAAGGCACGTTTTCAACAACAAGATTTTCAACTCATTCTGTTCTTTTTGTTTTGTTTTTTTTTTTTTTTATACATATTCTACGAAATATACTACACATATCTTGGATGACATCACACAGCTATATCGGTCGCCCGACTGGAGCATCAACCGCCACTGGATCAAAGGCTCAGCATATCCGCGAACTGAATGCTCTACTAAACGATGCTATGGCACTCTAAACATATGTTTAATGTTTGCTAAAAAATATTAAATTCAAAATAGTGTTAGATCTAGAAGACACAAAGTTTCTAGTATGTGACCACATAGCGTATTTTCGTTTGATACAGACAAAAACGTTATATTATTATTTATTAATTTATTATCTCAGTTGAGGTTAGATTGTTGTCATTATTAGTTTTCAAAAAGTTCACAAAGAATCGGTTTAAAGTTTATGGACATGTAATTTAATTTGATTTCATTAAACGAGAGCCCTAAAATTACCTGGGGCTTGTATTTGATTGCGTGTTTTTTTTTTTTTTTTTGCTTTTAAACTGATATATCTAGATTTATGTAACAATAGAATTAATTGTAAAAACTAGAGCTTTAAACTGCTCTGAAAGAGTTATAGATATATTACGATGGAAATATTTTTGATAAACTCAAAATCTTTTATGTTTCTTTCAACTTTGACCAATAAAAAAAAAATAATGTTTTTCGCAATTGTATTTCTTTTCGAAACGAGAACCTGATTTCATACTATCGTTAATAGCTTATTTTTGTTTTAGTACGTAAGATATCGGAACGGAAAAAACATATACGTATGTGACAAAAAGAGAAAATGGCACTCTAACTTACAAAAAAAAATGAAATTGTTTGACTAAGAAATTAGCTCGTTGGTTTGTAATCAAATACACACAACTAAAACGTGATAAAGATCGATATTGATTTTTTAATGTAATGATTGTTATTTATTATTAGAAATTAACATAAAAATGCACTTACTATTATAGCATCGTATTTTTTTATTTCTATTGAAATAATGAATATAAAAGTACGTTAAAAAACATACCAACAAATCTATACCTTCACCAAATTAATTAAATAAAATCAATGGAAAAATAGTTCCACTTATATTTCTGAAATGGCGGCAAAAGATTGGACTACTTTTTTTTTTATTTAGATAAAACAAATAAAATTTGATGTATTAACATCTTGATTTACACGGATTCGATATTTTTGTAAAAGAAAAATTGAATATTGGTGAAATATGTGTTCTGCCTTTTATAAAGTTTCTCTTGACCGTAATTCGTGCTGACATTTTGTGCATTATATATTCATTCCTCCGGATGTGGCTAATATGTAAACGGATGAAGAAGATTGAATAGTGAAGGTTATGTGCTCCTGTTGGTAGAAAAATGATCAAAAATGCTATGCACCTCTAAGATGAGAAACTTTAATAGGTTACGTGCTGCCATCACTGCGAGAACCGCATAGAAGGAGTATGACAAAATGATGCATGTATTACAGTACGAGGGCAGTTTGATAAGTCAGTGACTTTTATAATTTTTTGCTCAGTAACTGTAAATTTTTATTTTACTATCGCCAAGTGAAATCTCTTATTAGACTACTGTGAAATTTTGAGTAGCCGGCATCATTTACTTTGTGTTTGACAGCTGTTTAAAGCAATAAACCTCAACAATTTTAATGCAAATGGAAAAAAGTGAATTTCGTGTGCTGATTAAGCATTATTTTTTACGTAAAGAAACCATCACCGAAACCAAGGAAAGGCTAGATAAATACTATGGGGTATCTGCACCACCAATTTCAATGGTTAAAAAGTGGTTTACTGAGTTCCGTTGTGGTCGTACCAGCACAAATGACGCCGATCATTCAGGACGCCCCAAAGAGGTCGTTACGCCAGAAATCGTCGATAAAATTCATGGAATGAGGCTGAGGCTAAATCATATTTTACATGAATATTTGGACATGAGAAAGCTATCCGCGCAATGAGTGTCGCGATTGCTCACAATCGACCATAAACGCAACCGAGTGACCATTTCAAAGGATTGTTTAATGATGTTTAGCCGTGATCCCGATGAGTTTTTGCGCTATTTCGTAACCGTTGACGAAACATGGATCCACCACAACACACCAGAGACCAAGGAACAATCAAAACAGTGGGCTTCTACAGGCGAACGTGCACCAAAGAAGGTTAAAGTGGGTCTTTCTGCCAACAAGGTCATGGCCACAGTATTTTGGGATGCACGCGGTATCATTCATATCGATTACCTTGAAAAGGGAAAAACGATCACCGGCGTCTATTATTCAGAGCTTTTGGATAGATTTGATACTGAATTGAAGCAAAAACGACCGCATTTGGCCTAGAAAAAAGTGCTGTTTCATCAAGACAATGCCCCGGTGCACACGGGTTGCCAGTCAGCATGGCAAAATTCCACAAATTACGCAATGAACTGCTACCCCATCCAGCATATTCTCCAGATTTGGCCCCTTGCGACTATTTCCTGTTTCCAAACCTAAAGAAATGGCTGGGCGGCTAGAGATTTAGGTCCAATGAGGAGGTCATCATTGAAACAAATGCCTATTTTGAGAGTTTTTGAGAAAACCCATTATTCGGAGGGAATAACAAAATTGGAGAAACGCTGGGCTAAGTGTATCGAGCTAAAAGGAGATTATGTTGAGAAATAAAAAACTTTTTGGCCAAAAAAATATGTGTTATCCAAAAAGTCACTGACTTATCAAACAACCCTCGTAATTGCTACAGAGGGAATGTTTTTGAACGCGGTTTTTATGCTGGATGTATATTAATAGATCAAAAAACGATGACCAGAATGCTGTCCGGAAATTCAGGGGTGGAGGCATTGATTCAAGGGGTTATGTATACCTTTATAATTACGACTTAATCCAGGTACGCTTGCCGATAGGCCGCTGCCATCACAAAAGACTACCAGAGTCAATACCGACCGCGCTTCCACCAACCTCGCAAGAAGTCCTGTGCCACTACATTTAAGTATCGAGACACTGCACGCGGGA
The DNA here is from genome assembly GCA_946477585.1 of Cheilosia urbana. NCBI lineage: Eukaryota > Metazoa > Arthropoda > Insecta > Diptera > Syrphidae > Cheilosia > Cheilosia urbana. The sequence continues at coordinate 27,909,164 of OX297855.1, forward strand.
AATGTAACATTATTGAAATTTAAAACGTCATTGAAGGGAGAAAGAAGATCGAAAAGAGTGGGTACCAGGACCGCGTGGTTCAGTCGACCCAGAGATTCCAGTCCAGTAATAAGGTTCGAAAGCTTAACCGAAAGATAAAAAGGCCATTTAATATGATGACGATAGTAAAGAATCCCATCACCCATATTATAATATATACATAATAGCCAATTCTAACGAATGTCTCTATTCGTTCGAATGAACTTTCTGTATTTTGATAGACATTCGTTCGAATTGGCTATTTGTTCGAATGTCAAAATAAGCATGTATTGTATATCTAAACCTAAATTCAATAAAGCTCGAAAGTTAATGACTTGTTGATCTTTTCAAAGCTGGTAAATAAGGTTTGGTGGGAAGAATGTGCACCAACTCATCTGTAAAATTTGGTCGGTTCCAACAAATGGAATCTCAGAATCGTTTGTCCGTTCGTCCGGTTTCCCATAATTCCTACCACGTAAACAACAAGATGGCCGACCAAAATGCACGTGTCACGTCTTTTTGCGTTTTAGGTTATGCTGTCCCTTTCAGTCATCTTCCGTGTTAGATGGTTAACATAAGAGATGAATGATTAAAAGAGATGGATATCTTTTGTGCGTCTATCCCCACAAAACCCATTTGTTTACGTTGCTGTTTTTGTAATTTCAACCCCCGACATTCAATTCGTCGCCGTCAAATTATAAAAGACAGAGTCTGCTTTACCCATAAAGGAATGAATTTACGTACCCCTAAAAGGAAGCAATGGTATAATTTTAATTCAGGAGCATATTAGGCGTTTTTCTTTTTTAGTGCAGAGCAGAATAGTATAAATAGAGTTGTTCCCTCGAAAAACAACAATTCACAAACCGACATAATTTTTCAGTAATTGTCAGGGTAACTCCCAAACAAGCGAGAATCGTTGTCACTCCTTGCTTCCTCACTCAGTCGTTATACAAAAAGTTGGCGTTTCTTCTTTAGTTCAGACACAACAGAGCTCGAATTCTTTTTTCGTTCATGGCATGATCAGAGCGTGCTCTATGAGCTCAGAATGAATTGACTGAGCAGGGTAAGTAAAAAACGCGATTACACCATATACATGTAGGAAATGAATACTGTTGATTAACAAGTTTTATTCAATAAAGAATGTATTTCGTTAGATTGATTGAAGTTGATATTGACGACTCGACGGCTCGATGATGACTGATGACTGCTTCTTTTGTTTGTTGCCGCCAAAGAAGAGAGCGAGAGTATAGTGAAGTGACGTCAACTACGGATTAATGCAGTTTGGTGGGCCTACATCCGGCCATCCTGTATTTCATCCGCCTCGGACGAAGGATAACTTTCGACGCCACTGTTGTCCGCTTGCCATGGTTTCATGAAATCGAAACTGGTTGTAGTGTTGTTTGGACCTTCATGCGATGCCACTTTCTTAACTGTATAGCGTCCACCTCTCCCTTTTGAGACAACTTCGTAAGGTTTCTTCGGCCGATGCCGTTTTTTTTTTTTAAATATCCAAATGTACTTCGAAATCCATCGGTGATTGTAAGAATGTACTTATACAGCTTTGTCGTCAAATTCATAGGGCCAATATGGTCAAGATGGAACGTGTCAAGCGGCTTGTCTCCTTTGTCCAATTGATGAAGGAATCCTTCCTGCTTTCCAGCTTTACGATTCGACAGTATGCATTTAACGCAGTTGGTGAGGCATCGCTGTACCTTCTCCTTCAGCTTGGGTATAAGGAACTCTTGCGATATTAAATGTATCGTTTTTTGGGCCCCAAAATGTCCTTCATGTTTGAGTCTTATGATTTCAGTCTCCATACGATGAGCGATAACTAAAAGGGAAAAACCATTTACTTCTTTAAAAAGGAGCTCACCTCGTATTTGGAAATTATCGTAGGTTTTTTCCTTGAGAATTTCTTTTATCGACGAATTATAGTCGTCTGCTTCTTGAGCTTTCCTGATACGCAGGAAAAGTTCTTGCTGATCTACGTAAACGACTGGTGATCGGCTAAGGGAGTCGACATGGAGCATTTAAGATCGTGCACGATGCTCAACCTCATATTTGTAGTCCTGCTTTGAAAATAGCAAACGTTTCCAGTACATAACTTTGCCATCGTTGTTCTGCTTCTTTGTTTTTTCGGCTGTAGCGAAATATAGGATGTAGCTGGTTGTCTTCTCCTCGCTGCAGAAGTATTGCCATCTTTGCTTGCGTCCGAGTGCACCTCGGTTTCTGCGCCTTGTCTAAAAATGTTGAGAACTGGTTTGCTAATTAGAGCCTGCTTCAGAGCTGAAAATGCCTGTCGTTGAGGAGCTGCAATAACAAATTTTGAATTTTTCTTTGTTAACTCGGTCAATGGTTTGGCCAAAATCGAATATGAATTAATAAAACGTCTAAAAAACCCTGTCAGTCCGTGAAACTCTTGTAGCTTTTTTATGTATGTTCGTTTTGGAACATTAGTTACAGAACGAAGTTTTTTCTCTGAAGGCTTACCGTACCATTTTCGACCACATGCCAAAGGATTGTTACTTTCTTCTGGAGAAACTTTCATTTCGATCAATTAAAAATCAACTTCTTATCAGCTGCGGTCTTCAACACGATCTTTAATTTTGACATTTATATTCGTTGACATCTCTTGATGATATGATGAGGTCATCCATGTATGTGTAGACGATGTTCCTGTTCTAAATCGCAAAATACCAGACTAATAAATCTGGCAAAAACGGCTGGAGCATTCGATAGTCCAAAAGGGACTCGATTAAATTCAAATTCCCCATCGTCTATGACAAAAGCAGTAAACTTTTTGCTGCTCTCTTCAACAGGAACATGAAATTAATCCGTTAAAATTACGACAACAAAAAAAAAAGTGTAGGACGACGCAGTGATCTCAGACTGAGGGGAAAAGCGAAAAGTTTAACGCTTGTTGCTTGTATAACAGAAAAGGAAAAACGAGAGACAAGTTCTAAAAGGGGAACAAATAAAAAATCTCTTTAAAACTTAAACTGTCCAAAAGTAAAATTAAAAAGTATTTTCATTACAAAAAAATTTCAAAGTTTAGTTAGAATGAAATTTGTATACTTAGTGCATGAAAGAAAACAGCCCGTCGAACGTCAATCACATCTAGGCACTTCAATGCGCAAAAAATAAATGGATTATACAGTCCACCACGGATATAAGAAAAACTCATATAAGAACAAATTGCCTATATAAAAACACATGTGGAAACAAAATACTATATTTATATTATTATTATTACGTCCATATAAAAAAGAGCTGGGGTCGAATCGCGTCCTCCGTGATCGAGCATTTCGTGACGGAATTTGTTTTTGTTTCACATGTCAAACCAACTTAATTCCGTGAACGGGAAGCTCGTTCACGGAAGTGGCGATTCGAACCCTTATAAGAACCATTTGGATATAAGAAACGAACGTTCAATCAAAAAATTTACTTTTTAAAAGAAAACCCCTCGCATATAAGAAACGTGAATTTATTTTAAATTATAGGGGGCATACACGACACAGAAATGTCGTTGCAAATTAATATATTTGTCTCTATCAGTGGCGTGTGTATCCTATGTCTATCCTTTGCAACGACCGTCTGCGTGAATTCAAAACTTTTTGAATTTTCCTTGGTCTGCAACGACATGTCTGTGTCGTGTATGGCCCTTATTAGCTGTGAAATGTTACATAACCGCCGGCCGTACCACGCAATGCGACTAGGTGCGCTATATGTCATCGGGGTATTTTTCCGAAAGTTGTATCGATACGGATTCCTCGAATGGAATTTCTTCGATTTCGTAAAAATCGGAAAAAATTCCGCTCCGATCGGATAGGGGTGATTATGGATGATGGATCCATCTCGCTTTTCAAATACAAAATCCACCGTCAGTTAAATAGGTATAGTAATAATAACACGAACGGTCAAACAAAAGTCCAAAGCACCCTGGATTCCATCAAATTCCTTTCGACGTTTTTTTCCAATTTCTATCGATTACAGTTGCAATTTATTAAGAGCTTAATTTTCCATATATCGTACATACAAATACCTTTTCTTTAAAGTTTAAACAGTTCTTCCTTCGTAGAAAATGAGAAAATATAGGTTTATGACCTTATCAACGCCCTGAACCTATAGAATCAGTTCAAGTAGGTACAATGTCCTAGAACGTAGGAAAATCACTTGTCTTAAAATACCTTTGGCGCCAGAATTAAAACAACAACAAACACTATTGACATTAGGTATTTTAAGACTACAAGGTATTATGATACGACGTATTCTCTGTTAAACATTTCAAGGCGGGGAATTGTGACACAAGGGATTCTGAGTCGAAAAACCAACCCATTACTTTTTTTTTTTTTTTTGTTTAATCACTACATGGGGATGCGATTTTGTCGTTTTCATGGATTTTCTTGGACAACTACCAACCGAAACCGAACAGCAAATTAAACTATGCAGAATACGATTTCCCTTATAAAATGTACGATGTCATTTCTTCGGATAAATAAACAGCCGCCATTTGCACATCGTCTGCGATTTTGGCAAATCTCTGTGCTAACCGGAAGCTTGCACAAATTGCAATTGAGAGGTTTCAAGTTGGAAAAAAATACATACGTATACTTAAAAGAAAACCCAAATCGAAAGTTAAAGAAAGTTTCAATGTAGAATATCTGACAGATAATGGCGTCAATTTGTTACACGAGTCTGGCGACTTGTTGGTTTCTCATTCGAGGATAATTTAAGATCTAATGCAAGGTATACGTATTCCGATCGCTTCATCAAAAGGCAGACCATCTAAACATTTTTCGAAGGAAAACTGAAGGTTGCCTGCAACCATTCTAATTATGTACAATTCATTAGCACAACTAGATCACTAAACAATCGGTGTGCAAGGTTAATGTCAGGAGTTAGTGCTAGCCAAACGACATTGAACTTTGAAATGTGCTATTTCTTTTCTTGGCAAAGCAATCTTTACTCTGAAGCGCACAATCTATTTGCGAATCTTATTTGCGTAAGGTTACAAGAATTAAATACGTATACTTAAAAAATAAAGCTATAGTAATTGTTTAGCATTCGACATTTAGTTTATGTATGTTGTAGACAAATGTAGCATTTACGTAGGTGTAACAAAATACAGAAAGGACTTATGTGATTTAATGTGGACCTACTGGCAATATTCTAGATCAAAGCACAAGTGATCTTTGTAAGAATGTACGAAAGATTAACAGAATATAATATCTAACGTAAACACTAGATATAGGTCACTAAGTTTTAAAAAAAATGGCTTTTGAGGCATTTGCAAGTTTTGAAGAAAACGCAGGCACATGATGCGGACGATTGCTGCAATTTGATCGCTTTTCCACAGAAAAATGGTGAATGGTTATGTTTCGTATTCTTGGCGTACCTATATAAAATAAGTTTGGGCTACTCTGAGGCCAGCCTATACAATTTTATTAAATGATTATTTCTTTCAACACAAGTCACGTTTGAGGAATAACAATGCCAAATGGCCGCCTTGTATCTGCTCTCATTGTATTCGATTTGCTGAAACTATAAATTATATAATGGGTGTTTAGACTTGCATCTTACATAGAACTTCTATTTTGGACCACCAAATTTGTACAGCCAACGCACGGGGTTTGTTTTCTTGAAATCGTAATAAAGCAAAGTTAGCTTTGTAAAGCTTCAAGTTTTTAAGGACACGCCTTCGGTGTGTGAGCTGTAGCCTTATCTCGTGGAAACCATACATACTCTCTCTAGTTCCTTAGCTCTGACATCCGACAAAAAAAAAAACGACGTTTACCATTACCAGAGCTGTAACAGTTCTCTGTTGTCCTCTTACGGCAGGCACATTTCCTGAACATCTGAATGCATTTACTCATCCTATCTGTGTCCAAGGATACGCGGATGATATTGCGATCCTAATCAGAGGACATTTTGAAGACACAATCTCGGAACTCCTGAAGAGGGCACTTAACCTAGTTGCTGACTGGTGCAAAAAAGTTGGTCTAACTGTAAACCCCAAAAAAGCACCATAGCTGCTTTCACAAAAAGACGGAGTCAGGAAAAGCTAAAAAACCCTACTCTGCTCGGTTAAACAATAGAGTACTCAAAGAAGTCAAGGAACTCTCACCTCATCAAAACCATAGACAAAGCCAGGATCTCTCTGTGGAAGTCTCAAAAGTCTGATTGGTAAAAGTTGGGGTATAAACCCCAAAATCATGCTATTACCTTACACGGCCATACCAAGACCAATTGTCACATATGCAGCTCCAATATGGTGGCAAAAAATTAAACAAATCTTCATCTCCATCTTCAGATACAGGAAGAAGCTATGACAAATGCCTTCACGCTCATATCTGATAACACCGAAAACTGCAAGCTAATCCATCCAGAAATCGTTATGGAACTGAAAAAAAAATAAATACTTGGAATTATCATTACAGACAACTGTCTACCCAAATTCAACTTCAGCCGAAACTTCAAAGTTACATTCCCAAATCGACAGAACTGGGAACAGAATAAACCCACATTTACCAAAGATTCTCATACATGGTACACAGTAGGGGAGAGGGGGTCACCTTAGGACACTGTTTACAAAAATCGCCCTAGATCCATTAAAAAGCGGAGTATCCCTTCGGATCTTGAAAATTATTATTACATGTTGTTTTATCTTTGAATCTTATATCCAAATATTATGATTTTTATATTTTTTATTCATTTTAATAATCTCTTTAAAGTGTCCCATTTTGCCCCTCTGGAGGGGCACCTTAGGACAACCATGGGACAGTTTTGGACATGTCTAAAAAAACGCTCATTAGCAGCGGTTTCCTTCTTTTTCTTGTAATTTCTGACCATTAGTGCAGAGATAAACCTAAACAAATAAAAACAAAAACAATCACACTGAAATAAATTGTTCAAAGTGATAAAAGGAGGCAGATTAGGACATGCCCAAAAGTTCCCCTCGCGCATTGTCCAAAAGTGCCCCGAGAGGGATAAAAAACTGAAAACTTCATATTTATTTAGAAACAATGTAAATTGTTAATATTTTGGTTGAATAACATCGCTGCACATATAAACATTATAATTGAACACTTTTAATTTGTAGATTGAGCATAATTTTAGAATAATATGCTTACGTCTAGGAATACAAAAAAATTACAACCGTCGTCTGGAAACACACTTTTGTTTTATTTTTTTAAGTTGGTATCGTTTCAATATCCATCAGATGTTTGTTTGAAGTGGAGTTGCCACTGTAAAATGTTATTAAAGTACTAAAAAGTTTTTTTTGTACTACTTTTTCTTAAGTTGTCCTAAATTGCCCCCGTCCTAAACTGCCCTTCTCTCCCCTATGTGATTGCCAACAATTACTCACATCGCTAGCCTTCACAAACATAGTACATCTCATTTGGGTGCCAGGACATGGCGCACATGTGGGCAATGAAATAGCGGACATACTAGCCAGTTAAGGTCCGGCATCAACCTTAATGATGCCAAGACCATTTTGTGGATTACCCCTTTAGCACCGCTAAATTCCACATTAGAACCTAGCTTAAAAACAAGGAAAATCATTACTGGACCAACACTGAAGGTAACAGAGAAGCTACAATGTTTATGCCAACCTCCCTTTTAAGAAAAAAAAAAAAAAACTCCTAAACCTAGCAAGGAGTCAGATTCGTACAGTCACAGGGTTCCTCACTGGACATTGTAAAGTCAAAAAACAACTCATGACTATCGGAATAATACAAAATAACACTTGCAGACTATGCAACGAGGACGAAGAATCAGTGGGGTTGAATTACCACATCCGTGATCGAGTAATACGTGACTGAATTTGTTATTGTTTTGCTGGTATAATCTACAAAATTCAGTGACGTATAGCTCGCACACGGATGCGGTAATTCGGCCTCCCAGCAGAACACATACTGTGTCACTGTGAATTTCTAGTCAGATTACGTCAACACAATCCACCAGGAAGACCTTACCTTGGGGCAGAGGAAATTTTTGACAGCGCACTCAAAGATCTACTAGGATTCATCACTAAGTCCGGTATCATGAGCGAGCTCTAATTGGAGGAAATCACAATAGGCCCCGTAAGCCACGTAGGAAAACTGCAAGTCTAAGCAAAAGTCCACTGCTCGATCCAAAGCGGGATCATTACGTGATTTACTTTCAACCCTTCAACGCTTTTCAACAAAAAATAACAAAACGCTTTTAATTGATTTGTTTATATAGGTAACAAAAAATGTAGCTGAGGAAACTCCTCTAAAAACATGTTATAAAATAGACGTGTTTTTTTAAGCTTCTATTTCAGTTAACCAAAGTAGATTAGGATTTTCAGCACGCAATTTTAACAACTTCTATCTACGGGGAAGTTATGTTGGAGCTTTTCGGGTGAAATGCTTGAAAAATACTAGTAAACTGCAACATAAAAATCGAGGTAAACACACAACATTTTATATCAGTTTATGTCACTCAAGCACAAATATGACTGGAACCGTTTTTTGCGCATTTGTATACTTTACTTCACTTTGCTGAGATGGGTGTTCAAAAAAACATGCCTATAATTTTTCGGAATAGTAGTGAGTATGCTGTTTTATTTATTTGCACAATAATATGTAGTTTAAATTCAGAAACGTTAAACATTTGCGCAGTGATGCGGCATCACTGCTTTTTTGCTATACTGATGCGATGCACAGTTTATGCTGATGCGTTGGCGATTGAATGTATCGTTTGAGTTTTAGAACGCATTGTTTGTGAAAAAAATAATTTAAAGAGTTCAACAAAAATGTATAAATTTGTCTTTCCAAAGCATAGTAATCTATTGATAAAAACGTTTATTTAATTATCTGTCTTTCACTTCCGGCATTTTTCTTACTTTTTTGCCGGCGAATCAACAGCGCATCAGGTATTTCTGTGATGCTTTTTTGCGTTATGTTTGCGCATCAGTTTGATCAACTTTGCAATAATGAACACTTGACGTTGAAAGTGATGCAAAAAGTTTGCATTAATGAACATTATGCAAAGCATCATGAGCATCATGCTGCGAGTGATGCGTTACTGAATTTACACGTAGTGTCGTGCTTCATGGGGAAAGTTAGGTTTTCTAGTTTTTGTCGTTTTCCACTGGGACCACCAGATATTTTTTCGGGATCTCAGATTTTACGCGGCTCATAGAAAATACAACGAAATTGATCTGTTTTTGGAAATGCAATAGTGCGTTATTTGACAGCAATATAAACTGTTCAAATTGAATTCGTTTTTTGTTAAAATCACAAATATGAATATAGATTGATATTTATGTATTTATTTATTTTGATTTACCTACACGAAATTTTTCGCATTTGTTGTGAAAACAAACTTCTTAGAGTGACGTAGACAGTTGTGCAAAGTATACAACTGGGATTAGTGGCAGTGCGTGTAAATCTCAAAAATTATCGAGATCTGCAAAAAGTGATCAGAATAAAACAAGAAAGAGAAAAATGGAACATGGAAAGTGATTTAGATAAAAAACAAAGACTGTTTTTTTTTTTTTTTTTTTTTCCAATGGAAAACCACATACCTAAGTCTGACAGCTTGATGTATTTCAGTTTTTATTGGCCTAGTTATATGACGTGAATAGTATTTTTCAGTTGAAGTTTGAGTAGCCGACAAATCTAGTCAAGAAATTGGACACATTCAACAATCTATTTATCTTAAGTCGACTAGATTTGTCTGCATAAGATGTAACCTGAACGTAGAAACTAGATTGGTCGGGAACGTCACATTTTCTAATGACGTTTTTCATTGAAGATCCGAGAGTATTGCCCCGAAATTCAGAAGTGCTCTTTTCAATAAAATTTGATGAAGCTTTTGTAATAGTGGTTGGCACCATAATGTGAGATTTGGCTTTCTGTTGCTACTTTTTTTTTCTACAGTAAATATGAATGTTTTAAACCAAAACCAATTAAATACATATAATTCAATTTAAGATTACATTTTGCACGCATTATTGCATATTTTCGGATCGAATAGCTCAAATTTTGTTTCGAACAACACAACAAATATTTCAATTTGACATTTTGCAAGCGTGTGTTGGTGAGTTCAGGGTAATTCTTTAAAAATATTCCGGATACTTCCGTCGTGTCCTGGAAGTACACTTTTTTTTATAAAAAAAAATAGAAAACATAGAAAGAGCACTTCTGGATTTGCTCTTTTCATAGAAAGGGCAATTCCTTTCTTCAATCGAAAACGTCATAAGTCAGCCACATACATGAACTGTCAACTTCATAAGCTTATGATGAGTTCCAAGACTAAAATAATGTTTTTCAGTCTGGCAGCACAACAATCGTTTGACGCTGAAGGAGCATATTTTAACAAGATTCAACCACTTCTTGTTTTACAAAAAGCAATTAAAAATTGTTACGGTTTCGTTTCACGTACGGCTATAACTGGGGCCTTAGTCTTAGGTACTCAGTCACGAATTTCTTGACTAGATTCGTCGGCTACCCCTCCTTAAACGTCAGCTGAAACAGCTATTTATATGACCGACTTCAGTCAAACAAAACCGAGATACATCTAGTCAGACAGCTGTCAAACTTTCTCTAAACTAGATACTTGAATGTCCCCATTCATGCCTGTATACATTAATTGACATTTCAAAGTGTCAAAATTAAAAAAAAAAAAAAAAACACCGGAATACAAAAACAACTCAAGTTGTAAAGCCAACGCATTGGTATACTTGTCCAGACAAATCTATTCGTACTTAACGTCAGAGGCAAACCATACTGAGACCCCCAACTCGCAATCCTCTTGCCGCTGGCCATGGCCACCTAAATTTCTTTTCAAAATCGCAATTTTGTTTACCTATCGGTGTTCTGTCAATTTAGAATCCGTGTGACATGCAAAAACATAAAAAAGTATAAAATCAATGCTACCAGCCCCAGCCAAACGTAGGGGAATGTGATAGAGTTCGGGAATACGACATTTTAACATAACTGAATGCTATTGGTTGGTTATTATATATTTTGAAAAGGCGATTAATATAATTTGTTTGGTTAATAAAACTATCTAAATGAGATGTTTTATATACAACAAATATATTAGGACAAACATGATTGTGTATTTTCCGCTTTTGAATGATTGTGTATTTGCAGTTTTCTTAAATAACTGCAGAAAAATTGCTCAAAATGTTTTTATTTTCCTACAACCATTCTGCAGTAATCTTCTTTCATAAATATTTCCAGCAAAAGTGAGCTTATTCCTAAATAAAAATACTATTCATACGTAACGAATAATTTAAAATTTAACGGACAAAATTCTATGAACGCTTGCAGCAACATTGCCGACAGCGGAAGTGGGACATGCAAGGTGCGAGTGTGTTGGTGAGTGAAGTTACGTGACATTTGTCAATACGAATTTCTATGTAACAATACTAACGTACTTAGCATGTACCACCCCATAAAAATATAGCTTGTAGGCAAGTAACGGAAAATCGGCAGAAGACGGGGTCTCAGTATTGTCTCTGGTTAACGTTTTACATGAACACTAGGTAGGTACCCAAACGTCCCCAAATTTCTTGATTTCCATTACTAATTTCGATGTTTACGTTTCGTTTGCAAACATTGATCTCCGTTGTCCTCAAGTGGTAACTCGGCTTTGAGTTTAAATCGTCGGTCTACTAAATTTTTCTCGCTGAAAGCAATTTACTAATAGTAGTAGATGTGTTCATCTAGTATATTCATGAACACATTTCCAAGAAGTTTAGGTCCAATGGGGACGTTCCGATTCCGAGTTTAGTAAGTCTGACAGCTGACTAGATGTATTTCAGTTTTTATTTGCCCTGAGTCACGTGTATAGTTTTTTCAGTTGGCGTTTATGTTTAGTCAAGAAAATCCTGCCTGCAAGCCCAGTTGACATTTCAAGCAGTCAAATTCAAAATAAACAGAGTGGCCGTTGTCTAAAGACCCGAAAAAAGGTCCGGTGAGAGAAAAATGTGTCATTTCTAAAGGACTATTCACATGAGAGCGAATTGCGAACTGCGAAAATGCGAATATTCGTAGTTTCTGACACTTCATTCACATGCAAACTTTTTTTGGTCGCAGATACCCGCGTATTAGTTTCATTTTTAAAGGTTAAGTTCGAATGAATATTTCATTCGTGGGTTTGTGGATCGCGACTGTTCTGTGTGGATTGTGAATAAAGTGTGACAGTTCGCGGCAAGAATTTTCAATTCGCGGGAAAATGGCTTTAATTGTTTATTCAGCTGTTTAAATCAATTGAGAGGCAGGTTTTTTTTAGATAAGATGCTAGATTAATTAAATATAATTCGTTTTTGGTTGAAAAAATATCGATTTGCAAATCATAAATACACTTAAATTGATTTGTTCGCAATTCGCCTATTCGCAGTTCGCGCTCATGTGAATAGTCCTTAAAGCATCTATTAAATTTATGAGGAGCCTTTTCCAAAAAAAAAGGGTAAAATCAAACAAAGATAACGATGACCGCGAGAATACAAAAACAATTCAAGCTGCCTAGTCAACGCGAGCGGATACCTATTTTACGTTTTACATAAACTAGGTATTCGAATGTTGTTGTTCAATGGGGGGAAAAATCAACCTCTTTTTTTATTCGGATCACTTTTTGCCACTAATCCTTGTTTTCTTTGCACAGCTGTCTAACGTCACTTTAAGTTTGTTATCAAAACAAATGCGAAAAGTTTCAGGAAAATCAAAACAAATAAATACCTTCGTTTCTACGCAAATAGCAAATAGCCATGGATATAATCTTGGAGGGATTAATTATCTTTACCGTCATCTTCTTCGTCTTCCTTGTCATCTGAAGATTACGAGTCTTCTTTGTGATTTTTCTAAAAGCGAATGGAATTTTCTTACTGTCAAATAACGCACTAATCCATTTGAAAAAGCTGATAAATTTCCTTGCATGTTCCGTGAGACGCGTAAAATCTGAGATCCGTAAAAAATATCTGCTGATCCCAATGGAAAACTACTACATAAATCTTAAAAGCAGCTGCTGTCAAATCACTTCCACTTGGGAAAAATTTATAAAGTGCGATTCTCGGAGATGTCAAGCAGAGCGTAGGGTCGTCGAAGATTCTTCTTTGATTTTCTTTGCCGAGATAGATATTTAAAAAAAGCACACATAATCGACAAACGCTGGCAATTGAGATGAAATTTGTTTAAACAAATCTTATTTTACTTAAATTTTTCTGCACTCTATTTTTGACAGAAAGATAAAAGAATTAACTGAGCTGTATTGTACACGCAGCAAAACGGAAATTCCCCATCCCCATCTAAAACAATATCCTACGCAATAAAGTCAACGGAATTTTTGCTTTTATTAATAAGCCCATTTTGCTTTTATTAATAATATAGTTTCTAATAATAAATTATGGCTTTCGAGTTCTCCTATTAAAAATGCAAGACTCATCCAGTCAAAGTCAAATTCCATTTTTTTTTTGAATATAATACTGCCTCGGATAAATACATAAATAATATACAATTTCTATATCAAATACATACCCACACTCAGGCACACATTAATCTGTACACCGCTTACGCTGGCATTGTTGACGCCAAAAACATGTTCTGTTGATTTTTTTTTCAGGGGCAATTTGAGTTGCTTGAAATTCACAATGTGTCCCAAAAACAGATTCTGATTTTACTGAAAGCGATTTTAAATGTCTCAAATATTTCCAAAACTATTTTTAGACTCATCTCACGACCACCACGAGCACAAGAAAGGCCGCGCGCCGATTGTAATAAATATTATTACTTACTCTTGTTGTTTTTAAATTCATTCATCAATGAGTGATGCTGATCATGATCATCCAATGACGTGTACGAGTATTAACGTGGTTATTTGAATTTTGAAGGATGAAGACGATTATTGATTGAATAAAAAATGTAATCCAAATAATTAAATATTAATTTTATTTGCGAAATTCACGCTCCTTTTTTTATTACAAATTTTAAACTAAAACTTATTCAATAAATAGGTATTAAAAAAATTATATTTTTTTAAACATTACCTTTCAATATGTACAGTTTTGGAATTCAGTGTACCTACTATGTTTTTTTTTTTTTTAATAATTCTTGTGCATGTTATAATGGATATAATCTTATGCGGTTAACAGTCGTGGCTTAGTGGAAGGCTTAAAAATAAAATACAATGACTTAGTCGCAGGTTTTTTCCTATTGTTAGTGCATTCAAGTTTAGACTAAATTCCATATACTGTAGTTGCGCTCCTTTTCCTCGTCTTCTTCAATTTGTGCGTAGTCGATTTCTAGGTACTCCTTGCCTCCAAAGTTAACTTTTCGGTCTGTAAACTTTTTAATGTAACTTATGTGCGCGGGCTTCTCTTCTCCATCGATGTCCAGTTTGTATGAGATGCTGGTTATTCTTTCTATTACTATGGCTTTCTTCCACTTCACTTGGGTCTTCTTGAAGCGTTCGGCATACATGACAACGTCACCGATCTCAAATTGTCTTGCTTTGAGACATGGCTTCCGCTGCTTTGGAACGATTTCTGGTTCATTCTCCTCCTCGTCATCAGGATCTTTTTCTTCGATTTCCTTTTCTTCGATTTCTAGTTCAGCTGGAGCTTCTTGGGTGTGTATAAACGTATCGTCCTTGGACAGTTTTCTTTTGATACGGCGGATTACTACTTTTCGTTTCGCCTTTCGCTTCTTCTTTGGGGGGGCCGATGGAACTTCAGTTTCACATTTGCTTGAGAGAGTATCGTCTTCTTCGAACCACATATGATCATCAGCTTTTGTTTGGTCTGGCGAATTGTTTTCGTTTGCCGTTTCATCACTCGGAACATCACCAGGAGGCTGATGCGGCACTTCAGTCGCGGTATGAACTTCAGTTTCCTTTGGAGCAGGTATGGCTGTCTTCTCTGACGTTGGCATTGATTGGTCGTCCTTATTTTGCTTAGCCGGTGGTAGCTCGGTAGTCTTAGTTGGATTGTCATTCGATTCCGCGCTATTTTTGTCTTTGAGGACAGTAGATGTTTCACTACCGGACTTTGGTTGGCTCTTGACAGCCACTGAGGTACTAGCCTTAACGACTGCTAATTGAATTGGCCTATTCACTGTTTGAGTCGCGCCTTCAACTTTCGCTGGGATTTCATTAGATTCTGTCACAGGAACTCCATCGTGGACAGCTGTAGGTGATGTAATCTTGCTTTCCAGCTGTTTATCTGGTAGGACTTTTGACTCGGTCACTGCGGGTAATTGTTTTTTAATAACAGATGCAGTGTTGTCTTGTTGCAATGGTGGTGGAGGCTCATTAGCTTTTGTAGCCAAAGTCTGTTCATGGGCTGTTGTTGGCAAAATTGTTTTATTTGAAGAAGGTTGTAGCGATGTTTCAGGACGGATAGATGACTGACTTTGCTGGGTAGCAGAGACGTTTGGCGCAGGACCGGCAGGTACTTCAGCCTTAGAAATTGGTGCAGCCTTGGGTGGGAGCTGGGGGTGTGCTTTTGATTTTTCACTGATCTTCGCCTTTTGTTTTACTGGGTGTGGTTGTTTAACTAAAGTCCCTGAATCGGAGGGTCGGCGTTGTGTCTTCAGTACTACCTGCGATATGGATTTGTCGGGTAAAACTTGATTTGCTTCCACTGCTGCTATCGAAGCTCGTCTGTCTTTCTTAACAACTTTCTTAACCTTCACAGTTTTTGCTTTTGTGAGTGTGCTACCGCCGGCGGTAGTTTGGACACTTGGATCTGCTGTCTGGGGATTCGCTTTTATTTGATTACTCACCACGACCGTAGAAGTTTCAGATTTTTTGCTTTCGTCGGGTGCCTTTGTAGGCGGGGTTCGGTCGATCACGTTGTGCTGGACAATATTTGTTGCTTGACAATTTCCTGCAACTGGTGCGGTAACAATTTCTGATGCTATTTTTTCGGCTTGTGGTGTTAACGTTGTCTCAGTTAAACTGACTTCTGGTGCATTTTGTTCTGAATGTTGTGTTTTGTCTACTTGCGTTACCTCTGCGATCTGAATGGGATGAGTGGAGTCCTTTTTTATTTCCTGCGTGTCTTCCGGTTGGTCCGGCACATGGACTCCTTTTGATATGTTAGACTCTTTATCTGCCACTACCTCATTTTGTTTTGTCACGGAGCTTGTCCTGTCGCTATCACTCTTTTTATCATCAGACAAGGTCTTATTCAAATCATCGCTCTGTTTTGTTTCAGCATTTGTTAAGGTGGGCGTCGTTTCAGATTTTACCTCTTGACTAATTTCATTTTTCTGAGATGCGGCATCAGTATCGTCTTCACTGTACACGCTTCTTCGTCGAATTTTACGGACAAAGCGAAATCGTACTGGGCCATCCTCTGCCGGTTGCAAAGATGGAGCAGATTCGTTTTCACCGTCTAAACTTTGTTCAGTGCTGTATTGCTTCAGGACACCCTTAACTTCACTAAGGGCGCTTGAAATACTCGCGCGTAGTTTATTTAAACGCACAACCGGATCTTCGGACTTGTCACTTTCGTCATTGTTATTTCTTTCGCGTTTGCTTGATATTAATTTTTTCTTAACTGCACCAGATCTATCGACACTATTTCCATTTTCAGAATTCTGTTCACTTTTCACATTGTTGCCAACCTCAGTGAGTTGCGAATCGATCGCATCTTTGTTAACTTGATCTGAATTCACTATAATATCGCGAATATTTTCACTGCTATTTTGATGCGTTATAACCGTCATATCCGGTAATAATATATTATTTGTGCATTCAATTTTATTTAGATTAGGCGCGATGGTAAAACTATTTGAGTTGACGCTCAAATTCACGATATCACTCGACGTAGCCGCTGACTGGTCACTCGTTGCGAAAACCTTACTCGATGGCGGACAATCGGTGTCTACCTCAGCGGCACGATTTTGCACGATCGCCACATCCGCTCGGTGCTCACTTCGTTTACTATTCACATCGACATTGAATTCTTGCACACTGTTTACGCCATTACTAACAGTACTATTTTTAGCAATATTTAGATCGTCACTAACTTGGTCATTTGTAGAATTATTATTACTTGTAGCCTGATGGCCATTATCCAAACACTGATCTTGCGTCATCATACACACATTCGACTTGGAAGTTTCTGCTTCCTCTGTCTCAAGTGCTGTGCTGGTATTTTTTAGCGCCGCCGTATTTGCCTCACAAGTGGGCTTTCCCACAAATTGACCTATATTGGACCGTAAATTACTTATTCGCAAGGACAGCCAAGGAGTGTATCGCTTGGTCGCAAACAAAAAAGCGCTAGTGTTGAATATACAAAAAAAAAAGTAAAAAAAAAACCTCCGTCAGTCGGAAACTGATGTCTTTTCAATAGTTTTTAGTTTTGCGACTAAACTTATTTTAATCATTGATATCTGGGCTAACTATACAAAAGGATTTCTTCTTTGTTTTTCTAATTGTATTGTGTGGTGTTTGCTTTGGCTTCAGTTTAGAAAAATACTCTTTAAGCACCGAAAGCGAAAGAGAAAAGTTTTAGCCAAATGCTCGGTCAAGTGTTTGTGTTGGTATTATTTTGATGCGATAATCAAAAGCTCTGTAATTTAGAGAAGAAAAAATCAAAGTTAAGTTTAAATGATTTTGTTGGATGTGGTTTGGATGTTTTCTTTTCTTATAAAGTGAGAAAATGTGAATGAATTTGACTCACAACCGTCACAGATGGTTGTAGCAAAACAAGCAATTTGTCTGTCAAATTGATACCTCATCTCTATCACTTTTTTTTTTTTTTTGCCGGTCTTTTGCAGGGTTTTCTATTGTACTAAAGCTACTATCAGACGGTTTGTAGATATACACAAATTTCATTTGAGTATCGCATACACTAATTCTATACAAATTCGTACACTAATGCCATTTATGTACTCTACAAACATTTGTGGTTCAGACGGTTTGTGTATTTTGATAAAAATATACAAATTTCAATTGCTTATTCTGTTCATACACAAATTCGATTTGTATATATGCTATACACAAATGATACACAATTCGTTCGTGTACCCCATTTGTAGATTTCAGATTTGTGGTTCAAACGGTTTATGCATATTATACATAAATTTATTCATTAATTTCAAGGTCAGTGGATTGATATTGTGGTGTGGAATGTAATGCCGAACCTAAAATAGTGAAATGAAAACAACCCATTAGTCACCAAACAAGTTCCACTTCCAATTCCAATTGGAAATTCGAATATGTTAAATGTCAATGTCATCTGTCATGCGTAACTCACCACACTCAAATTCTAGAACCACTATATCTAATTCTAGAACCATCCAGAATAATTGGTAGCAGAGCGGATATAAAAGGGCATGTTTGAGAAGAGGGAGACACAATTGATTTTTAGAAGTGATTGGTAAACTTCAAAATAGTAATCGGTTCTAAAGATAATTAAGTGCTAGGTAATACAGTGAATTAAGTGATTGGCCTGAGTCGTTTAAGAATTGTTTTAAGTGATGTTGTTTTCGTAGGTACTTAATAAGTGAATCATTAGAAAGTGTAAATAAAGTGATTTTATTGGAAAAGTTAAACAGAATAGTGTTTTATCTTTTCGTATCCCAGCCTGAATGTTACAATATCTAAGCTGTGGACACATTTTTCTTTGGGTCGCTTCTTTTGTTAAGCACAATCCTTGAGGATAGGATTCAAAGTACATACCTATACTGATGCTTTCGTTGGAATTCCTTAGTTGCGCTAACTTCGTATATGATTTAGGTATATACATACATATACTGCAGTTTCACGCACCAGCATTTTTGCACGAGATCTAACAGAGAGATCTATTTGTTTGCAGTCTAATAAAGGCGTAAGAATGAGATCACAAATCACACGCCAAAAGTGTCATGGATAATCTCACCACAATTATAGATCCGTAAAGCGGAAATAAACACAAGTTCCGGTGACTAACATTCCTTCAATCACATAAAAAGACTTATATTTCTCATTTAAAACATGTGAAATGAGAGTGTTGTTTAGTTTTAGTAAATTAAATCAACAATTCATCAATCATTTAAACGAAATAAATAACTATATGTACGTTCATGACTTCCGTAAGCCGTTTTGTTTTATAGGAACGCGGAATTTCGTTAACCATCGCTATAAAAAGTATCAACATGCAGAGCATTCCTATAATTCCTAACACGTAAACAAAATGGCCGACCTATAAACGTGTCACATTTTTATGCGTGCTAGGTAATGCTGTCCCTTTCAGTCAGATGGCTATTTTGTATTGGACATCCCTTTAATTTTCCGTGCTAGGAATGTGTGACCGTGTATATGCAGCATTGCTATTGCTATACAAATCTTAACATACTAAGCTTTTCCATAATTCCTACCACGTACCTAAACAAGATGGCCGACAAAATACGTGTATTTCGCGTGTTAAGCTTAGTACGCTGCTCGAGCTAAACTAAATTTTTTTTGGTCTCCGACTTTTCTCTCCAAACATCGGCTAAAATCCTAGCTAAATTTTGACATAGAGCATGCCGCGGATAAGTGTCACTGAAAACAGCTGTTCTTTCAAAATAATTTTCTTCGAAAATTCAACACTCTTTGATTTCAACCATTTCCGATTCTATGTACTCTTCGTCGAGGTATTTATTAAAAAAACACATCCTTGCTTACTTCTTCTATTCTCCGCAATACAAAATCGCAATAAAACAACAGAACATAACGATCTGTCAAAATTTAGCTTGAGGAAATGTACCGTCCCATTAAATGGGCATGCTAAATTTTGACAGATACTTACATGAAGTACATTTTGAAACAAAAGTTTGATTATTTAGCTCGAGCAGCGTACCACTCAGCAAATGGGTTCGCTAAAATTTAGCTCAGCTGAATTTTGTATGGTAGCGAAAATTTAGCTCGATCAGCGTACTAAGCTTTAGGTAGTGCTGTTCCTTTCAGTCAGACGGCTATTTACCATGTTAGGACTGTGTGATATTATAAATGCAGCATTATATTCTAATTATTAATGGTTGAATATAATTTTTCAGAAATCCTAGAGGGTTCTAGTAATGCGAGGAAATCTAGAAAGACACTTAGTTAAGCAAATAATGTGGATCTAGAAATTCTACTCTATATAGCTAGTAGGTATAGTATTTGTGAATGGTTAAGTTATTTTACATCTAAGCGTTGAACTATCCGAATCTCTGGACTCTGGGCGCTGTTGAAGCGGAATAGCTTCAGCCTCTTCCGGGAGAAGGAATAACTTAAAAAAAACCATAAAGCATATTTTTTAACAAAACTATACTATAGACCTCGGTGTTGGTTATCATTTTGAATGTACCAAGAAAAATGAACACGTTACGTTTTCGTGAAATTTTTCATACCCATGTCCATGTACGTACATGTACACATCTCTCTTACTTTTGGCAAATATGTAGTTCTGTTAGTGCAGATGGCGGTTCATCCGTTGTGTAAAATGGCGTGCAGCTCGATGCTATGATCAGCGGTTTGAATTTCAATTTATTTATTTGATTGGTGTGTACACTAAAATATCTTCCATAGTTTTTAGAACTTTAGCTTAACTTTTTAAACTAAATTACAAAACGGCGCAGATAGTTTGCGGTGCGAAAGTTTGGGATGGATTTAAAGGAGGTAGAAGGGAAAAGGGAAGATAAGATATTTTGATGGGTATTAATAATTAATTATTATGTAAGAAATAGTCGATGAGAAATAAAGAAGAATGGCGAATTTTTTATGAGATTAGAAATTGTTTTAATCCGCGTAGGTAACAAGAGTCTGACAGTGTGGATGAAGAACATAGTGAGAAATTGAGGTGCATGTAACTAAAGGGTTTTTCAATAAGAGGTGTTATTGTGAAAGGATGTGGTCCTGTGTGCGTGCTCGTGGTGGCCATTTGGCTGATGTTGTTTTTCATTATTAATAACCTTCCTCTTTATTATGAAATAATAAAAAAAACATTCATTCGATCAATTATCTTAAAAAATGGCATTTTTCTTCGAATACCAAAATAACACCTCTTATTGGAAAACTCTTTAAAAGGGATAATATTCATAGTCCTATTTGAGCGAGAAAAGTTGAGCCTTGTGAACAAATAGGTTGGTAAATAGTTGTATATGATTTCGTGAAGAAATATGCAGTTCCTGGCGTTGATGGAATCTTGCATAGAACGTCCCAGTAGCTCCCGAGAGTAAATGGAGATGCGGATACACATATCGCACTGCATCATTGAAAGCAAATTGCAGTTTACGTTGCGATAGAGAGTCGAGTGTGCTATAGAGAACTTTAGAATATGTAATGAGAGGTAGTGCGAAGGCTATTACCAGCTTTTACTAAGACATCCACAGATTCGTCCAACGACAATGTTTATATGATTGTAGCTAGATAGGTTAGTCTGTTTCTTTTGTGCTTGACTGTGATCGATTATCAATGAGAAACGAACAGAAGAAAGAGTTTCGTCGGTATATCCTAGCTACAAGCTCTTTTCACACTGTTGTTGTTTACTGTTTTGTACAGTATAAGTCCCCTCGAGCTAATTCCTTTAATTTTGCCACCTGCTATTCAGGGTTCTGGGAGTTAGTGCCAAATCCGTTTCCAAAACCACTATGAGGTAGACCAGTTTATTGGTGTCAGCCGCCTCTCTTTTTAGAAACGAGCCTCGATTATTGCACGGCTTTTGCAGCACGTAGCGCCATTCTGCTAAAACAATCAGAACTCAAGAGTTCTCATTTTTTAGATTCTTTTTACAAACAAAAAAATTATCGTACGAGTACCTACTATCCGTTGAACATAATGTTTAAAGCCGAAGTTGTAATAAGTAATAAAATGCACCAGTAATGGCGTCGCTCCTTAATCCTATGCTGAGGTAGTATACGAGTACCTAATGTCATTTTCTATTGGTTTCACTCGGGGATCCACTCATTCTGTAATCCAATAAACAAGAAAACTGCTTCTGATGGAATCCACAATAGGTAGTATTGGTGAAATGCCAAAAAATAATCGACGGCAGCTGTCAAATTACACTTGTGTGAGTTCTTCTTGAGTGGACTCTGACTTTGAATCGAGAAGCGAAATTCTCTTCTCAGAATCACCAGAAGAGTATTTTTTGTGCCAATGGAACGGTTTCAGAAGCGAATTTTTCGATTCCGGACTCTCCCGGACGCTTCTTTTTGCCCAATGGGAAACAACATAACTATCACAAGCCCGTCGCAATTATATCTTGTCTTGAATTCACCGACTATGTCAACTTGGTAAAACTTGTCTATCCTACCGACAGTTCTTATTTGGTTTCCCATCATCCCCGCTTGCTAAACTTACATGAAGAAGCATAATGCCATCTTTTGGCAGTGTTTTTTGTTTTTTAATTCCTGAAATACCACTTAAAGTGTTACATTCTGAAAAAAAAACACAATAGACATATTTATTTAAATTCTAATACCTACTTTATCAAAGACGTGTGAAAATCAGAAACACACATGTTATATTTTTTCGTAGTTCGTACCATTTGGCAAGATTTCAAATCGACCCGAAAGGAAGTGAGACAAAAATTGTAATTCATAAGTTCTTGCCGAAAAAGAACACGTCGGCGATTTTTTTACGAGACAACATTTGTTATGTATAGAGCCAGAATATGCATGAACCTGAAGGTATAATTAAGCATTGCTTTTGACGAGATGGTATTGTAGCGGAAAGGTATTACGCAAAGTCACTTTCCTTCATTGCCAGGTTTAGTTTGTTCACTCCTTAGTATGATCGTTTTTTTCACCTCAGGACAGATTAATGGTCTAGCAATTACAATTCTAACAATGTACTATACGAGAGATGGATTCTCAATTAATATGCTCATATGTATATGAATTTCGTTTGCCTTCCTTAGGAATTTCGCAAATTAGGAATGATGGGCACGCGCATATTGCGCAAATAATTTTCTAAATTATTTCGAATGCGGTGGCAATGAATTTAGCATACATTGGCTGGCGTCGGACGCTATCATATATTATCTAAAAATATTTTCGTTTTTGTTTCTGTTTACATATAGGTACGTATATTATATTTGCATGAAAAAAAGCTGAGCAGAGCAGCGTTTGTCTTGATTCATAAAGTATTTGGATTTATTCTAAATATAAAATCAAAATTTTCCGTCTATCAAACAATGGAGGCATTCTATAATTTAAAATTGTTTGCATGTATGAGCTTAAAGAATCTTCTTTTTTTTTAATTTCACAGTTATTGCGGAAGATGCCAATCTGCGTCCACAGCAACCGGAAATAAGGTTCAACATGAGTACGAATATATGAAGTTTCTAACGGAGTTATTTGGTGAATTAAAAATTGGGAAAAGTGATGGATTGCCTTCAGGGCCACCCAACGAACCAAAAACCAGTGCAGCAAAGCCAGAAAAACAAGCTAAATGAAAAACAAAGTGCCTACCTACATATTTGAAATTATCAGTTTAAAGTAAATTGAAACTTTCGTATATGTGTATGGAGGATTTTAAGAGATAAGTCTGATTCAATCATGAACCTAAATTAAATAAGTAAACAATTCAGCCAAATTAAAAGCTTTAAATTTGTAAAATAAGTTGGTTTGTATGTAATTACGGGTAAATGACGGTTCATTACAAGCTAGATAATTAAGGGCATGTCAAACCACATAGTGAGTATATCTCGGGGAAAGACCTAAAGGTAATTACCGAATGCTGAGTATCTGTCAACTGTCAGTGAGAATCCAAATGAAAATAAATGTACAGTATGTATTTCTCTAATTTTTAAGTAGGTATTATTTGTTCGAGAGCTCTAGCCCTAAAGATTGCGTAATGTATGATTTTTCGTCTGTCAGTGAAAAAAAAAAATTAACTTAAGTTTTCTCTCCGACCAATACAGCAAACAGTACTTCAAACCTAAATCCAAAAATTCTCGCATACGTTTATCTGTCAAAATCTCCGATGCGTTGCGATGCGAAAACCTGAAATCTGCAATTCTCGAAACCCGCATACGAGAATTATTTCTCTTCGAATGTTACTCGTCTGTGTTTTCCATTCGGATTTGCATCTCGTTAAATTTTGACAGATACATGAAATTATAAGTTTGATACTTAATAAAAAAAAATAGTTTTTCATTCGTGTGTGAGAAAATAAGAATAAATTTTAAATGAAAGCACTACTTATTGAATGGTATCCCTTCGCATTGACATAAATATGTATGTTCGGAAATAGTTCCATTCTTTCAATGCAGTCTTGGGGCCCTCCGTTAGTTCGGTAGGATTTTGATTTCGCCTGACTGAGAATCGAATAAATGCTGAGCTCATATCGCCCAAAGTAAACTGTCAAAACCCATAAATGTTCATTAAACTACATATAGTATGTTTTTTGTTATCAATCGAAAACAATTCCCAACCAATCGCAATTGGAATATATTTTTTCTTTTTCACAACCTGTCAAAATAATTTACTTGACGTGCGTAAAGTTCTACCTCATTCGAGTCGAGAGGTGCTTATAATTTTCGCACAGGTGCAAAAAAAAAAAAAAAACCGAAAAGCTTGAGAATTCGATTTGTTTTTTTTTTGCTTTGCGAATATTTTAGGCAGATGAGGAGAAAATTGTGACTCGAATGCAGTCAATGATACTAAAGTTTTAAGAATGAAATCGCAAATCAGACGCTTATGATCTCATGGATGTTCTAATCCGAGATCTCCCAGACCCCAACTGCAGACCCCCTCAATTTTTTTATTTTTAAATTCGCCATTTTGTTTTTCTTCTGAGTACCTACTTCCTGAAGCTATCCCTTTCACAATTAGGTACTCTTTCACTTAAACGTAAGAAAACAAAAATGTATAAGGCGGTAGCTTAGGCTTTAGGTACCTCTTTCATTGTTGAAAAGTTTATAATAAAGTGTAAAATATATACAAATAAGAAACATTGCAGAACGTGAAAAACTCCAGTTTAGGAAGTCTGATAACTGGTTGACCTAGATTGAACACGAAAACATTTTGTTTATTTGACATTATCTAATCAATTATTTCTTCAATGAGTGCTAATGCTGAATTTACACGGTCACACATTCCTAACACGGAAAATTAAAGGGATGCCCAATACAAAATAGCCGTCTGACTGAAAGGGACAGCATTACCTAACACGCAAAAAAACGTGACACATTTATTGGTCGGCCATCTTTTTTACGTGTTAGGAATTATAGGAAAGTTCTGCATGTTGATATTTTTATAGCGATGGTTAACGAAATTCCGCGTTCCTATAAAACAAAATGGCTTCCGGAAGTCATGAACGTACATATATAATGTATTTATTTATTTCGTTTAAATGATTGATGAATTATTGATTAAATTTACTGAAACTAATTAACACTCTCATTTTATATGTTTTAAACCGGAAATATAAATCTTTTCATGTGATTGAAGAAATGTTAGTCACCGGAACTTGTGTTTATTTCCGTAATTATGGGTAGAACATCCATGACACCTTAGGCATCTGATTTGTGATTTCATTCTTACGCCCTTATTGAGTGCGGACAAACGGATCTCTCTGTCCCGTCTCGTGCAAGAATGCGCGTGCGCGATAGTGTAAATGAAGTTAAATTTTGTATATGTGGCTGAAGTAGGGCAAGTTACATTACCGACCAATCTACTGTGCGAGTGCGTTTTGTTTCTTGGTTAATATGAGTTCTCATATTCCGATATGTGTGACCTAAACTTTGCTGTTTCCCTAACTCTATATATATATATATATATATATATATAATATATCTGCGACATGCACGCAAAACACGGTTGCTTGTCAAAACTGATGTTCACTTTAAACAAAATTATAAATATTATCCCAAAAAATGTAACAAAAACTCTTGCAATTACATTTTGTTTTTATATTTCATAAAAAAAAAAATCCATAAGTTTTGATTTTACTTTTGAAAATTACTAACAAAAATAAAACCAGTCAGATTCGGAAGTAAATTTATCATTGTTATTGTATAGAAAATAATAAGGAATGCCAAATCGTAGCCATATTAACCATAAATTGTTTAGAAATGAGAATCAGAACGCTGCTAGTTTTAAAAGAGGCAATATTCGTTCGAGGAAAATCTAGTGACTAGTGTGAAGAAATCTACTCCATTTGCTAACTGGATTTTCAAACGCGCCCAATAACAATTGACGCTACTGTCATAATCGGACCTAAACGTCACGTTTTAGATTGTTCCGGATGCATTTTTGTTTGGGTGTTTTACAATTAAAATAGCATCAGGATGTTTGGCTTAATCATATCAGGCCGATTGGTAAATATATTACAGAAACTCATAAAGTTATATTAAAAGTGGTATATTCTCTACAGCCCCAAACGGACTTCGTTAGAGTTGATGAAAACAAATTGTTAATAAATGTTCCCGAAGTAGATAAAGTTAATTATGTTGTCTTGTTCCTGACTGGATCGGCACCACTGCCTGAAGCTATGTCTGCAGCTGTATACTTTAGTTGGCCAGATGCAAACTCTGCCCCTACTTGGCAATACTTAGGACATATCTCCAATCACAAGCCTTCGGCAATTTTTAAGATTTCTCAGTTAAGAAAAAGGGATGAAATCGAGGTAAATTCCATGGTTTTTGGTAGTCAAACTATATCTCCTATAGCGCAAATTGGCATATCTGTAGAACCAGATATAACGGTGTCTCAACTTACACCTGCCATCGTAAGTTTTAAGTTTATTCTTGACTTCGTTACCTTAAATACATCTTGATTTGTTTGTAGACAAATCCAATCAACACCATTCAATTTGGACAAAAAATGTTGGAAAACTTTTTCAACTATGCATCAAGTTTTTGTATAACCCCGCAGCAGGTTCCGCACATGACTGGAGAATCAACGACGTTAGTTCCGTTGTCCACACTGCAGACATGGTACACAAATTTTCAACGAAGACTGGAACAGAACCCTAACTTTTGGAAAAACTAATGCACCACAGTTTCATAGACGCAGTAGCTATAGTGTGCTTAAGTGTACCTAATTTCGTTGTTATAATTCTGAATTTGGATAAGATTTTTGTACAATATGAAGTGCACGCGCTACATCGTTTCGGAGATTGGATTAATGCACATATCGTGCGAGTTAAATGTATTGCCAGAATAATCACAAGTATTTTTCTGAATGTTGTAATAAAGTCTTCAGTAAACGTTGTCTACATCCAAGTAAAACTTTTTTAGATCTATGCAAGGTATGAGCTGAATAAGTATCAAATATTGATGCAATGCCATAATCTGTCGATGCGGAGCTCTGGTAATCCGTTTAGATCTGGTTAAGGGGCAGATTGGGAAAAAATACTTTGGTACATGGGTTGTAATCTGTACGTGTTGTATTTTAATTTACAATAATTCACCGGTGAGCATTCCAGGAACCTTTTTTTGAATTATGAGCTGCCTGGAGAGTTTTGGACGGCACTTTTCTACTCGCATTTGGGGCTAATACCTAGCCATTCGAGAGATTGAGTTGAATAAGTCTTATTCCTTCTGAAGCTGACATCAGAAAAACCAAGCTGCAACCGTCTCATCAAAAGCGAGGGCGATATTATTTAAACAAATTTTAAATAAGGCACTCGGTTACAGATAAATATAAACACTCTCTATAATGCTGATAATCTCTGGCAACAGGACCGTAAGGACTCTAGGGTAAACTTCTCATAATCATTCGTTTTGTGTGAGTTTTCCATTCAGACGTTCGCGAGACGTCTTTTTTGATCGAGATTGCTTTTCCTGTTCTATACTTCTATTTTCCAAAAAAATCATTTTTTTTTTTTATCTGGGGCAATTTTAAGAAATCTCAAATTTTTCTCAGATACTTTCACTAATCTCAATGTGTATGGCACACAGCTGGCGGTTACGAATTTTTTAATCGTTGGAACGATTGAAATGAAATAGATTTCCAGTGCAAGTGAAAAAAAATGTGTCTTTAATAATTATTTATGGATTGGTTAAATCTCTGGTAACTCCTGTGCCTTGATTTTGTGCGGTTTTTGTCGCAATTGCGCTAGGGAACGTTCCGAATCGGATTTGAATGTGTGAGTGCATCGCACGCTGGACCAGCGTGACCGTTGTGCAAGAATTTGACACATTTTTCGAGGCCTCTAATACAATTTGTTAGTACTTTTTCCCTTTTTTTAGTTGAAAAAGGAACTTCGCAAATTCTTTAAACAACTGTGATTTTCAAATAAATATGTTTAAAACATAAGGCGGTTGCGTATCACAATACTATTATAACGTCAAGAGAGCCTATACTTGTTAAATATCATGCGAAAATTCCAAATTTGCAGAGTAGCCTTACGCTGTGTCCAGCGTAAGCACGGGCATGCGTTGCGATGCGGCTAATGCGGGCAGCTGTCAAATTCAAACAGATGCTAGCAAATGTAGATGTCCAGCGTAAGCACGATATTGCGGCAACGCGTGCATTGCGACTTCTCCGCATCGCACGCTTTGTTTGAAAATCAAACTGGTTTGATTTTGCCCGCATATATCGTGTGTACATTGAATATTTTTGTATCAGAAATGCAAAACGAAATATTTCTTATGGAGATTTCTCAACATTATTATTTAGGAAACTATATTCCAATAGTAAAAAACAGAAAAAAGCTATTTTATACAATAAAAAATGAGTGTTAGTGGAACCCGCATGAACGCACTATCGTACTGTAATTGGACACACACGTATTCATCGCAAACAATTGCAGTGCGTAGGGGAATCGCATCGCACGCCAAAAAAGTGCCCGTGCTTACGCTGGACACAGCGTTAGGCCTCTTATAGTCATACGTAAAACCGAACCGTACAAATTTTCTTTTGCTTTTTTTGACCCCTTAAACTTGATGGTTGACTTCAATCTTGGTCTTTAAATATTGTTTATGAATTATAAAGTCAGTTTATCAATAAAAGAATTAATTAATTTTTCTGTGATCGGAAAAAGTTTTTCATACGGGAAAAATTATCAATTCTTATTTTAGAAAAATTAATTTGATAAACTAACTTTATAATTCATAAGCGACATTTTAAGATCAAGATTGAGTTTAACCATCAAGTTTAAGTGGTCAAAAAAGAGGAAAAATAAAATTGGTACGTTTTCGTTTTACATATTGCTATAACTGGGTCCTAAAGCTTCTCTGTAAATTAGTGATTGCCCTTTTTTGTTTCACCGCCCTGAGTGTTAGAGAAAGGTTATAAATTATAGTTTAAAAAAAAAAACAAATTAGAGAATTTTAAGATAGTTCCAAAAATAGATGCAATTCGTTTTCGAATGAGAAATTTTAAAATGAAAACCTTAAAGCCTTCATTTTGAATTATAAATATATATTTAGAAATTAACTAACATTGTTTGTAAATATATCAACACATATTTATTTTAAGATCTCGTTCAATTTAGTTTTAAAAAGTTGCACAGAAAAAAAATGCAAGGAAAAATGCCTTTTCTGAAGCTCTTCTGTAAATTTAGAATTTTCTCACAATATTTAACAGGTATTGACTCGTTTTAACTGAAAATAGTGTTGTTTTAGGGAACGGCGTTATATTTTAAACAAATTTTTTTGAAATCACAGTTTTTGAAAACTCTCCGAAGTGTTTTTTCCAACTAACAAGAAGGAACAAATTAGTAACAGGGTCCTCGGAAAAAGTACCAAATTGTCGCACAACGGTCACGCTGTTGTATGTTGTTCTCATCCGACATCCTTCTCGCAACCTAAATAACACCCCGACTCCACAGGAGATAATTTCTCTCAAGCTAAATGTCTGGCATCCATCTCATAAAATTTTTTATATCTGCGCTGGGCAATTCATGCCATGAAATTTCATTTCATTCGCAACGCACGAGAGATTGGACGTTGACGTTTAGGCGGAAAAAAATAAAAACAAGTTTAGTTTTATAAACTAAGAAGAAACTGAACTGATATAATTTTTTTACAACTCTTAGAAGTCACTCTCAAATGCGTCAAATGAGAAAAAAAATGACATTTCCAGACGAAAGGCAAAAAAAAATAAATATCTGTCAAATTCATGCCAGACATCCATGCCAAGAAATAATTGCAGAGAGAGATCGCAGACATCCAATCATGAGATAAAATAGAGTGACTCCACAAGACATTTCATCTCATGATGAGCATTATGAGAGAAATTATCTCCTGTGGAGTCGGGGTGTAAGGTTGCGTATGGGAAAGCGCGCCTGGAATTTTCAGGAACAAGGCTACAATAGAACAGGAAATATTGGAAGCTGTCAGTTCTCGACATCACGCACACATTTATAGAATCCGCCTATACGTGAACCCTTTCCGCAACCGCAATTGCGACAAAAACCGCACAAAATCAAGGCACTGAATAGGAATCAATCAGCCCTATTCTGCTATTCATCGGGGGGAATTTTTCTTCAATTTTCACTGAACACTATTCTACTATTCATTCGAATTGAATTTGGATTCACCTCGTCAATGTCGGTAATGGAAGGGCAGTGTCATAGGGAATCGAGTGGGTGAATCGAATGTACGATTTAGTGAATAGCAGAATAGGGCTGAATATATTATGGTAAAAATGGTCCTCCCTATTCCAACAAAGTTTTCCTTTAACGAAAAATTCTGTCTGCCGCTTAAGTCCAGAAAAATACAAAAGTATTTGGAGTCTGGCAGTTCTATTAATTTGTATTTGACATTTGACACTGACGTTTATAGATTTTAATCAAAAATATGGCAAGGGTCGTTTGTCTCGGAAGATTTTGCTGCCAAAATAAGTTTTTCCTTTCGAATAAATATAAAACTTGTGTAAAATCATCATCGTCACCTAGCTTAACATATTTTAAATTATTTACATGTGTCCCAAGAACTTATGTGGTATGTCAAATTGTGATTTCAATTTCAAATTCGGACGTGCTCTCCCCTCGCATGTTTTGATACAATTTTATCAAAAAAAAAAAAAAAAAACACATACAACAAAATACTTTTCTTTTTGCTTTGATTACAGAACATTATAACTGAGCACGAGGAGAGAGCACTACTTATTGCATAAGTCAATTTTAATAAAATCTAAATTCTCCCTCAAAGACCACAATTAAATCATGGGTAGGACAAAAAGGTTACGACAAAGAATACGCTCTAATGTAACATCAACCAACATTACAAATGTTACAGCAATAAGTCTGCGTAATTATATGACTCAATTTGGTTGGATTAACCACAATAAGCTTTTATGTAAGGACTTTGGAATTACAGGCAGAGGTCTTTGCTCCAAAACTGGTATCTCCACAGACGATATACTTATAAAACTTCCCCTAAAAGCAATGATAACAATCGCGACCTTGGAAAACGACGACGATTTTCGGAATTTTTTTATGATATCTTCAGACAAAATTGACTTTCAGAGTTTACTGGCGCTCTACATACTTTACAGAAAGCACGTTAGTAAATCTGAATCAGTTCTGATGTTATATATTGACTCAATTCCAAAAGCGTTTTCAACACCATACTTTTGCAAGAGCGACGAGTTGTATTTTCTTCCGGAAGCTATTTTGCAGCAAACAGTTGAGCAAAACAAAAAAATACGTTCTTCGTATTGCACTTTTCAAAATGCATTGGGTGACAAGACTTGTCAATGTTGTGGTCAGTCATTCATGTTAGACATAATCACATTAGGCGATTTCAAATGGGCCTATTTCGCCGTAAATTCCAGAAGCGTGTTTGTGAATGCACATGAAATTAAATCGCTCATCAATGGGGAGTCGCACTTCAAACATATTTTATCCGATGAACCGGACATGGCACTAGCACCGTTTTTAGATTTGTTTAATCACTCTGACGCAGCACGCGCTGATCCACGGATTGTAAATGACAACAACGATTTATGTTTCCAATTAATCACGAGGGACTCGTATCGGCCTTATGAACAAATTTTCATTAGCTATGGGAATTTAACTAATCTCCAGTTGCTTACAGATTATGGATTTTCCCTTACTGAAAATGTTCATGATTTCTTCGAAATATCCCTCAATGATATTGAAACATTCATAAAAACCGATCGTACGCTCAAGAGTATGCACTTTCACAGTAATAAGTTTAAATTCATCCGAGATCACAACTTACATGATCAAATGTTTATTCATGCAGTTGACGGTTTGTCGCACAACTTGCAAGTTACACTGTATTTAATATTTAGGGAACCATCGCATTTCGATAACGTACTTAATCAAACTGCTTTCGGATCAAATATGTTTTCCGCCGACTCCATAAACGACGAAGCAAAACTGCTGATCTTATATAAAATTAATGAATATCAGTCTTTTATTGATGGTTTCTTAAAGCTTAAAGATCTGTCAGCTAGTGCCCAAGCAACAGTGCAGTACTTAAAACAAAGTATATCGTATATGCAGTCATTTTTAAAGAGGAACTTTTGACAAGTTTCTTTAAAATGCATGTTTAAATAGTATAAAATTCATATTGAAAAGTATCAGATAAAAAATGCAGTTATAATATATATGTATTAGACTATACTATTTGTTTAGAACTATTTTTTGTATTTACAATTTGAGCATTGAATTTGAGCTTAAGGCCTTAATATGAAAAAAAAAAAAATAAAATTTTCAAAACCTTAGACTTTTTGTTTTTATTTAAGACTAGCTGACCAGCCGAACTTTGTTCCGCCCTAATTCGTTAATGTAATGAAAATAATAATTCCTTGCATGCACAATTCACATGCTGCTTTATGTAATTCGGTCAATTGAAATTCTTTATTCAAAACTTGTACTCATACAATAGAAATAACTAAAGTATAGCGATGTCGATGTGTTTCAATCAAACCGCAATGATTGACGTGTCAGCCAACCTTCCGCTATTGCACTAAAGTGCTTTATGGTAAACGACGTACAAAGCGGAAGGTTTGCACACACGTGGGCACGGAGCACGCCATATAAAATTGACCATGTGAGTAGCATTGGAATTCAAGATTGATGCCTTAAATATCCAGCGATTATCCTTGCGACTTATTATTTGTCATAGACGCTTAAATGCCAAATCGTTCTGAATACGCAGAGTCCGCGATTTCAAATAATTTTTGTTATATTGGAAGTGAAACTACCCGTTTTCTATCCATTCTTCTTTTTTTCAAAGTGCGGTTCTATTACCAGGTTTGAAGACAAATCTGCGATTGTCTGAGTTCATTTTCTCCATCGCCGTTTTAAGCATTGTAAGGAAAGCGTTTATTGCATTATATAATTGTTGCAGCTGTCGAATGACGTTTTTTGTCACTCCCGTTTGCTTTCTGTACCGCCTATCGACTTGAATGAAGTACACCTGCGGATATTGGTGTAGGGCTTCATTTACTGGCAAGAATGCACCCATCCAATGGTAAATTGGCCTCGAATCTCTTAATCCGAATTTTGCAGCGTAGAATCCCGTGCCATTGTTAGAAAAAGTGTGTTTGCTTGATGTATAAGAGAAAATATTGCCTTGCAAGTCGGCATTTTTGTTCCGAACGAAGTCATACGGAAACAGTTGTTGTACTGTCGAATGTTCTTTAGAAAATCTTCCGTTTCAAACGATTTTAATGGCTCCGGAGGTGCATTTAATAGACTCAATTTCACTTTGCAACTCGCACAGCAAAGGCAGGTCGTTTCGCTTTTAAATTTCAGCGCGTTTCAATGGTGGCACAAAATTATATTCATCGCTCCAATATCGAAAATCGCATCACCGCCAACATTTTCTGTTGGTTCATACTAAATTGCCAGTCGTTCCAATGTCGGCAACGACGTGCGTCTTGCCACTCTTCGATTTGAACTTGTTCCCATCCCAGCAGCAGTACGATTTGACGCAGTTCTCATTACTTGCACTCTCAATTTTCTTGCCTATTGATGTGGTCTTATGCCATGCGATGTCCCATTCTTCGCGTTCTTCTTCAGTTTGGCTTCATTGATATATTTGTTGTTGACTTGCTTGCCTTGTTCATCGGCCAATATATGCGCGCATTCGTCTTGGCATTTTCAAAATATCACTGAAATTTGTTATTTTACAAAATGTTTACCTTGTCAACTGTATAAAAGCAATTAAACTGTTGGAGCGATGCACAAAATTAAAAACAAACCATCACTGTTGATTTTTTCGATTTTCTCAATTTAAAAAAATTAAAATAAATATTTAATAGGATAAATCATTGGATGCCAAATCAGGACCGCACAGTGATTTTCCGGAATTTTCTCTCTTTTTAAACCTGAAATACAGCAATACGAACAAAACCAAAAAAGGATCATGAAAATCGTCCCAGGGGTTATCGAGTTATAACATCATCGAGTTTCAACCCAAAAGAAATATATATATTGAAGAAGATATAGATAATATGTATTCTAATATTTGAATATAAGCAGCACATAAAATGTGCCTAAAAGGTAGAACATCTTATGCCAATTTTGTACACTTTTCAGGAGAGCAATTGTAGTGTTCTAAGTAGGACACGTCCTCGTTATTCGCTTGTTCACTGTTCAGTCATTTTATTCTCCTTTATTCTAGTAATCTGTCAAACATATTATTCATATTCGACATGTTGATCGTACATCATTTTTATAATAGTACAGTACAGATTTTGTCGATACTACAGCAATCTTAAACTTTAAGCGGTGCACTACAGTTGATGACTTAAGCTGTTTTACAACAGCTATAGCTTCCTCATTATTTGAAATTTTTTCACCTTTTTGGCTTAAAAAATAGGGTAAGGAAAACCAGAATTCAAAAAACGTTAAATAACTAAAACAACTTATGTCGACTTAAGATGTTTTGCCTCTTGGGCACAGATATAGTGCAATGATTTTGTGTGTAAAAGTTCTAAAAGAAATGTGTTGCGACATTCTTCCTAACAATAAAAGTTTCTGTATGACGACCTTGGAAAGTTCCTTCTCGTGATACATCTAACCATCATTGGTATACTGTTAAAATAGGAATAACTCTATCTACAAGACAAGCAAACTTTCCCGAGAGAATTCTTTAAAGATGTCCCAATCTACACAGTCAAAATTGATATGCATACCATTCTTATGATTAAAAAAAGCGCTTCCTACTTCCTAATGAAACAGAGGCATTTGTGCATCGCCATTCTCCACTTGTAATTGTAGTTGTAAGTAATAGGCCCTGTACATTGCCGATCTACTCCTTGCCACAGCAGGGCTTTCGCAGAGTATGTGTTCCGCTGTCTCCTCCTTTTCTCCGCAGAGTCGACAGGAGTCATCGTCGGAGAGTCTCATTTTTTTGAGATGGTATCTTAGTGGCCGTGACTAGTAAGATAACCCGTTAAGATCCTTATATCTTCCTTGCTTAGCTCAAGTAATTTTCCATGCTATTCTCCACTTTATAAGCTAATCGTTAAGTTTGCAACTGCCCTTGGAAACCATTACAGCCAGTTACAAAGGGATTCTATGAAATCGGTCAAATATACATGATTCTCTCAGCCATAATTTCAAGACTACATATATGTTTTTGCCATTTTGTTTTCCATTTGTCAATGCTATATGCATCAAAGTTCATTTTATTAGCATCTCACAACCATTCAACTTGACCAATACCTTCCGTCAATAACCAAAAATTAACAAGTAAACAAGATCGGATTTTTCTTTATCCTAGCGTTATTCGTCAGGCGCAGCCGGAATCTCCCAAGATGACAAACATAAATCGAAAGCAAACGCAGCTACTACCGGCAGTCATGTCCTTGGAGGAATTTTTGGGAAAAAACGTGCCAAAGCAGGTAACCAAATTAACCTTCAATATTAAAGGCGTAATTTTACATTTTACAGCAATCGAAGAGTGGTAACGCAAAGGGAGTAAGTTTTAGAGAAAACCTCGTTCGCATTCAAATACTCATCATCATCGTCGTCTCGAATGTAGACTAATGACTTCAATTTCTTTAAATTGTGGTCTTGTATCAATTTTTTGTTTTCGTTTTTGTTATTGTTAAGTTTTTAACCTCTGTTATTTTGCCAGACTTTTATTTTTTGCTTGTTGTGTGGTCCCGTAGGGATATTACTTTCAACTAGTAAATCCCCACAGGTCCATGGCAGCCTATACGAACCTGTTTTCATGTAGGAGCATCCGCTGTAGGACAGGAATTTCTTGGTAAAATTGATGCTCCTGAAGTAACATCCACCGATATGTTAAGGGCAATGATGGCGTATATTTGGCCAAAAGAGGATCCTTTGGTTAGGAAAAGGTTTGTCGTATATAGAAATCTCTATTATTTTCGAACTTTTGCAATAATCTTTCTCTTTAGAGTGGCAATATCCTTGGGACTTCTCGCCAGCTCGAAAATTCTAAACGTCTGCGTCCCTTTTTTCTTCAAAGGCGCAGTAGATGCCTTAGGAGTATTAAATATGAACTCTGCACCCGAGACTATTATAACAGTCAGCACAGCGATGTTAATTGGATGTAATATTAGTACATAATATTTGTATTTGAATATAGAGTGATAAGAATTTTATTATAGATGGAGTCGCTAGGGCTGGAGCAGCAGGTTTTAATGAATTAAGGAATGCAGTATTTTCAAAGGTTGCACATCATTCGATACGAAAAATAGCGACAAACGTTTTTCTTCATTTACATAATTTGGACTTGGGCTTTCATTTGAACAAACAAACTGGCGCACTATCAAAAGTAAGAATAAACAAAAATGTTTCTTTATCCAAATTCTGTTGAGGTATGGTATGTTTGGAAAAATATCCACGGCTTGATGGAAAGCTTAACTCTTAGCCAAAGGATGGGCCCGAAAGTCGATGCGCGATACTAATAATCATATTTAGTGTCCAGGTCTATTTTACGAACTCACGAACTCGGCGAAATTTTCCGTATAAAATGGGTAATTTTTGTGACATACAAAATATTAAGTGTGAAGGCTAAAAAATATAATTAGTAAGGCCGATGTTTTTATTCCTCCTTTTGCTCAATCCACTTCCACTTCCTGGATAGAGTTGGTATCCATTTATACAATACATAACAACATATTCCATTAACTGTAAGCAATCAACGTACAGAATGTCATTGCAATATTTGCGTTTCTACCTGTATTTGCTTCCTAACCTTATATTGATACGTTTTCAACTGGTCCATGATTTACAGTTGTAAGCAGTTTGGTGTAGGCCTATGTAGTAGTCATGTACTAAATCATTGAACCGCTTGGTTTTGTTTATTTACTTGTTATAGACAATTGACCGTGGGTCCAGAGGCATTAACTTTGTGCTGACAGCAATGGTGTTTAACATTGTTCCGACAATCTTTGAGTTAGCCTTAGTATCAAGTATTCTAGGGTTCAAGGTAAGAATTAAAAACGCGGTAAGTTATCTCAGCAGTAACCACAGACGCACTCTGTGTAGTGCGGTTTGGCATTTGCAGGTATATCAATGGGCTGTGTTGGTGTTTATGCTGGTTATACATTAGCTGTCACGCAATGGCGAACCAAATTTCGTGTTTATATGAACCAGTCGGAGAACGAAGCCGGCAATAAAGCAATCGATTCGCTTATAAATTATGAAACCGTAAAATATTTTAACAACGAACAGTACGAAGCCCAGCGTTACGACAATGTGTTGAAGAAATATGAAGCAGCAAGTCTAAAGACCAGCTCCAGTCTGGCCATGCTAAACTTTGGTCAAAATGCAATCTTCAGCACTGCACTTACAGCTATTATGGTTCTAGCTGCTAACGAAATAGCCCAAGGAAATATGACCGTTGGCGACTTGGTTATGGTAAATGGATTGCTATTTCAATTATCGATTCCGCTAGGATTCTTAGGAAGTGTTTACCGTGAAGTCAGACAAGCATTGCTTGACATGCAATCGATGTTTACTTTAATGAACGTCGATAGTGCTATCAACATAAAACCAAATGCGCCCCCTTTGACGGTTAGTCGTAAAAATTCTTCCATTGAATTTCGTAATGTCAACTTTGAATATGAGCCGGGAAAGCCAATATTCGAAGATATGTCGTTTACCATTCCCGCGGGAAAGAAAATTGCTATTGTTGGTGGATCAGGGTGCGGGAAGTCTTCAATGGTACGACTGCTGTACCGATTTTTCGAACCGACTTCGGGAGAAGTCCTTATAGGAGGGCAACGTATAAATGACGTTGATATCGACAGTTTGAGAAAGAGCATTGCTGTAGTACCGCAGGTAAAAAAAAACCTTACCAAATATGCTTTTAAAGTGTCTTACTATTTTTTGTTTTGGTTTAGGATTCAGTGCTTTTCCACGACACCATTCTTTACAATATAAACTATGGTAGTTTATTAAAATCACAGGCTGAAGTTGAAAAGGCAGCCAAAATGGCTGATTTACATGACTCCATTATGGGGTGGCCAAATGGGTATAACACTCAAGTAGGTGAAAGAGGCTTGAAACTGTCTGGTGGTGAAAAGCAGAGAGTTGCAATTGCAAGGGCGATCCTGAAAGATTCTCCAATTCTTGTTTTTGACGAAGCAACAAGTAGTTTGGACTCCATTACTGAATATGTAAGAAAAAAAGTGTCACAACGCTAAAAAGTATGCATGTATATTAATGTTTCTCTTTTTCAAATGAAGAACATTCTTCAAGCGCTATCAAGAGCTACAGAAGGCCGAACAAGCATTTGTATAGCGCATCGTTTGTCTACTGTATTGGATGCCGATGAAATTTTTGTTCTTGAAAATGGACGTGTTGGAGAGCGCGGAACTCACAACGAGCTTTTAAAAAGAAACGGCCTTTACTCAAAGCTGTGGGAGACGCAAACTCAGCAAGGGATAAAATCATAATTATGATTATACTTTTGCTTAAAGATTACTGTTTATTTATGTAAGAATCTATTGTTGACGTAAAAAGTTATATGATATGTGCGGATGTAAATAAATAATTGAAACTGACAAAGGCAACAATGCGGGTTTTATTTAAACTTTTCATTTCACGTAAATATGGTGCATTTCCTTACAATAAATTTTGTAGGCCGTTTTTGTCGTCTTGTTTTTATTATAATGTTCAGTAAAAAAAATATTCTCCAAGACAGCATCCCAACATCCCAGTTCCCAGCAGCTGGTGTCAACCAAATTAATTGTAAACTTTCAAATGTTTTAATATAAAATTAAACCAGTGAATGGAAAAGGCGTAGAAATGTATCGAAGGCTATATATATTCGAATCGAGCGAATGTCAACACAAAAAAGTCAAGTGACGTTTTTATGTTCGGTTAGACACACGA
Source organism: Cheilosia urbana (assembly GCA_946477585.1). Classification (NCBI taxonomy): domain Eukaryota; kingdom Metazoa; phylum Arthropoda; class Insecta; order Diptera; family Syrphidae; genus Cheilosia; species Cheilosia urbana. Next base: position 27,948,359 of record OX297855.1, read on the forward strand.
AATCTGAAAGAAAATCTAAAGACGCCCAATCAAATACCACATAAGTACCACAGAGTACTTCCGTTCAAATGGGATGGTAATAGCGTGTTTTCCGCGCCACACTCATGTTAAAATGGACCCATTGTGATACCCGTTGGTCTATTTCCTTTTCCGTGTTCAATAGGAGGTAGCACTGCCTTGAAACGCGCACGAGTTTGTTAAGCTAAATTCTTTCCAAAATCGTTTTCATTTCAAGGCTCGACTGCTCCGATCGCGAACCACACTCGAGCCTTGAATTGAACACAAGTTTGGAAAGAATTCAACAATGTCGACTCATCTTCGATCGCTGGTGCACTGGCAGCTCTGAACGTAGATGCCTCACTTGGCGAGCCGTTTAATTTGATGCTTAATAGCCGAATTTTCAACTCAAGTTTGGGTGAGATATCTGCCAGAAGATCTGTCAGTAGACGAACCCCACAAAGTGGCGTCCTATCTCTCCTTCTCTGGAATTTGGTGGTGAATGAACTGCTTCACCTGGCAGCCACTGACATATTAAGCAGGCAAACGGCAGCTTCTGCAGCCGTACCCCTCAAAGTTGCTTCACAATGGACCAGCAAAACAACTCGTCATGCCTCTATCCTGAATAACATCAAGGACCTTCCAGGAAACAACGACTACCACATCAGAACTGCAGTTGGATAGAAACTTACAGGTCTCCATTCCCACTAGATCATTCTGGGAGGAGGAAGCATTCCTGGATCGATCAAATTTCTTCACAAATTGTTCGAAAACTGTGGACTGTGTTGGTGGCGAATCTTCTCCGACAGACTAAATCTTAGTCTCTCATTCCGTCTTCCTGATCACTGTAGCGTTTTTCAGGCGGAAATAATGGCGATAAAAGAAGTCTTTTCTTTTTAAGAAAACATGATATCCGTATCTTCTCGGACAGTCAAGCTACTGCCAAGTGCCTGGAATCAGTCTCTACAAATTCCATAACAGCCCAAGACTGTCGCTCTTCTCTTAGAGAGATGGCGGAGCAGTTCAAAATTCGCCTCTGTTGGGTGCCTGCCGCTTCTACGCTTCATCAGAAGCTCCAAAAGGGCTCAACGAGTTGGAAGAATTAAATACATAGATGCATAAATGACACGTTCTCGTCCTATGTTTATGTTACCTCTGGAGTACCTCAGGTAGTCAATTAAGCCCTGTGCTTTTCGTTTAAGTGCGATGAAGTGCATTTTTTTTTTGTTAAATTTTTGACATCTAATATCCGATATCCTCCGACAGAAATTGGTTGCGGAATTTCTTTACGATTTGGAGTGCGGTGCGGTGCCCCAAAGCAATCGTTTATTTCTCTTCTAAAACCGGATACCTCAAATGCAATTTGAGCCTCCGAAGGAGTATGCGTTACGGATAATTTTCCGTTCCGATGGTTACCTCGCAAGGGCCGATTTATTGTGATGACATTCCTGACTTGTTTTTGAGCTTGTCTTATGTTTGCCGACGAATTGAAAACGTTCAGTTTACGATTGTATTCTTTTACAAGCGGATCTTGAACGACTTTCCATATGGTGTCACAATAATGACCTCCATATCAATGTCTTCTCTAAATGATTGAAGTACCTACCTATTTTATATTCATTATTTATTTTTAACAAAAATGTTACGTATACGCCCCGTTTTTTCTTTAATATGTTTAAACTTGAAACATCTGAAATTGTTTTCCTTTTTTTCTGCAATTAGGTGTCAGAATATTCTGAAAGGGTTTTCCAATAAGAGGTTATTGTGAATGACCCGCTATTTCGGTAGCTGTCACTTTGGAGCTTTTATTCTTTGACATTTGACAAGTAGAAACTACGCCATTACTAAAAATGGAACGATACACGTTTCAACAAAGCATTGAAATTACATAATTAAAGTCACTACAAAAATGGTAAAAATATTGCATTCACAGTTCACTTTTTTTGGTCGTCGTGAAGCACCTTGCCGGTACGCAATACAGAAATTGGTGGAAAAATTCGAGCTCTTGGGACAAGTTAGTGATGTGAAGAATAAAACCCGTGCACGTCGCTCAAGAACCACTGAGAATATTGCTGCTGTAGCCCAAAGTGTTGAAGAAAATCCAGTGCCTTGATTGATTTTGTGCGGTTTTTGTCGTAATTGCGGTGGCGAAAAGGGTTCACGTATAGGCGGATTCTATAAATGTGTGCGTGATGTCGAGAACTGACAGTTTTCCAATATTTCCTGTTCTATTGTAGCCTTGTTCCTGAAAATTCCAAGAGCGCTTTCCCATACGCGAGAAGGATGTCGGATGATGATGATGATTTCAACTAAAAAAATGGAAAAAGTACCAACAAATTGTATTAGAGTCCTCGAAAAAAGTGTCAAATTTTTGCACAACGGTCACGCTGGTCCAGCGCCCGGTGCACTCACACATTCAAATCCAATTCGGAACGTTCCCTAGCGCAATTGCGGCAAAAACCGCACAAAATCAAGGCACAGGTTTGTCCATTCCTCGTCGTTCTTTGGAATTGGTCATTACAGCGTATTTTGCATAAAGATTTGGGTCTTAAGGCTTATAAAGATCAGTTAACACAAGAACTCAAGCCGGCCGGTCATCAACAACGTCGTGTCTTTGCTGATTGGGCCCTTGAAATGCATGAAAATGATCCGGAATTCCATCGAAAAATCATCTTGACTGTTGAGGCCCATTTCCCCCTCGGTGGCTACGTCAACAAGCAAAATTGTCGCAGCTGGGGCTCGGAAAACCCAAGAGTTATTGTTGAGAAGCCTCTCCATCCTCAACGTGTGACTGTTTGGTGCGGTTTATGATCCGGCGGGGTCATTGGACCTTACTTTTTCGAAAATGAGGTTGGATCAACAGTTACGGTGAATGGATTGCGCTATCGAGAGATGATTAATGATTTTTTATGGTCGGAGTTGGATGGTATTGATCTGGGCAACGTTTACTTTCAACAAGACGGCGCTACGTGCCACACAAGCAACGAAACCATTGATCTTTCACGGGAAAAATTTCCGGACCGTGTTATCTTTCGAAGAGGTGATCACAATTGGCCACCGAGATTTTGTGATTTAACACTTTGCGACTTCTTCCTTTGGGGCCACGTGAAAGTTAAGGTCTACGCCAACAGCCCTGCGTCGATTCAAGACCTCAAAGATAAAATTCGTGAGGCTATCGAGGACATAGGGCAGCCACTTTGCGATTTGGTTATGGAAAATTTCATGAAAAGGATATGGTCCTGTATGCGTGCTCGTGGTGGCCATTTGGCTGATGTTGCTTTTCATTATTAACGGCATATCTTTCTCTTTATTATGAAATAAACATCCGATCATTTATCTCAAAAAATGTCTTCCTTTTTTTTTTTGAACACAAAAATAACACCTCTTATTGGAAAAACCTTCTCGAAAACCACCGAATCGATTGAGTCTAAAATTACAGATAAAAAAAAAATTGCAAACGTTATTCTTCCACACTCAAAGCCAAAGCTTATAAAATTGGTTACTATGCATTGTTCTAATACACAAGAATATTATCTGGCCAATACGATTCCTGGAAAAACCAAAAATGTTGTGTAACACAGAGCATTCATTCACTCACAATAGAGCATTACAATAAAATTACTTTTGATTTAAATGAATTTGAATTTGATTTTTTTATATTTCTATTTTGCACTACGAAGTGTGCAGGGGGTCCGCTAGTATTTGTATAAAGTAATCTAGCGATAACAGTAGATGTACTCATTTCATTGATTGCAAAAAAAAAAAAAAAAAGTGTCTCGGCTAGCCGATAGCCACTTCAACCTAACTTAACCTATTGTTACATTCAGGCTGGGATTCGAAAGGATAAAACACTATTCTGTTCAACTTTTCTAATAAAATCACTTTATTCACAATTTCTAATTATTCACTTATTAAGTACCAAAACAATATCACTTAAATCAATTCTTAAACGTTTCAATCCAATCGCTTTATTCACTGTGTTACTTTACACTTATTTATCTCAATACCGATTACTCTTTCAAACTTTAACAATCGCCGGTTAAAAATCAACTGTCCTCTCTGTTCTCAACGCGCCCCTTTTATATCCGCTCTGCCACCTATCAGCGAATATTCCAGAAGTATATTCCAACTCATCTCTAGATGGTTCTAGAATTAGCTAACTTGACAGATTCCAGTCTCCAATTGGAAGTGGAACTTGGAGGGTGAATAAGCGGCTGATTCACCACAATTCCTAAGTGCCTGATTCACCACACTATAATAAAGCGTTACTTAATTTCTCCCCTCCGCTTTTTATAATTTAAAAAAACCAACGTATATTTCTGTTATTGTATGATATAAAGCAAGCTCATTTGAAACATCAGCTGGTGTGAAATATATTTTTATACTTATTGCCCCCTCATGGGTATCGGCATGGGGACGCCATAACAGAGATACATTATAGAATTGAATAAATGATACAAAAATGTTCTATAGTTGCTGATTCTTTGCGAAAATTCCTTCCACAACGGCAGTATATCTTGTTTTTGAAAATCCATTTCAACGGGTGGAACTTGTAGGTTTTCCATGGTCTTGTTAACATACATATACAAATAACACGATGGTTGTGGACTTTTCGTTGTTATCTGATGAGTTTCTCCCGGCTTAGGAGACAGGCTCTGCCCAGAGTGCAAAAGCTTTTCTATGTTATCATTCTTGTATATTATACTGCCTTCAATGACCGTCAGTGTAACATTGGTTAATTCAGGAGACACAAAGTTTTCCAACGTAAGTCCCGGAAAGTCAGCCACAAATATTACATCTGAGTAGTTACTCCAGGATAGTACGTCATCTGCTATGGACTTCAGTTTTGGCCGCATATGATTCAGTTCGTTTAGCAGAGGCAATGACCAGGTGGTCTGCTCGAAGGGTGACCAATAGGCACTGAGCAAATCTACGGTAGGATTGAAAACTCGTTGTTGAAATCGTCCATTCATGGAACACCAAATGTCGAAATATATGGATATGTTGGAAGACGACAGTGGATATTTTTTCGGATTTTTTCCCATTTCTTTGATTAAGTTGGTCTTAATACATTTCGCATATTGCACTGCCATATCTGCGGATTTGGTCCAACGGTCATACTGGGTAAATGCGAATGGCTCTAAATAGTGTACATTGCCGTTATTGTTGTCGACGATCTTAATGGAAGTCAGAACCGTTTCATACGAGTGTACCATCATATCCCAGGAGTACCCGTAGAGTCCATTCGTCCAGTTATTGTAGCCTTTTGTGATGAAGTGTGAGTATGGTAGAAATATTTGGGCACAACAATATATCAATATACCGATGACACGCAGCTTTTCCCCGCGAGTCACTTGAGGAGATTGTTTTGAAGCTATGCTGACTGATTTATTTGTTGTATCCCGCTCTTGCCCGTGGGATTTTCTCTTCCGTAGCTGTCCACACTTCAGATCTGCACCTTGTTCTTGCACTTCGTTTATTTTATTGACGTCCCGGCTTGGTTTTTCGATATTTGCACTTCGAAAACATAGCCGCATCTGACAGGGCCAATCGAAGCCGAAAAAGAGTGGCACTTCAGCCAAACATACCCACGGGAACATTCCTAAAAATAAAATAAAAATATGTATGCCAAATCCGAATCTCTTTTATTTTCTGTTTTTGATAATTACCTATTGTGAACAGTCGGGAATTCATAAGATGAAAACTTAACATAAATGGTGTGGCGAAAATGCGGGTCCTGTGGGAGGTCATCAAAAACGCGATAGAAAAGTCAAATATCGCAGTAAACCAATGGACTATAAGAAGATCCGTCATCTCCACTGAAAGGACAGTCCTAAATGGTGCAAACACCCAGTGATGACCCAAACTTGACATTGCGTATCCGGACAGCCATTCAGCTGAAAGTTTCTTCAAGCCGGCATATGTATACAAAATGAAAAACTGAAACTTGATTAGAAAATAATTCCAGTACGGAACAATTGCTGTATTCCTCATCATAGATTGAAGATAATCGATTGAGCTACAAGACCAAAGAGTAAATTTGAATGAAACCGATTTCCGTGTTCGTTCTTAAACTGTGCATACCAAGATCGATTGGCGTCTGTCATCATCAGAAGCATGCCGCACAGTCCGAAAAGGTAGCTGTGATTGTTCCAGGCCGGCTTGTCAAGTAGAAAAATATACCAATAAGGTACAGTGAAAGCAAGGCAGCTTAATTTGAACCTATAACCTAAGGCTATTCCCATTGCACCAATCCACATGATGAGATAAAGCATTCCCATTACTGGAAGACTGAAAGCTTGAATAATATCGAACAGTGGAAAATGGCATGTTTTAGGATCTCCAAATCGTGTGTTCATCTGACTTCCACCTCGTTCCTCTGCCAAATCGATCAGCATCGCTATACCTAAAGCAAACGGATTTTTATTTATTTTATTAGAAATTCATATTTCTCAATATAATCATTACCGAAAAACATTCGAAACACGCCAAGAGCCGCTGCGTCTACGGGCCGGTGAAGCCATTGTGTGAATTTAGTTACGGACGTAAAATTATCCCAGTCATACCCGGTGTAGAATTTAAATCTCTCCGCCGATTTGGTGGTTATGTCCCTTTTCTGCATTTTGTTAAAGCTCTGCGAATACAAAGTACATTTTAAGTGGACAAATAATAAATTTTGTCGTGTGTAACGGCTGTTAAAAATGTGAGTTAAAAACAAAAGAATAAACATCATAACCAATAATTGTGTGAAAGTCCTTGAGCAGATAAGATATCTCAATTAAAAGTTTTTGGTTCAATTTTGTGCATTATTAAAATTTTTCAGTTTTTCAGTTCTTTGAAAATGAATTGATTATGGAAAATGCTGTCTTTGGCAGTAATGTGCACATAAGTGTAAGCTTCAACATAACTACATTTTCGGTATTATAGCTGTGAAGTATAAACTTCTATAGAGCTAGGAATAAGAAGGTTGATGAACTTATATTTCTTGGAAGTGCGTGGCATCTGGAAACGCGTGTTTGCTTCCTGCATGCCCAGTTAATTTGAATAAAAATAAAATTAGAGACATACACACGTAGTACGGTGTTCTGTCCAATTTGCATCAGCATATTATCCGATCAACATATCGTCCATTTATGTTCTTTCTAAAAGATGAAGATTGAGATTCGACATCCCTTGTTTCCATCAGCGTAAAGTAAACTGCCAACCAGCTTTTGGTATTGAATATTGCTGAGGAGCGTGCTTGAATCGTCATCTCCTTCACTTTTTCCTTTTTGAAGGGTAGGTAAATAGTTGAAAATATGCACACTTTTCTTAAGGGTTTCCTAACTTAATGCCACCAGCGGTTTGTAATTTAATCCATTTGTAGGGGATAGAAAATGATTGGATAATCAGGAGATATTGATCAAAATCCCTTTTAGAGGGTAATTTATAGTGATCTTCAGAGTAATGTCATCAGCTCCCGGCGAATAACAAACAAATCCGAGTGATGCCACTCATGGTTGCTGGTCTTTTCTATATTATTATTATAAAAGCGGTTGACCTGAAAAGTAAATTGTTTAGATTAAACTGTTTTGAAATTTGTCTATAAAGACCGCGGAACGGCTTCAGCGCCATGCCTACTTTCTTGAAAGGTTTTTATCAAAATGTGCTACTTTTTTTCTGATCTCACTGCCTTTAACTTACTTAAAATAATCTTAATCAATATAAAGAAAAACTTAAGGAATTTTAAGCAGCCAACATTTTCAAATATTTTAAGTTATAAATAAGGTTTCTATTAATAAAAAGGAGCCCGAGCCAAAAAAAGGGCCTCGACATAAAATACTAAAAGAGCAAAAATAAAAAACAAAAAACAAAATAGAGCAGCAAACATTTGTTTGTGAAAAAATTCCTTTCTTCTTTTCATAAATGTTTGCACTATACTTGGTTCAATAAAGAATAAAATCTAGCTTAAACTGAAATAGGGGACCATTTTGATCATTTTTAAGAAAGTGGGGGCCAATGGTCTTGAGGCTTAAAAAGGGGCCAAACGGCAACGCTGCTAGAACCTAACACGATCGAATTAAATGCATTTCATCAAATCGAAAAATATTAGCTACTATTGCAAAAAAAAAAAAAAAAAAAACACTGCGTGTCGTCAGAGCAAACGAAGCAGAAGAAAAAGCTATGCGATATGAGTAAAAAGAAGTACGATTTAGTAAAAATTCGTAAGATTTCAAAGTAAAGGAACAGACCTAGTACATTGACAAACTGATTGAAATTCCGAAGTTGTACGGTGGGGCTAATGATTCGTGAGTTATAAAAAAAAAACGGCGAAAATAACAGTTTTATACCTATAAAAAGATTAAAATCCTATCCTATAAAACTATCTCAAAGGAAGACTCTGTGTATCTATCTATCTTTATTATATAAAATAAAGTTGCATACATAAGACCCCCATAAACAGTAGGAAGAAGTAAAAACAAATTAATTCACAGTTTGCTTACTCTATAAACAGGTGAACATATGCCGTTTTTATTTTAAAATACCATAATTTAAATACATTGAAATTAATAAAATTAATTTGTTCCTTTAGCATAATTATTTTGAGAAATAAGATTTACTTAACAATAAAGAAATATACATACATTGAAATTTAAGAAGGCAAAAATAAAAATAAGTTCGCTTTAGCCTCAATAGCTTTCTTTAATTGTCTTGGAACCGTTTCGACGAGTTTCTGCACCATTTCTGCAGGAATGTCATTCATTCCAGCTCTTTGCTACTACAAAAATGATCTCCTTTCTGATCCGTTTCAGAGAAACAGTTATCTTTCCTTTAATACAGCCTCGTACACGTACATATTCAACAACATGAAATCTGAGCCTCGTGGTGGCCAGTTGTGTGTTACTAGTTTAATATCCCGTAATAGTTCCATCACCTTTGGCTTTTGTGACAAAAAACTATACCTAGGTACTTTATCGTTCTCACTTTTCGTTAGAAAAAGCCACCCTACTGCTTTGCAAAAAAAAAAAAATACTTTCGGAAATAACTTCTATGATTTTCAATCTAGTTATAATAGTTTGTTCACAAACGGTCCAGTATTCCATCCTCACTAAACAAATTAATCAACTAAGTCTAATCGAAGATCCGTTATAGAGTAATAATTATGAGTTCAAAACACAGAATAAGAATATTAAATTTTGATTTATGATTCAAAACGGAATAATAGGTAACGTTTTTGTAAAAAGAAGCATATACATAGGTTTGTATTTCGAATATGTAAAGCAGGGTTTATAAAGGCGCTTTGATATTAACTACACTTTACTCACGTTTTTTTTTTTGATTCGGTTAACACAAATGCAATAAAATCACCGATTTATTTTGGGCAAACGAATATAAACAGTTTCTTATTTTTACTTTATAGGAACCGTCCAATTGTGTTAACACGTGGGGTTGGGGATACACTGACGGTTACTATTAACTGATGCTTTATTTATACACAATCGTTTGATGAAATCTCGCCTGGTCCTCAGCCTGGCAGTAACTATGCGCATAAACGTTTCTTGATGTACCTATACTTGTAGTATTTGCATAAATTCACAGTTAGGCGATGCCAGATAGTATCTTCTTCTCCACCTAGAGATATGAATAATGAGCTCGTTATTTTCCCTCAGAAACATAAAGTTTTTCCAAAATGAAATTGAATCCTAAAAACTTTTATTTACTTTGAAAAATAATTATTCTATTTCTCACATCATAATTCGGTAAATGGCATAATTCCGCTTTAAACGTTTTGTGAATATTTTGTTTATTTGAAAATTTAAGCTATGAAATATTTTTTACTCTTCAAGTTTTAACATCAGTCACAACAGTCAATTAAATATAAGCAATTCCTCTCATATTGCACCTGGCAGCGCCTGTTTAGAATGTATGCACAAAAATTGGTTTTATTCTGCAAAAATCTTTGCGCAGTTTCTGTAATGGCCTTTAAAAAGGGCAAGTATTGGTTTCGTGAAAAAATGTTAAATTTGATACGTATTTGAAATGTTTTCTGTTTTTTTCTTTTTTTTTGTTGACCTGTATTATCTGCAGTCTGGAGCTATGCACTTGTGAAGTGGAGCAGGCTTGTGAAAATTGTCAGAATTCAGCCAAAGGTTGTTTTATTTTGTCAGTCCCAAAATTGTCAGTTTTGAAGATTTTTTGTGTAGGTACAATCTAAATAAAATTAATTCAAGCTTAATGGGTAATGGAGTGTAAACTTATGGCGATTTCGATTTGGCAAAAACATTCTTTTTTTTTTTTAGATCGAAATTGCTTTTCATGTTTGATTTGACAAATAAATCAATTTTTTTTTTTTTGAACTGGGTTACTTTTGAGAAATCTAGATCTTTTTTCAGACTTTCACTTATACCAATGTTTATGACAATCAGCTGGCGGGCGGTTACGAATTGTTTATTGTTGGAAGTATTACTTTTTAAACTAAATGATTCATTTTACGCGATTGGGTACGAGTTTTTATAATAAATTATTTCGGAATGCGTTATTATGAATGTGTGAAAATCAGTTGAAAAGGATTTCCAGCGCAAGTGAATGTTTTTTTTGCAGCCAACCCAATAACAGAAGAAACAATAAAATTCGGATTTCACGTTCGATTTGGCAGTAGAAATCGGAATCTCGGATCAAAATCTGAAAAGTCAAATCGAAAACGACATTGGAAACCTAAACACAGATAGGGAAATAACACAGACAGTAACGAGGAAGACGCGCCTGGGAATATAGTCGACTAGATCGGTTTGGACTAGATGTAACCTGAAGGCAAAAACTAGATTGGTTGGTTACGTCATTTTTACTTCGTCAGCCACACAAAAAATGTGAACTGTCAACCTAGTACTCAGTCGCGAATGTAAATGATTCATCGGTTACTCCTTCATAAACATCAATTGAAAATTTGTCCGATGTGACCGATCTAGGCAAATGACTGCAGAATCACATAAAGTCGGCCAGCTATCAGAATTACCAAACTGGATACATCCCTGAACGTCCCCACTTTGTTTGTGCTAACTTGTTCTGATCAATTTAAAACCAAGTCCGAAGCACTAAATTTATAAGCTTTTCCAGAACATTTATATTCTCGGATAATTGTGTTAAACACTTGCGAGAGGCGGCGTAATAGAAAAGCCTAAATATCTATGTACCTAGTTTGTGTTTCTGATGGATTCGAACCAGAGACCCAGCATACTAAACATTGGTAGTAAGGTAGATTGCAATTCCATCCATATTTTGAACAAATTAACTATTGAATTATTTCTTTTAATAACTTTTAAAAAAAAATCAGAAGCATCAGATACAGAAGGTCATTAAATGTCTATTCTATACAAATGACGTTCCAAGTGCAGGGAAATAACTTCACGGGCAATAACTTCACATGGGAAATAGCTTCACCTTGAGTGGGAAATAATTTCGTTTTTTTTATGTTATTTCCCATTTGAAGTGGCAATAACATCACCACCCATTTTGTGAAATTATTTCCCAACTACAATTTGAGAATTGATTGATTCTAACTAATTTAATTAACTTTTCATACACCCAAACTCGCAACTACTCCCACCCCTAAACAGGGACTCCAAGTCGGGGGGCATTTTCATTTCCCACTTTTTATGAGTTGTAGGTTTACATAAATGTCTTCGCATGTTAAGAGAAATTATTTCCCACAAAACAGTTTTTGCTCACATTCATTGCGAAATAACTTCACATAAAAAAAGTGAAATTATTTCCCACTCAAGGTGAAGTTATTTCCCTGCACCACATTTCAATATTAAGAAATGTATGTGCGACCACGCCGTGCACATTTATTTTGCTTGATTGTTTCCTGTTTGCATCCCTTTTTTCTGTTTTGTCAACAGCTGATTAAGCCGTTTAAAGCATGTGTCGTGATAACCATATGGGTATAGGTATAACAAAATACCGAGGCGCCTGGCGGTGACAAAGTAAGGCGTACAATGCTATAAATAAAAATAAATCCTTGAACTCCTATCAAAGATACCTGTTGAGTGGAGACTCTTGTCTGACACGTGCAAACATAATTTAAATGTTTCGCATTGCGAAAAGGATAAAGGGAGAAACCTGTGGTAAATAAAATTGTACATAATAGATTCGCATAATTTATATAGCAAATATAAGTTTCGCAGATACAAGTGTAGGGTAGGTAGGTACAACATATTAACTTGTGCGTTGTTTTTGAATTGGTTAAAATTCAGAACTGACTGAGCTTAATTTCCTTAGTTTGCTCTTTAATTTAGAGGAGATTTAAGAGCTTGGGGTTTCCCACATTGATTTGTATTTGCACTTATACGTGAATGCTAAAAATTAAAAATTTTGAAAATGCCTGCTCTCAATAAATTTATCTGAACTGATTAGTTTAAACTGTTAGATCAAAAAATAATTCTAACGGAAGGTGTACATTTAAAGGAAGGGGGTCCAATCGAAGAAGCATGCTTTCTTAATCCGGTGCTTGGCTTGTCCCAGGTTTGGGAGCTTCTGCTTGGCTTGTAGGCTATCTACCGTACGCTAAATTCTGTAAATTTATTTAGCAATCAACATTGTAACATTACCAAGTATCTATATTGTAAAATGGATTTGTATGTAGATATAACGTTTTTTAAGATGCCTTTCTATCCTCAAATTATATTCTTATACAAAAGACAGTGACGTCTGTTTGTGCACTCAGAAAAGATCGTTACGATTTTCACGATTATGAGCTTGTTGGATTCGTATTGACCCAAGGAATGACATAAGCTACTTTTAAAACGTTTAGGGGATGAAATATAGTTAACCGCACAAAAATAGACTGGATAGAAAAGCGGGGAGTGTCACTTCCAATACAACAAAAATGAGATGGGCGGAAATCATAACAGCTGAAGTATAGGTACCTTGTACCGGTTTTAGAATTACCAGCCAGCGCCCTGGGCGATATTTCTACGGCGCCCCCTAACTACAATTCAAACCTAAACGATAAGTTGACCTATCTTTTTTTTATCAAACAGAAAGAAAGTTAAGCTTATAATACAAACAATTAGACAAGGTCACCAAATCATGTGAAAGAGCAATTAAAACAGACGTCTCGAAAACAGGGGATAGCACTGGTTCTCTATATCTATTCTATAGAAATAAAACAGAAAGTGTACCTACATTCCGGATAGAAGAAGTGTTTTTAAATCAGACGTTTTAGGCGTTCATAAGTCGGCAGAGCTATACAAAATTAAATAATAGTGAAGGCCGACCTGAGGTGGTCAATCGTCATCGGGTATAAAGTATCCAAGTCACTTTGGCCGCAATTCGACAGCAAGAGATCTAGCGAAACTCTCAAACTGGGTAGGGAACAACTTGGACACTGTTAACAATCCTGTCAGGGCGTTGGACCTTCTAAGAAAGCATGAAAAGAGACTTGGACAGGCAGACAGATATTGGACACAGATTCTTGAAGATTCTGCAACAACCTGAAAGAGGATGAAAATATTACACACATACCTACTGTATGCACATCAATATACTTTCTTTTTTTTTTTACACAAAAACGAGGAATATTTGGCAACCGAATGAAGGTAGGTATAATTCTTCCAATAGGGGATAGAGTTCTAGAGATAGATCTTTCAAAAGTCTGTACAATTACTTGCATACGCAGACGATATTGACATAATTGGAAGACAACAGCGAGCTGTCAGTGACTCGTTTGCAAGTATAGACACAGAAGCGGCTAAAATGGGCTTAGCGGTTGACGAGGGCAAAACCAAGTATATGCTGTCAACAAGAAGGGACACCCTACATCGACGAATCGGGCAGAACGTCACAATAGACAGCTATAACTTTGAAGTAGTAAGGGACTTTGTCTACCTTGGCTCTGCTATAACATCTGAAAATGACATCTAATCAGAAATCAAACGGAAAATAACTCTTGCTAATCGCTGTTTCTTTGGGTTGAGAAGGCAACTGTGTAGCAAGCCCGAAAGACTAAGGAGACTCTATATAAGACCCTCAACATCCCAGTCCTTATTGTATGGATCTGAAGCATGTACTATTTCCAAAGCGGATGAAGATATTCTTAGTCTTTTCGAGAGAAAAATTCTTTGTAAGATATTCGGTCCCGTTTGTGTTGACGGGTATTGGAGGAGACGATTCAACGAAGAACTATACGAGCTGTACAGCAATATCGACTTAGTATAAAAAAAACTGCGCATTGGGCGTTTGAGATGGCTAGGACATGTAGAGCCAATGGACATCAACGGCCCGGCCCGCAGAGTCTTCGATTCCATTCCAGAGGGTCAACACAGTAGAGGAAGACCTCGTCTTAGGTGGCGCACACAAGTAGAAAACGACTTCAATCAATTTGGAGTGCGCAACTGGAGGCAGTTGGCTAAGGACCGGGCTAACTGGAGAGGCTTGTTGGTTGAGGCCCTAGTTCACACCGAACTGTAGCGCCACCTAAGTAAGTAAGTAGGGGATAGAGCACACAAAATACTAGAAAGCTACTCGCTTTTTGTAAGGAGATTCAGTGCTTTTCAAGTCAAATTGCTTATGTTTTGTTCTTCCATTGTAGTTTACTGCATTCGATTTACTAGGGATCGCGATAGGTATTTATGATGCCTAGTGACTATGTGAGACGTAACTATCTCATACTCTTTTTACCTTACCTAACCTACAAAATACACATATGATGCAAATTTTGTCTGCAGTGCGAACTGCGTAATTTAAGCAGACGCAGACGGGGTACTTACTGAATACTGATTGAAGTTTCTTTTTTCTATGAACGTATCCATTATTTAACAATTCAGTTCTTAATTCTTGATTCGGCGGCTGGAAAGGTAGAAACGATCGAGCTGATGCTGAGATTTTGTATTGTTACATTCTGGGCTGTGGGGATTCGAAAAGATAAAACACTATTCTGTGCAACTGTTCCAATAAAATCTCTTTATTTACACTTTCCAAATATTTACTTATTTATTACCAAAACTATATCACTTTAATCAACGTTTCAATCCAATCGCTTATTCACTTTATTACTTTACACTTATCTATCTCTCAAAACAATATCACTTTAATCAATTCTCTAACGTTTCAATCCATTCGCTTTATTACTTTCACTTTATTTACTTTACACTTATTTATCTCTCAGTACAATATCACTTTATTACTTTTCTTAAACGTCTCAATCCAATCGCTTTAATCTATTACTTCACACTTATCTCACAACTGATTACTCTTTCGAACTTAACAATCGCGTCCTAAAAATCAACTGCTCTGCCTGTTGTCAACGCGCCCCTTTTATATCCGCGCTGCCACCTATCGGCGAATATTCTAGAAATGGATAGCAGATGCACTCCCGATGTATACTCCATCTCTTCTCCAGAAGGTACTAGAATCACTTGACAGATTCTATTCCATTCTCCAATTGGAAGTGGAACATGGGGTGTTACCAGGTGCCCGATTCACCACAATTCCTAAGTGTGTGATTCACTAAGTGCCTGTCACTAAGTGTCCGATTCACCAGGTACCCGATTTACCACATTATCCCCCTCTTAAACTTGTTCGTCCCGAACAAACTCGCTAGCATTTTCACCATTTTAGCGATGATCCACATGAACGACTTCCAGCTTGCCTCTTCCTCGTTGGATGTGATAGACAACGTCGTTGATGAGCGTCACGATTTTATAGAGTCCTTCCCAGTCCCGCTGCAATCCAGGTGATAGGCCCCTCCTCGTTGGGGACTATACAGCCACACCAGATCTCCTTCCCGAAATCCTGCAGCCGTCGTCGTACCAGCGACGCACCTGTCCCTCATGCGGTCCTCCGCTGGAAGTACCTCTGTAGTGCTGCATCGAATACTGAACCAACCCTGCGTTGCTTCCAGATCAAACTCTTATCTTTCTTCGGCTTTAACGTGTCCTCCTTTCCGTTTTTAATTATGTCCAGCTTGATGTCTAAAGAAGGATACATCGACAATGGCATCTTTTAATGGTTTTAAAAATGTTTGTTCACCGTTCTGGACCCTGGGTTCCTTTTTATTGTGCCCTTCAGCTACTTTTTGCATAGACTTGTCATTATCGCTATGTTTTTTTTTTTTTTTTTTTTTTTTTTTTTTTTTTTTTTTTTTTCCTTTCCAGTTTTTCAAGCTTCTTGTCAGATGAAGAGTGTATACCAAAATCTGAATCGGCATCCGGATTCGACTGGATGTGCGCCCGTTTTGTCGGTTCTTTAGCTGCCTTGTCAGTTTCTTTTTCTTCTTCTGCTGATGACCGGCGTGCTTTACCCGAGTTGATAGGCTATAAGATATTTCTTCCGATTCCTTAGAAGTGGACGGTTCGTCCTCGGACACAACTTCCGTACCTTCCTTCGGGCCCAATTTCTGTTCATTCAAATGGCGATAAAACCCATCCAAACCGTTTTGTTTCGTGACATCACCTATTGCCTCCAGATACTCTTCCCTCTTCTCTTGTTGCTCTGCCTTTTGCATCTCCTCCAGCTCTTTTCTATATGCCGACGTAACAAATGACTCTTTGCCCTTGAATTCGTCACCTTCCAGTTCGCGTTCTTTTTGTGCGACCACAATGGAATTTTTCCGCTCTTCAAGAGAATTCTTTTGCGCTTCGAACTTCAATTCCATAGAATCTTTCTGTTGTTCCAGAGAATTCTTCTGTTCTTCTACTAGAGAATTATTTTGCTCTGCGAATATCGATTCCATGGAATTTTTCTGTTCTGCGAACTTCGATTCCATAGAATTGTTTAGTTTTTCCATCTTGGCAAGAAGTACTTCCATCATAGCGCCTAATTCAACTTCTGTACTTACTGGTTCTCCTGGCACGTCGAATAGAATGGATTTCGGATCTGCTCCCTCGCATTGGACAGCCTCCCGCAGACGAAGAATGAGGTCACCCTTCCCTCCAGCTGTGGAGAGATCTCGCTTTTCTAGCTCACTTTTTAATTGGGGTATGCTTAGATGTAGCAATTTACGACCCATTTTGTTTGTCTTTCCAAATTCACAAATTCACAAATTCACTTTTTTTTTTTTTTTTTTTTTTAGTCTTAATAGCAGTTAGACACTAAGCACAGAATAAGTTTTATCCCACTTCTGACACCAATGTTACATTCTGGGCTGTGGGGATTCGAAAAGATAAAACACTATTCTGTGCAACTGTTCCAATAAAATCTCTTTATTTACACTTTCCAAATATTTACTTATTTATTACCAAAACTATATCACTTTAATCAACGTTTCAATCCAATCGCTTATTCACTTTATTACTTTACACTTATCTATCTCTCAAAACAATATCACTTTAATCAATTCTCTAACGTTTCAATCCATTCGCTTTATTACTTTCACTTTATTTACTTTACACTTATTTATCTCTCAGTACAATATCACTTTATTACTTTTCTTAAACGTCTCAATCCAATCGCTTTAATCTATTACTTCACACTTATCTCACAACTGATTACTCTTTCGAACTTAACAATCGCGTCCTAAAAATCAACTGCTCTGCCTGTTGTCAACGCGCCCCTTTTATATCCGCGCTGCCACCTATCGGCGAATATTCTAGAAATGGATAGCAGATGCACTCCCGATGTATACTCCATCTCTTCTCCAGAAGGTACTAGAATCACTTGACAGATTCTATTCCATTCTCCAATTGGAAGTGGAACATGGGGTGTTACCAGGTGCCCGATTCACCACAATTCCTAAGTGTGTGATTCACTAAGTGCCTGTCACTAAGTGTCCGATTCACCAGGTACCCGATTTACCACAGTATATTATTTTATTTTTATTGGCAGCATTAAAGTTTCGAGAGTCCCACTTTCGTGACTTTCTTTTGTTGCCGGATATTATGTCTATCTATGATAAATTTCAACAATTTAGATCGCACTATTGTTCATGACTGTTCGGGTAGATTATATACCGATGCCTGATTTCGATAGGGAGCTCAAATGCATCTTCGGCTTTACGAGTAGCCGTGACTTCTGCCTAAATAATGCAATACTATTATGTATTTGGTTTAGGAAGAATGAAAGTCTTACACCTTCAGTCATCTGTGTATATACATTTTAAGTGTGTAGATATTCCTTCAAATTGCAGTCGAATACTACTTATACTGATTTTCTATGTTAAGCACATTGAAGTCCAGAACCGTAGTAACGTAGTCATTAACTTCTGCTTTCTGTTATTAATGATTAGAATATGGGCATAGTCCGTACCATTACTCATCCACTGCACCGATTCCCTCAGTCGCAGTCCCGATTTTGTTACCATTTCCCTGCCGTAAATATCCAAGGAGAACATTTTTAGAACACTTTCTAGTGATGGGGTCAGAGTGATCAGTGTCTCTTTAGACTTTATTGGGTAGAGAAAGGATGATTACTTTGCCTAGTGCTGATGGCCGCAACACAAAGACTATACGTAGGTACTAGTGCCCCTAGTGCCATTAACTTCAAACTGATGTCCTCTGATTACCAAGATTATTTTTGCAGGAGTTGAGTGCCCTTTAATACGCTCATGCAATAGCATTTAGTTATCCTAGGATCCGCCTGGAACAGAATTTTCTCCGATCCATACGAAATCGGAGAAATTTCATTCGAGGTATCCGTTCCGATACAACTTTCGGAAAAATTCTCCGATGACATAATAGCGCACCTTGTTGCATTACGTTGTACCGCGTTATGTCACGTACTTTTGACAGCACATTTTTTCCGAAGCTCTCCGACAACTAATTGCTGCGGAATATTGTGGTGAATATTAGAGTGTCGAACCTAAAATGGTGAAATGAAAACAACCCTCCCAGTTCTAATTGAAAACTTAAATCTGTGAAATGTCAATGCCATCTGTCAGCTGTCAAGTGTAACTCACCATAATTAGCTAATTGTCGAACCATCCAGAAGAGTTGGAATACACTAGAATATTCGCGATAGGTGGCAAAACGGATATAAAAGGGGATGTTTGAGAACAGGGATGTGCAGTTGATTTTTAAGCAGTGATTGGTAATTGAAATAGTCATGCTTATTTTGACATTCGAACGAATAGCCAAAATAAATGTCAAAATAAGCATGAGTAATCGGATTCGAAGATAATTAAGTGTAAAGTAATACAGTGAATTAAGTGATTGGTTTGAGTCGTTTAAGAATTGTTTTAAGTGATATTGTTTTGATACTTAATAATTGAATAATAAGAAAGTGTAGATAAAGTGATTTTATTGAAAAAGTTAAACAGAATAGTGTTTTATCTTTTCGACTCCCAGCCTAAATGTAACAATTATTTAAATGTGAAATGAACGCGTTTATATGCTTCTATTTTTTTTCCGCAACGGATACTTCGAACGCAATTTGAGTTTCGATCGGGTTTGACTTTCCAATCGGTTTGTTTTTCAGACAATACCTCGATAGGGGAGATTTTCTGATCTATTAAAAAAAATTTTAATATAGTTAAAACTTTGTTATTATATTTGTAACCTCTAAATTTTAAACAGATATCCTGTGCCTCTCGCTATCTCGCACTACGATTCTTAACGATTTGTTATATTTTCAATCAATCACAACACAGTGAATGTATTGTTGTTTTCCGTTGGTTTCACTCGGGGATCCACTCATTCTGCAATCCAATGGAACAAGAAAACTGCTTCTGATTGAATCCACATAAGTATTCGGCCCTAGCGAGGTATCCGTTGGAGCGAAAAATTCTCCGCAACGCATAATCTTTCGGAGGCTCAAATTTCATTCGAGGTATCCGACTTCGGAAGGATATCGGAACCTAGCTGTCAAAAATTTAACAAAAAAATGCGCTTCATCGCACTTCAACGTAATCCGCCAATATGCGTTACAAAATGTCGGAACAATTCTCCGAATAGTTGTTCCGAAGAATACATCGCAGCAAAAATCCTCCGAATCGTATAAAATCGGAGAATTTTCCGTTCCGACGGATACCTGGCTAGGGCCGATTGGTGGGATGCCAACAAATAACCTACGGCTACTGTCATCTGCCTTTTATAAAACGCATAGATTAAACTTGTGTGAGTGCTTCTCTCTTCTTCTCTCCCGGACGCATCTTTTTGCTCAATGGAAAACGACATATGTATATACGTAACATAAAAGCATTAAAACATTGCTTGCAACACATATATAGTTTATTTGTCTACATTTTGGCATACACTACAACAATAACAGTGATACAACAACTTTGCCCTAAACAACAAAATAATTTGGTTCAATAAGAGATCAGCATACCAATTTTGATTTACATCAACAGCTTAAGGGGCTACATATGTGTGTAGTATGGTACTTATGTTAAATTAAAAAAAAAGGAGTGGAAAATTCCACTCAAAGAATATCAAAATTCAATAATAAAGTCCAATAATGCGTCGAAATAATATTACCTACTCAAAATTGAGATTCAATCTAGTTTTTGTCATTTTGCATCTTCTTGAAGAAACAGTCTTTGTGTCATAAAATAAAAGGGACTAGGTACGTTGCTGGCGCAATACAAGCCTGTTCATTATGATAATGAGCAGTTCTATATTTGAAGGCGATGATACATTATGAATTATTTTGAATACAATAACCCATAAATGTTCTGTATTTTAGAAGTTGTTCATTGTTTCATCATTTAAACTGTTAAAAACAATGGAATAGTAAGAAAACCCAAATTCAATGAATAAAATGATAATGGTTACGTGCCTTCACTTGCTGAACGATCAAACAAGTAATCTAGTACTAAAAAATGGGTTCTATTTGATTTCTTTTTAGATTTCTAAATAAAGAATTAATTATTTCAAAAGTGAAGAATTTAGTAATTGAAAATTCAGTTTATTTTTCTACAGTCCATTATTTGGAACTCGAAAGTATGGTAAGCGTAATTAAAGTTACGTTTATGTTATGTCTAATGAAATGTCCACAAATGCAATGTATGTAGTGTCCACAACCAAGAAAAAATAATAATAATAATAATAATAAAAACAGGTCGTAAATATATCTAGCCCCTTACTCGATTTGACGAAATTTTTGATATTAATTCAAATTTAACAAAGTGTCTTTAAACTGCAGTTTTTGGTATAATGCACACAGTAAAAATGTCAGTTGTCGCATAGCCAGCTACAGTTTTTGATGTAATGAGTAACCAACCTATGGACAATCTGAAATTCATCTTCTCATTTTACAGCACTATAGAAAATGTAACATCTCGAGCCACCCTTACATTATTATTATTATATATTTTTATTTTACAAACTAATTATTGTCTCTTTTCAGAAGGTATACCATCATAATTTATGCCAACCTCTTTTGTGGGTATTAATTGACAATTCGTACTTTATACTCATTATATTTAGATAGACATTGACAAACTCAATAAAGTAGTCATGAAACAGTTAAAGCGGAAATGCAACGAAATTAACAAAGCAATAACTTTATAATATGAATAACCAAAATGTTTATTGCTAGTTCTACTAAAGTAACATTTTAATATTTTTAATATTGTTGAGTATGATTAAAATTAGGTTTAGACTATTCTGGTTGGATCAATGACGCCACCAGGTCCGGGCAAACAGCTTGGGTGGCCCAGCAGATATGAGTCAACTTGTCGGGCAGCTTGTCTTCCCTCAGAAATCGCCCATACTACCAAGGATTGTCCCCTGCGGCAATCTGTCGAATATATAAAAATAGTGTTAATGGAAATAGCATATAATAGATTAGTAAAAGTTGTACCTCCGGCTGCAAAGACTTTCGGGTTGGAAGTTCCATACGTTCCATTGACGGCTTTAATATTTCCCCGTGGATCTAGTTCTAAGCCGATTTCATTCGGAACTAGTTTTTCTGGGCCAAGGAAACCCATAGCCAATAAAATTAAGTCAGCTGGGAAATATTTTTCAGTTCCGGGTACTTCTTTCATTACCCATTGGCCGGTAGGTGACTTAGTCCATTCAACTTGGACAGTGTTCACGCCCTCGATGTGGCCATTTTTTCCAATAAACTCCTTTGTTGTTGTCGAATATTGACGAGGATCATTACCAAACTTAACACGCACTTCCTCGTGGCCATAGTCAACCCTGCAATGCGACAAACAAGTAAAAATATAAGTAAATGTTAGTCATAATGTTGTTTTCCGTTTTACCTGAATACTTTTGGCCATTGTGGCCATGGGTTGTCGTTCGCACGAGACTTTGGAGGTTCTGGAAGAATTTCAAATGTCGTAATACTCTTAGCACCCTGTCGCAATGAGGTTGCAATACAATCACAGCCGGTATCTCCACCACCAATAATGATGACATCTTTTCCTTCAGCCGATATGATATCTTTTGGGTCACCCAACTGTTTCTTTTGCTGAGATTCTAGGAATTCCATAGCAAAATGTATGCCACTTAGATCTCGGTTTGGCAGTGGCAGATCACGCGGCCAGGTTGCGCCAGTAGTCATTAGAACTGCATCATATCTTGAAAATATAAAAGCAAGTGTCAGACAAAATTTATCATGTGCTGGAATATTATTAGGAATACAAAATATAAAATCAAAGAAGAAGTTAGAAGGAGTGACCACGCAAATATTTAAACTGCATCTAAACCATCACGCACGCGCATTTCTGCAAGAGACGGGACGGAGAGATCTGTTTGCCCGCAGTCAATGCTAATAAGGGCGTAAAAATGAGATCACAAATTCTACAGCTAAAGTGTCATAAAAAACGGAAATAAACACAAGTTCCAGTGATCAACATTTGCAATTACTTGAAAACGTTTCCGTTTCTGATTTAAAACATATCAAATGAGAGTGGTAATTAGTTTCAGTAAATGAAACCAACAATTTATCAATCAATTGTACCAAATAAATTTATGATTGTCCATTCATCACTTCCGGAAGCCATTTTGTTTTATAGGAAAGCGAAATAAAATATCAACATGCGGAACTTTCTCATAATATGTAGCAATTAATTGTCTGTTATATTAGGATCTACATGTGCCAATGAAAAATCCCTAAATAAAGTGTAGTAAAATAAGCAAATTATTACTGAACTCGTCCACTACTCAGTTGTGAACGTGTTCAGTAGCAGACTGTATATATTGTAACGACAACCAACTTCAGGCTAGTGTCAGCCATTGAAAAAAGAAGAAGAAAAAAGAAGTCGAGCTGAAAAAGCACGCGAGGAAAAAATTATAAATTAACTTAAAACGACAAATAAATCTTTTTGAAATATCCCCCTTATAAAAGACTAAAATATCCCCCTGAGGAATTTGGAAAAACCCAACGAAACGTAGAAAAAAGAATGAAATAGTTAGGTTTGGTAAGGTTAGAGTGGTAGGCCGCCTCCAGTGCAGCCTCACTTAGGCCAAAGTAGGCCCATTGTGATACCACAGGATTAATGTTCTCTTTAACTACCCGTTGAACCAGCCGGAGCTAAGAATGAAGCGAAGAAGGCAGTTGATTCCTATATTTGCGAGTTTGCTGAGATTGTCGAAGAAATATTCTCCGAGGTAGAAATTTCCACGGAATGGCAGTGCTGGACACATACAGAGAAGGTTAAGAACATACTTAAAAATATATCTGCCCATGTAGGCAGGGGTGAGATTCTGTAAGAGAAAACGATCAAACGTTTTTGTGATACACACACCCCTATGTTAATAAACATTGCGTCAAAGTTATCAACTCGCTCGACTCGAACTCGAACTTTTTTCATCACACACAAAATATAAATATAATGTTAAACTTACTCGCTCAGTAGAAATTCCGCTTTAATATCCTTGCCAACGTGAACACCAGTTTTGAATTCAATGCCTTCTGCAGCCATTAGATCCACTCGTCGTTTAACAACATCTTTTGATAATTTCATCGTTGGAATGCCATACTGGAGAAGGCCACCAATTCGATCGTTTCTCTCAAAAACAGTAACCAGGTGTCCAGCTCTATTCAACTGTTGGGCAGCTGCCAAACCAGATGGACCTGATCCCACGACGGCAACACTCTTTCCGGTACGTTTCTGTGGAATTTCCGGTTGAATCCAACCGTTCTCAAATGCATGATCAATTATAGCACATTCAATATTCTTTATGGTAACTGGTGGCTCAGAAATACCCAAAACACAAGCGCCCTCACAAGGAGCAGGACATACTCGACCGGTAAACTCTGGAAAATTGTTTGTTTGCAGAAGTTGTCTAAGCGCTTCTTTCCATTCTCCATGGAAAACGAGATCATTCCATTTGGGAATTATATTTCCCAATGGGCATCCGTGGCTATTCGATTGGCAAAAAGGTACACCGCACTCCATACAGCGAGCAGCTTGTACTCGTAAATTTTTACGAACATGAGGAAAATTGTAAACCTCTTTCCAATCCTTTTGTCTTTCTGTAGAATCGCGGTACATATTTGTCTCGCGTTTGTACTTAACAAAACCTCTAGTTTTATCGAGAATCCGATCAGCACGCTTTTGTTCCAAAGCAACGTCTTGGATGGCCTCTTCAATGTCCTTGATTGAGGGTTCGATTTTCTGCTTAACTCCGTTTTCGATGGACTTCATTTCGTCATTGATTTGTTCAGACAACTTTTCCTCCTCTAAGTCTTTCAATGCTTTTTGATATTCATATGGGAAGACTTTGACAAATTTGCTCTGATGAGTATCCCAATTTGTGAGAATGTCCTCTGCTAATATGGAACCAGTCTTCTCAATAAATTCTTCGAGAAGTTGCTTCACTAAAACAACATCCTTCTGCAACTCCAATGGCAAAAGCTCAACTGATTCAGGGTTGACCTTCGGTTTGAATGACCCATCGATGTCGTAGACATATGCTATTCCGCCCGACATACCAGCGGCGAAGTTTCGCCCAGTAAGTCCAAGAATCAATACTGTTCCTCCCGTCATGTACTCGCATCCGTGATCACCGACACCCTAAAAATAAAGTAAGTCCAATTAAGAAACGCGTATTAAGTTGAAGTTGCAGATCATACCTCAACGACTGCTGTAACACCCGAATTTCGAACACAAAATCGTTCGGCTGCTATCCCGCGGAAGAAAGCCTTGCCGTCTGTAGCTCCATAAAGGCAAACATTTCCCACGATCACATTTAGATGCGACTCAAAGGAAACATTTTTCGGAGGACTGATAACAACAGTACCACCGCAAAGGCCTTTTCCAACGTAATCATTCGAATCTCCAACCAGAGTGACATTTACTCCCTTGGCAAGGAATGCGCAGAAGCTCTGTCCAGCAGAGCCTTGCAGCTTTATGTTAATACTATGGCCATCAGGAAGTCCGGCTTCACCATATTTGCTAAAAAAAAATAAACAATGCTGAAGATAACTGATTAAAAAAATATAATATATATATTTACCAAGCGATGTGGTAGCTCAATGTAGATCCAAAGGCGCGCTCTTCGTTGGCAATGCGTGAAACGATTTCGACTGAATCTTCATTTCCGTCCAACACCCCTTGGGCTTTTTTAATGACTACGTTATCTAGACGGTTCTCTAGTCCAAAGTCCTGGGGGACTGATCCACCAACGATATTAACGCCAGGCCTTAGCTTGAGTGCATTTTGCAACAAGAGCGATAGATCTAAGGTAGAAGCCTTGACCGCAAGCTGTTTGCCCACTTTAAGCAAATCTGTCCGGCCAATAAGGTCTTGGAATTTTCGGATACCAAGATTTGCCATGATACGACGAATCTACAGTTTGAATGTATTTGTAGTGAGTTCAAACAACTAAGCACAAACTTACATCTTCTGCTAACATGAAAAAGAAATTTATGACATCCTCTGGTTTACCAGTGAACTTCTTTCGCAAAACAGGATCTTGGGTAGCTATACCCACAGGACATGTATTCAGGTGGCATTTTCTCATCATTGTACAGCCTGATGGATAGGTTAAACGAAACAAATATTAAAAATACAGAAAACATTGAATGGTTTAAATATACTCCTTAGGACCAAAGCTTGAACAGCTTTAAAGATTATTTAAATAAAGGCTGACGAAAGTTACATATATTAAAAGTAATTCATACGAGGTCTGTTCCTTTACTTTTCAAATTTTAAGCAGCATTTTTGAAACAGCAAACAATCGTATAGTACGAATCGTGAAATGAAAACAAACTGACTTACCCATAACAATCAATGGAGCTGTACTAAAGCCAAACTCATCAGCCCCAAGGAGTGCGGCAACGACAACGTCAAATCCCGTTCTTATCTGACCATCGGCTTGAACAACCACCCTAGGGAATAAATGAAATCTTAATAAAGTGTGTTCTGTTGGGAAATAAAAAACAAAACATAAATTACTAATGAAATATCGCTGGAACATACACACAGACGAGGGTTAACAGAACAAATGAATACGTGAGCCACGATCAATCGACCTACAGTGTGTTTTTTAACCGCTTGTGAGCCCACAGTCTAGTCTCAGAAGCACAGTGGTCTGATATTGTGGTACCCCAGCTGCTTTACTCTGACTAGTTCTGTGGGAAGATGATTATGTGCGACAGGAATTTGTTTCTTTGTATGATACAAAAATATATTACGGGCGTGTAAAAGAACGAAGGAGAACATCAAAATCACATCTCACCGCAAGATTGTGATCGAATATGCCAACAACGTTTTGTTAATAGCAAGGGCACTTTTATTGCAGTTACAACTGTGATCTGCACTTATAAATAGCGTCCATTCGATAATCACGATCTGGATAACCACGTTTCAATGTACGTAATATGAGCAATGAATTCTTCAAAACAATTTACCTTGATCGTAGATTATTTAATACAAGAACTTGATGTGTTTCAGCAATACCCAATTCCCATGGTAAACCAGCATTTTTGATTCCTGTCCATGAACTGGCTCCAGTACCTCCATCGTGTCCAGAAATAACGATGTGCTCGGCCTTACCCTGATTTTCGAAAATATGTAAATGTCATATAATTTGCAATGTTATTATTTGAATTTTTGGATAATACCTACCTTGGCTACTCCAGCGGCTACAACTCCAACCCCAACCTCAGAGACAAGCTTAACACTGATTCTCGCCTTAGGATTGGAGCATTTTAGATCGTAAATAAGTTCAGCTAAGTCCTCGATTGAGTAAATATCGTGATGAGGTGGAGGAGATATAAGTCCGACTCCAGGTACCGAATGACGTGTATGTGCGATGCCTTTGGTAACTTTGTAGCCAGGTAACTCTCCGCCCTCACCAGGCTTCGCTCCTTGTGCCATTTTAATTTGCAGATCATCCGCGTTGGCCAAATATGAAGCGGTTACACCAAAGCGACCTGAAGCCACTTGCTTAATAGCTGATCGCCTGTTATTCTCGGGATCTTGATCTTATTGAAATAAATAAATCTGTAGAGTGTATAAACAAAGGCACAAGTACTTCAACGACATACTTAGATAACGATCCGCATCTTCGCCACCTTCTCCAGTGTTACTTTTGCCTCCGATTCGATTCATAGTTACAGCTAGCGTTTGATGGGCCTCCAACGAAATACTGCCAAAGCTCATAGCTCCAGTAGCAAACCTTTGATTACGACAATTAGAATAGTTACGAAAAAACAATACCACCAATTATACCTCTTGACTATCTCACTTGCCGGCTCTACTTCGGAAATATCAATACTTTTAGCGTCAGTTACGAACTCCAACTGGCCTCGAAGTGTGCACTTCTTAACGCTATTCAGAGTAGATTCCCTAAAAGCTTCGAATGCACTCTGATTCTTATTAACAGCAGCCTCTTGCAGACTGGCAATCGATGAGGGCTCATTGATGTGACTTTCGCCTCCATGGCGCCAATGATATTGGCCGGGATTGCGCAAGATACGAGTATCAGGCGAGACCTTACAGTATGTCATTTGGAAACGATCCAATCCTTCGGTTGCAAGAATTTTCAATGTAACTCCACCAATGCGGCTCTGTGTACCACGGAAGCAGCGATCAATTAAATCGGGGCCCAAACCGACAGCCTCAAAGATTTGCGCACTTTTGTACGATTGCAAAGTGCTGATACCCATTTTAGCCATCACTTTAGCAATGCCAGTATCAATTGCCTGTGCGTATGCTGTGTAAATTTGCTTGTCGGAAACATCTGGGCTTATGACCCCATCATTGCGCAGCGAGAGGGCTAACTCAAAAGCTAGATAAGGACATATAGCATCGGCGCCATATCCCAAAAGCACACAGATATGATGAACCTCTCTAGCCTCTGCGGTCTCTACAATAATACCGACTTTCATTCGTTGCAACGTCTCAATTAGATGATGGTGCAATGCGCCCAGCGCAAGAAGAGCCGATATCGGTGCACGGCCAGGACCAGCATTTCTATCTGACAGCACAATCAGCTGATAGCCCTTTTCAGCCGCGATTCGACCCTCACGACAAATGCGGTCAATACAGTTTATATATCCATCAATCTCCTCTTCAAATGGGAATGTTATGTCCAAAACTTTTGTTTTCCAACCGCGGTGAGTGTTCCTCTTGAGCAAGTTGGTGTCTGGAATGCTTAAAATTGGATTCGGTAGCCAAATGCGGTGGACTTGCATCGCTGACGGTCGCAATAAATTGCCTTCTGGTCCCACTGGACATTGCATCGACATGACCACTTTCTCGCGGAATGGATCGATCGGGGGATTTGTTACTTGAGCAAAAAGTTGCTTAAAGTAAGCATACGGAAGGGGTTGAAACTCTGACAGGCATGCCAATGGTGCATCATTTCCCATGGAACCAAGTGCCTCTTTTCTAAGAACAAAAATATTTGAATTTTCATAAAGGCACATCAAAAAAAGTTAAAAAAAAAAATCTCACTTATTTTTAAACATCGGTACAAGGAGCATGTTCACAGTCTCGGTTGTGTAGCCGAACAAGGAAAGCCGGGGATCAAATATTCCCTTTGGTGCCGGATCGATACCATTGCCATTTGCCTGGCCGTTGGCAGTGGCCTTGCTTAACATATCCGCATTTCGAATTTCCTCCATTGTAATCTAGAAAAATAAAGTAGCTACGATAACGTAAAGCTTACAACGAGAAAATAAACTACATGTACATCAATAGCACCTTATCTACATCTGAATACACTCAAGTTATATGCCTACGTAACTATTTGTATGTAGACATAAAATGTAGCAAAAGTACCTACCCTAAGATTACGTATACGGATCATTATCAGTAAGCTGGAATATTGACCGAGGGGCGGGGTTTTCAGGCTTTAAAGACGGTTTTCCCATTACCAAAGGCAATAGTTTTTCCCTAAATTCGAACAGAGATCCCCTTTTTTCTCCTTAGTGAAATCAGAATTTATTTTCATATAAAAAAAATCCAAAAATATGAGTCTAACCTAAATTGGCGCCTTTTCCCTCAATCCAAAAGAAGGAAAAACATTTCAAGGTTTTTTCCACTCCGCCACGGAAATCGTAGATTTTCCCCCAATAAGTTACACTGGTTCTGCATTCTGTAAGGCGAAACACGAAATGCCCACGAATGATTTGCTCTAAGTTGCAGAAATAAATCCACGTTTTCGCCTTACACAATCTGACCCCTGGATTCGCAGAAGCCCAGAAGAAATGCAAACAAAACATTTCAAAAGTTTTTGGGTTGGAAATCAAACTATACCGAGAAAAACAAAAGCCCTAAAACGGACATTTGTAAATAATATTTTGATTGACTAGTGCGATCCTATCACGGTTGCCAACACGGTGCATTTGGGATAAAGTCTTTCTCTTTCCCAATGTTTCCTTGCCCTTTGTCCTTCCCGACGATTTCTCAGTCCCAAAATTAATTCAACAAATAACTAAAAAATATTTTTTAGGTTATTTTTAGGTAGTACGTTTTGAGGTGTACTAAAGCAGAAGTTTGGTGTGCAATTTATAAAATTTGTTATATCAGTTGAAAATTTAAGTCTTTGTCCCAATTTTGGTTTCTCAATCCCATTCTTTCGATATATTTGTCCGAAGTTTCAAGTTTCAAAGTTTAGCGTTTGCCGCGAACTAAACGACCCACCAATCGCAAACTAATACCGGTCTTTTATTTCTGGGGCCTATAACACAATACAACAAGTGCTTGTTGAACAAGTGAAATTTAACAACTGTTGAAAACAACTAACCACTATGGTAAGTACGTGTTATATAAATTTTCAACAGTCGTTGAATTTCACTTGTTTAACAAGCACTTGTGTAGTCGCAGTAGCTTAGTGGTTAGTGTGTTGGACTGCTATGCGGGGGTCCCAGGTTCGAATCCCGCAAAAAACCCAATTCCAACTTAGGGTTTTTTTTCCGCTGCGCTACCTCTCGCGAACGTCTGACAAACATCCGAGAGTAAAAATGTCTTGAAAGAGCTTCTCAATTAGCCGTTTGGAGTCGGCATAAAATTGTAGATCCCTTCCATTCGTTCCAAAAATGAGAAACTCGCACAAAAACAAATGGTTGTGAGAAGCTAGGCCTAGGGTCTCTCCGGACCTGTTGCGCCAACAATTTATTTATTTATAACAAGCACTTGTTGTGTTGTGTTATAGGCCCCTGGTCTTATGGGGCATATGGGGTCAAACCCTTTACAAACATCTGACAAACTGACCGAGTTTATCAGTTTCCCAATTCAGCCGTTCGTATTTGTACAATTTTTGGTCGCCACTATTCTTGCCGCAAATAAAAGTTCACATAAAGCTCATACTTCTAAGAGGCTAGGCTGAATATAGTTATATGGACCTGTTCCGCCATTTATTTATGACTGTTGACAGAAAGTATTCTACTAGCTTTTATCTATCACTGCGAAAATAGTAAAGATGCAGATGGAAGAGTTTTAGGGTGTTAAGGCTTGGACAATTTAATTTTATACTTCTAGTTATCGGTGATATTGTTTTTTAATTGAAGTACATACACAGAATGGATGCGCCCATCTGCTAGATGACAAACGACATGTAAAACTTCATATTACAAAAATATACGTTTTATATATTGAGCTCTAGCTAACACAAATTGTGAACTTTCCAGTTAAAACTCCAGCGCAAAAGGAGAACAAAATTGAGCTGCCAATCAATTTGAAATAAAGGTAAACGAGTTTGGAAAAATAACACTAGAGCAGTATTTCAAAAAAAGAAATAGGTTCGTTTGAAAATTTTAGGCTGCTTTGCAAAACTATTCCTACCCCTTTCAGCTTAGTACGCTGATCGAGCTAAACTAAATTTTATCGGCTCTCCAACTTTTCTCTCCAAACATTAACTAAAATCCCAGCTAAATTTTGACATAAAGCATGCCGCGGGCGCGGGTAAGTGTCACTGAAAACAGCTGTTTTATTAGTTTAATTTACTTCAAAAAATCAGCACTCTCTGATTTTAACCATTACCTCTTTGTCGAGGCATTTATTAAAAAAACACATCCTTGCTTACTTCTCCCATTCTCCGCAATACAAAATTGCAACAAAACAACAGAACACAACGATCTGTCAAAATTAAGCTTGAGAAAATGTACCGCCCCATTGAATGGGCACGCTAAATTTTGACAGATACATGAAGTACATTTTGAAACAAAAGTTTGATTATTAAGCTAAATAGGTTCGCTAAAATTTAGCTCAGCAGAGCAGCGTACTAATGCGAGAAACAGATTAACACAGAAACAGCAACTTTGACAACTTTTTAGAACCAATCTATTTTAATTACTTTGAACACATTAGCACAGCAACATCGACAGCGACGTCAACGTTAGAGGTAATCCTAAATTCGCTGTTTTTATCGCTGTGTTAATCTGCTTCTCGCATAAGCTTTCGTAATATACTTTTTGTCTCTATTACACGCAGATGACTTTTCAACCTGAAGCCTAGTATCCTTCTCGCGCTAAATTTTAGCGCCCATAGTCTCCACTTCGTTTCTCCACACCAAAGATAAATGGTTGCTAAATTATTATTAAACATGATATAGATGGGACAAAACCCATATGCTTATGAAGCATAAGTACCATGACAGATATCAGTCACGTAATTTTAATAGAATTTTCGAATTTCAAACTTGAAAGACGTAAGAAGCCTAGAAATTATAAGAAGAACTTCGACCATATCGTGTCCTCAAACTTTCCACAATCTCCTTACCATAGTGGAACACTTGTTGTTATACCCAAAAGACGAGGCCAAATGAAAGCATAAGCTCCCCTGAAATGGGATTCGCTTTATTTTTGTTATATCTCTGTTTTGGCTTTGCGTTTTCTTTTATTTATTACACAAACATTATCTGCGTTTTCCGTCAAAAAAAAATAATAGCAAACACAAGACAAACTCATTCCTCCGTTTTGTATGTCAGTCAGAATTTATCTTCGATTGAAACTGCATTTACACTATCACGTACGCGCATTTTTGCACGAGACGGGACAGAAAGATCCGTTTGTCCGCAGTCAATGCTAATAAAGGCGTAAGAATGAGATCACAAATCAGACGCCTAAGGTGTCATGGATGTTCTACCCATAATTAAAGATACGTAAAGCGGAAGTTCCGGCGACCAACATTTCTGCAGTCACATGAAAACATTTCTATTTCCGATTTAAAATATGTGAAATGAGTGTGGTAATAAGTTTCAGTAAATTAAACCAACAATCCATCATTCATTTATACGAAATAAATAAATATATGTACGTTCATGACCATCGCTATAAAAAATATCAACATGCATACGCATAGCTTTCCCATAATTCCTACCACGTAAACAAGATGGCCGACCAAAATACGTGTCACGTTTTTTTGCGTGTTAGGTAATGCTGTCCCTTTCAGTCAGACTGCTATTTAGTATTGGGCATCCCTTTAATTTTCCGTGATAGGAATGTGTGATGTTGCAACAGCAGCATATAGGTAAAAGGAATTATTGAAAAAATACGCTTTTCCAGTTTAAATGACATGCACGTAGTCAAGTGACGAAACAGTGTTTTGGTCACCTTCTGGTGGACAACCAGTCTAGTGTTGGGTATGCCATCATATGCCTGTAGTTAACAAATTTGTCAAACGAAATAAGTCATACCTATAAATTCAAATCACAAACTACTTCTTATTGGTTCGAACTTACCATCTATACCCAACATTTGTTTCGCAAGCATTAGTTAGAAGATGTATTGGTTAAACAATGTTTTTCTTTTGTTATAAACAAAAATGAAATTACCTTTTGTTGAAGCCATTCCGAATGTGGCCTGGACTTGGCGATGTTCGACTTGAGTTCGATGTCTTGAATAAATGTCTTCTTCTGTGTATCAACCAATAGCATACGACCTGGCTTTAGACGGCTCTTTAGGGTTACCTGCGAGGGGTCCACATCGTAAACGCCGACTTCAGACGCCATAACAAGGATGTTTTCTTTGGTTATATAGAATCGTGATGGCCGCAAACCATTTCTATCAAGAACAGCTCCAATATAACGACCATCAGTGAATGAAATCAAAGCCGGACCATCCCATGGTTCCATGACACATGCTGCCCACTGATAAAAGTCACGTTTCTCCTGCGGCATAGTCTTATCATTTTGCCAAGCTTCCGGCACCATAGTCATAACGGCTTCCGGCAATGAACGATCTCCAGCCATTGCCAAAAATTCCAGTACACAATCAAAAGATCCTGAATCGGAAAGATTTGGCTCAACAACGGGGAAGAGTTTTTTCAAATCATCCCCAAATATTTGGCTCTCCATAACACCTTCGCGAGCTTTCATTAGATTAACATTGCCTCGCAAAGTGTTTATCTCTCCATTGTGTGCTAACACACGAAGAGGATGGGCACGTTCCCAGGATGGAAATGTGTTAGTACTAAATCGGGTATGAACCAATGCCAGATATGTTTCAAATTCAGGATTCTTAAGATCGGTGTAGTAGTCCCACAGTTGGTCTGACGTGAACAGTCCCTTGTAAACAATAGTTTTCGTAGATAAGGAACATATGTAAAACCGTCGGCCAGGCTTTGCCAGCAGATGGGTGGCTTGCTTTCGCAAAAAGAATATTTGCCGCGTAAATCTATTCTCGTCCACATCCGTAGAGGTCACAAATACTTGACGGGACACGGGCTCGCTTCTAAGAGCTACATCTCCGACTGCTACCTGGTTGGTAGGCACTGTGCGCCAGGCCAACACTTTAAGCCCCACTTCGTCTGCCAGTTTGTTGAACTCCTCCTCTGCAGTAGCTTGTGTTTTTGCATCCAAATAGAAGATTCCAGTAGCATAACTGCCAAGCGGGGGTAAAGTTACACCCTGCGATTCTCTAAAATTATGTAAAAAAAAAAAAAATTAAAACGTATTCTAGTCTCAATCTGACAAGAAATCATCAACAAAACAAGTGGCCTCTTACGCAATGCGTGACAGCACTTACGCAGAACGTAGAAACTGATAAATCACAGATTTTTGTAGGAAACGATACGTTAACAGATACCCTGTTGACACAGTCACAGTGAACAATTTCGTTATTGAACAAATAAGCTAATTAATGACCCACATGCAGCAATTGCTTTCGTCAGCTCTCAGCTCCCATACGCAATCAAGCCGTGACGTATGCAAGTCAATGTTTTGCATTCATGGTCTTCTTCATTGTACCTATAATCTGTATAGTAGATAAAGCTTTTTATACAAGAGCTTTTACAGCCACTTGATCGCTCTCAACGACGACGAATCATGAATCACACAATTTGTTATGCGTCCCTTGAACTTGGCATTAGCTATTGAAAATATCGCCATCACAGCCAGGCCAGTCAAGCAGAGATTAGCGCCGCACATTTCAATCTATATACGTCTGACAATTAAAATATAACCTTTTCGTTTTTAATGCTTGAGCGAAATAGTCGGTACGACCAATGGTAGTTTTTCATTGGGATTTTCAGATTTTGCTCCCAGATTTCAGGCTTCTCGTGCCCAATGGAACAAAAAACGAGATTTTTCTTTTTCTTTGCATTGGTGGTGTGTGTTTTAAAAGTCAGCTGTTCTTAAATTATCATTTTGTGCTTGTAAAAATCGATTCAATTTATGTTGAGATCCTTGCAGCGGCCACATGTACATTTTTCTCTACTTTTCACAGACTTATCGTCTAAAAACGTAATTAAAGCGGAGTTCTTCCGAAACGAAATATCCCATACAAAAGTGACGCAACGAAATCATGAACGAAAAATTCCGCTCTCCTTTTCGTTTTGCAGTACGCAGCTGCTGCGAAATGATGGCGGAAAAATAGTTGTAGTAGATTGAGGGATGCCAGATTGAGGGATTTTTCCCGTTTTTCGGGATTTTTTGACTCCAAAGGGAAAAGGGAAAACTAACCCAG
Source organism: Cheilosia urbana (assembly GCA_946477585.1). Classification (NCBI taxonomy): domain Eukaryota; kingdom Metazoa; phylum Arthropoda; class Insecta; order Diptera; family Syrphidae; genus Cheilosia; species Cheilosia urbana. The sequence continues at coordinate 27,983,579 of OX297855.1, forward strand.
AAAACGGGAATAATTGTCACTCCAAAAAATTTCACGTTTTAATGCCAAAACTTCTTTTTACATCGTTCAGAAAACAGACACGATAAATTACAAAAAAAAAAAACTTTATGAACATAGCCCTTAGTCTTGCCATGCGCTTCAAACTTATGTCATTTTCCATTGCGATTTGCAGAATTTGCTCACAGACTTCAGATTTTTCGTGCCCAATGGAACATAAAATGAGATTTTTCTTCCTTTGCATTTGCAATTGTAATTTGTGTTTATCAGAATCCATTCATTTTATGCTAATATCCATTGCAGCGGCCAAATGTAATTTTTCTCTATTTTTCACAGACTTCTGGTCTAAAAACGTAAGTAAACACACTTTAAAGTTTGACAAATGACAAATGTTTTGGTATAAGTGCAAATAGGTGTAAATCTCGCTAAGATATCGAGATTCGCAAAATTGCTTTGACTCTTAAAAAAAGTGCTTGCGGTCAATGGAACATGAAATCTGACAGCCAGCTGATTTCGAGAGCAGAAAAACTGATCTGAATTTGAAAAAAGTGTTTTTTATTTCCCAATGGAAAACGACATAAATTAGATGGATGAATGTGTTTCCAACCAGAAACAAAAACATCCTTTTAAACAATGGCGAAACAATACAATTTCCGCTCATGATGACTTTTGTCACATGAACATTAAATCAAATAATGGAAATATTTCGTTATGTACCTAGCGTATATAATTGAAAAACAGAGGAAATTATTTTGGATAATTTTTATAATTTACTAGGTACAATATAAATGGAATGCCGTTAATAGGTAATTGCCAAATTGTTGACCAATTTTGACCAAATTTCACTAAATTGCTGTCTCTTTGAGGTTGATTTTAAACGGCAAATATATTTTCAAAAACTAAATTCTCGTCAATTTCTAGTCAATCAATTTAAAATCTTCACCGCCATTTATATAATCAAGCAATTTCCTGACAGATAGGGTTCAATTGTTTAACAAGCCCGCTGCGAAAGGTCAAATAAATTGGTGAAATAAATGCTTCGCGCCGGTCTGTTTATTCTGTTATCTTTATGCAGACGCACATCTAAATCAGTTACACACTATAAATAAGGTGCAAAACGTGGGTGTAAGATTGCACAATAAATCAATAAAAAATCCATTATATACTTACAATGCCTTGGCGTACAATCCGTGGGGAATTGATGCCATAACGCCAGCGCCATCACCAGTGTCATTATCACAGGCGCAGGCACCACGATGCTTCATCCGTTCTGACAGGGTCTGGGCATCACGAAGAATCTAAAACGACAAACGAAAAACACTTTTAGTAGACAAATAAGATGTGTGTGTGTACATGTGTTGGTTGTAATATAAAGAATTCCTTAATCCTTAGGAATTCGTCCATTTTCTGGGCAAACAATCGGATTTATATTCAGAAAACTAGATATAGTTCTTTTAAAATAAACAGATTTCTCGGTTCCTCATATACTATATGTACATAATAGGTCTGTTCCTTTACTTTTAAATCTTACGAATTTTTACGAATTCTTACTAATTTTTACTCACTGCCGTTCCTTAACTCAAAAAATTCGTAAAAGAGAGCGTCATCGAGAGAGCAAGATATTACCCCTCCACTGAGAATCTTACGAATTTTTACTCAACAAATTTCTTGGTGTAAGAAGTGAAAAAGCTGTCAGTCACCTTACAACTAACAGCTGATTTAAAATTTGTTGTCCCATTTGAAATATGCGTTGATTATTTGTTGACTTCTTGCTTATTAGAATGGTATCAACAGGCGGCAAAATAAAATTGAATGTTCTCTTTAAGATTCTTTTCGATATTGGCGTCGAAATTCTTCGTTACTGCAACAAGGTACAATCTCTTCCAAGTAATTCTTAAAGCAGTGTCGCTTTTTCCTTTCTCGAATGCTTGTAGTTCAATCAGTACAAACTCTTCCACATGCTCAGATTCATTAAAATAAAGTTAAAAATAAATGATAGAACTAATTTTCTTAGTAAATTAACAAATTCCTCGAGTTTATCAGACATTTTAACGACTTTTCGTACAATTTTTTGAATATTTGATTTATGTATCTGTCATTTTTCATAAATTACTACAAAAGCGTTCCTTAACTTTTTCGTAAGCGTCTCTCTCTGTGAGAGAATTTATCCCCACCACTGCCATTTTGACAGTCTTTTCCATTCTTACTACAAAAGTAAAGGAACAGACCTAATATTTATGTTTCCAAAAACAATCAGTTTCAAGTTTCATCATGTCGGTTTGACGCATCAGAAATTATTAAGCATATTTTAACAAAGTGCAATACTTAACGCTTGTTCACGAAGAGAATTGGGTGGTCAAAAACTGGAGCAATTGGCTGCGTTCTAATAGAATGAGAACAGGTTATTTAAATTAAAATCCACTCCTTTTAAATTTCAGTCTTAATTCCAAACTTGTAATTGCAAAATACTTTATAGCAAAGATTATGGAATTAAAGATTTTAATTCCATCATCTTTGCTTTACAGCTTCTGCACCTTTGCTTCCATTGGTAAAATTAAAATCTTGCTTCTTTTACCTGTAACACCTTTTATTGCAAAACAAAAGCAACAAAATATGTAAAATAAAGTAAAGAGTCATTTATAAATCGGCTTTTCAAAGATTTAGGAGTTAAAAATTACCGACTAGACCAGGAATTTTAAAGATACAGCCCTCGAAACAATTACCTGGGGCTCGCGACATCTATTCAATGATCTTCTAATTCCATGTACATTTCAATTGCTGTCAAAATGCATACGTAGTGTATGTTTCTATATGGGTTTTTTATTATGCCCATGTCCACATGATCTATATAGTTCATTGATTTCCATGGTTTACAACAATAATACAAGATTCATCGTGACTAGGAATCCGAACGCGTTGACTAAGCAACTTGAATGGTTTTTGTAGTCTCGCGGTTAGCGTTGCCTTTGTTTGATTTTGCCCTTTTTTATTCGGAAAAAGCCCTTCATAGGTAAATTTTTCAAAAATTGTTTTTTTTTTTTTTTTTTTTTTTTTTTCAAATAAGTACATTTAAAATGTAACACAGTTGCCTTTCACAACACTGTTACACTGTTATGCGAACTAATGGTTGTTAAATATCGTGCGAAAATTCGAAATTTGCAGAGTAGCTTTAGAAATGACACATTTTTCTCTTAACGGCCCATTTTTCAATTCTAAAGAATTTTGCTACGGCCACTCTGTTCATTTTAAATATGACTCTTCGAAATGTCAACTGAGTAAGCAGGCAGGATTTTCTTGACTGGATTTGTCGGCTTCCCCTCCATAAACGTCAACTGCAAAAACTAATCACGTGACCACTCTGGGCCAATAAAAAACTGAAATACATCTAGTCAGACAGCTGTTCGACTTACTAAACTATGAATCCGAACGTCTCCATTGTCTCTGCTGGAAACTGTAACTATTCATTCGTAAAACGTCAAACGTAAAACTATTTAAAATTGGCTAAGAAACTGTGCGAATGCGACCACGTACTGAGAAAATTGAAAAAAAGAGAGAGAAATCAATTTCCCCTCTTTTAATTTTCTCGTAATTTTCTACTCGCCGAAGTTCGACTTACTCAAATATGAAAAATGAAAACTGACAAATAACTGACAGCTCAGAAGTTTGACAAGTAAAACTTTATTTATTTTCGTCTTCAACGATGTCGGAGGAAGAAGTTTTAATTGAACGTTTTCCTAGAACGTATCAGCGCATTCAAAATGGTTAGTTTAATAGGTATTTATCTTGTAAAAAAATGCAATTCCACCTTATTTTGTAGATGCTGCATTTTAAGAGAACGTTTGTTTATTTTACGATAATTTCAAAATGACATTATTTGTTAAACTTTTTGTAAGAAAGCCGGTCAGGTACTTCTCTTGAAATTGAGAGATTTCTCTCTCGATTTTTGAGATTTGACATTTTTCATTTTTCTATGCTGAAAGTACACGAACGAACCTATTGTTTGTCGCAATTAGAACATCGATTTCATAGAACACGCCCCAAACTGGGATCATTGGTGCGTATATTTTCAGGAGCATAGTCCAATTGGAAAAACCCTATCACAGTGAATAATGAGCATTTTATGAAACCCATTATTTAATACTAACCCCCGTATTTATAAACACTGCGTAAAAGTTATCACTTATCAACTCGTAACTCAGCAGTTACGTCAAATTTGTGTAAGCTATCTGACGTCTTCTAGCAAACTCGTGCACAATTGTTTATTAATACGAGGTAAACGTTTATCAAGTTTATAGTTTATCAAGTTTCCATTAGGTATACCGTACACCCAACAAGTTACAACTTTTATTGTTCGACACATTTCCAAATCGAATTCGAAAAACATCGACTTTATTTGACTCGAAGAACATCTCACATTCTGACTCGAATCAGTAAAATAAACCATAAAATTACAACTTAAGATTTCATTCATAAAAAAACACATAAATTAATACCTCCTGCAGGCAATCAGTAAAATACTTATTGAAGTGTTATAACTGAGAACTTATAAATCAATAAAAGCAATCAAAGAAATCAGGGGTTAAAAAAGTACATTATGTACGTTTGGTAAAGGAAACAAACAAAAAATATATATGTATTTATAAATACCTTGTGAGAACGCTTCCCGTCAATGGCGACAATGAAACCAACTCCACAAGCCTCATGCTCATTTTGGGGATCGTACAGCCCTTGTGCCTTAGGTCCTTCCCATGGCATTTGTTTGCCATGTTCGCCAACCGAAGATTCATCATTCGCACTGATTCCTTGTTCACTTGATTCTTCAAAATCAATATTGTTTTTAGCTAAATTCTCACAGTACTCGCAGTTATTGCCACTTTCAAGAATTTCATGTCCCGATTGAGAATCGTTAATTGTAGGGGCCATTATACGTTAACAACCCTTATGAAAATGTAACAGTTTTGATCGAAATTATTTTTAAACACAAACTTAAAACTTCAAATGGGTGGTAGATATATATATTATATGTTGTATAGTATATAGGTATAGGTGTGTTACTTGAACTATTCTTTATAGCACTAAAACACTAAATAAATGCAACGTTTTATGTATCAGTACATATATTTGTAACTTGTTAAATGTTTTATTGAACCTTGGTTTCGACAGGTAGCGAATTACTACTCAATAACTTCACTTCAATATCACTGTTGTCGATTGATAGACTTAAATCAATCGCCACTTGAATCGAAATCCGTTTGTAAATCTGAAAAGCAAAAAAAAAACAAAAAACAAAGGTTATAAAGGTACGAGTTCCATAAAACACAAGCATGTGATAAAAACGTTAACGTGTATTAATATGTACAATAAAAAAAATTTTAAATTCACGAGGCACATGCATGCATACCATGCCACAATATTTTGATAAAATAAAAACAATTCACATCGAGACAAAACTGTTAAAGTACCTCCGGTATTTTGTAATTGTGCGGTTAAGGAATTCTTCTAATGCACTAAATGATAGTATGTTAGAATACTATTGGCGGCAAGCTAGCGCGATGCGATGTGAATACCACAAAAGCTTTCACATGAATGAGCGCGATTTTCTCGCAATTGTCGTATTTACTGGCACAGTCAACTGTTGTCAGCTGTCACTGTGAGTCAAGTTAATATGATGCGGTAGCGGTTGTGGTGATTGGTAAAATCGAACTACTGCCACTGAAGAGCACGCGCAGGCAACCGGTGCTTTAAAAGTTCTCAGATGAAACCATACGTAAACGTCATATTATGTACGTACATATAATTTATATGGAACAAATCAGCAAAATGTCGTTACTGTGTATAAAAATCAATAGCATCAAAAGCTATAATGGACCTTAAAATTATTGAATGCGCTTAACAAAATGAATCAAATTAATCAAATTAGTTACACAAGCCTTCACAATCCGTGAAGGCAACTGTTTCTATTTACAGGTACCTACATTTCTTTATTATTAATAAGGTAATACATGACAATCGGCCAAATCTGACAAGCGATAAGACATACGAGTTGTATACGACGATATAATTATGCAGGAAAGTATTGCGTAACAGAAAATTTCCAGTCCATTACTATTAGTAGTAGGTATGAACATATAGGTACCTACCTAATCAAATGCATTTATCTATACCTAGAATAGCCGTGGCTAAAAGCCGCATACGTATACGTAGTATATTTACTTCAATGCATAAAGCCAACTTAAGCAAATATAATGGATTTTCATTTATTTATAGAAGGCATATAATTTTTGTATATTCTTGTGCAATGCTTCTAAACGTGGCCAATACCTACATTTTCCTGCTGTATTTTAAATAACCCTGTCAATTTTAATCTTTAGACACGGTGCGTTCTGCGGTCTCATCGCAGCGGCGCCAATTGCGAAATGGGTGCTGACCAGTGCTGTCGTTTTCAAAATGTTATTTGTATCCCAAGCCTACACTTTTGAGTATCATTTCTAAGCAAAAAGTATCCAAAATATATAAACATGAAGTATAAATTTTGTTTTCAAAAAAATGATTAGGGGACAAAAATTTCGCTACACTTTTGCACTTTTTCTATACCCTGACCCTATTGTAACCGAAAAATACAACAGAGTAGCCTTATCAAGTTGACAGTTTTTTTTTTTTTTGATATTTTTATTCATTCCATTGATATTAATACAATATTCATTATAATTTACTTAACTTACAAGAATGACTAAGCGTGAAACAATTTTGAAAAAAAAAGAACAATAAGCAAATTATAAGTGTTTTTCATCAGGGAATGAATGGTTAGAAACATTCTATAGCTTTTAATAGCTAGTGCCGAATGCTTCGAGTATCAGTTCAACTGGAAGAAGTTAAATAATATATAAATCTGGTTTAGGGGAGGGAGTTTAAATAAAAGGTGAGCGCAGTCACTATACAATTACCTTGGATAAATTATAGATCTCATTTAAATCGTAATTAAACAGCCATTTTTTTACTTTTTTGGTAAACGATAAGATATTCGGAGAATGCCTTAATTCAATAGGTAATTTATTAAAAACACGCGGTGCTACAGAAGAGTAATAATTTAAGAGGCGAGTGTTGTGCGGGGGAATACAAGCAAGATTCCTAACAGAACTACGAAGACCGTAGGCATTCGGATCATGATTTAAAGAGTACCCAGATCTTAAGAAAAATATTTTTAAAACTTTATAAAAGTAAAGATGTTTTAAAGGCAATATAAAAGAATGCATAAAAAGTGGAAAGCTATGTTCCTGGCGTCTTCTCTTCCAGATAATTCTGAGTAAATGCTTTTGCAAAACCACCAAGGGTTGAATTTTGTTTTTGTATGCTCCACCCCAACACGATAAACCATACTGTAGTTTGGATTGGACCAGGCCACAATAAACAGTTTCTAAAAGTTTTCTTGAGCAATATAGCCTCAAATGGTACAGTATTTTAGTAGTTTTTTGCAGGTATTTCCTTAGGGAGGTGGTATGGGAGCTCCAAGTTAACCTACTGTCTATTTCAAGTCCCAGATACTTAAATACCTGTACATTACCGATAGCAAAGCAATTAATGGAGCAACTTTTGTTAGTATTATACGTAACATGAGGGTCATAGGCATAGCAAGTCTCAGAGCTTATTAACGTGTTGCAGCAGTACGAACTATGGAAAGTGAAAACTGGAAGTTGTAGTTTAAGAGCAGATATGCTAAAAGACATTATTTTAGTTTTGTCGCTAATTACTAATTTATGCAAACTAAACCAATGTCTCAATGCTTCCAAGTCATAGTTGATATCGGCTGTCAAATCTAAGAGGGAGTTGTTGGAATAAGAACATCCTATGTCATCAGCAAAACCAGTGAGTATACCTTTCGTATTAAGATTGAAAATAGAGTTAATATATATTAGGAATAATATAGGTCCCAAAACGGAGCCCTGAGGAACACCAATTTGTAAATCACTGCTCTCACTAAAAATATCTCCTATTCTAACCTTTTGTTTTCTATTGGTGAGATAGGATTCAAACCAATTGAGCATAAACCCTCTGAATCCAGCTTTGTTTAATTTAATTAGCAGGATGGTATGATCAACAGTATCAAATGCTTTGGTAATATCGATAAAGAGAGCAGCAGTTAACTTTTTGCTATTGACGCTATCGTATATTCTGCTGCAGAAGCTTAAGAGTGCATCTTCAGTTGATCTACCAGCTCTGAATCCATACTGTTTATTGCTAAGGTAGGAGATGTTTTCAAGGTATGACACAACTCTAGTTTTTATTAGTTTTTCAAAAATTTTAGAAAAAACCGGAAGCAGAGAGATAGGCCTATAATTATTCAATTCCTTTCTATCACCCTTTTTAAAAATTGGTACGACTTCAGCAATTTTGAGCTTATCTGGAAATTTACCACAGAAGATACTTTTATTAAATATGTGAGCCAAAATATCAGCAATATGGAAAGCTATTCTCTTGATAAATGCATTAGAATACGAATTATGAGTGATCGATTTCGAGTTGTCTAATGACATAATAGTTTTATAAACCTCAAAAGATGATATAGGTTCATAGAAGAAGCTTCGAGCCTCTGCTCTTTCCCTGTTCATATACCTCGTCGCACATAAGTTTGAACAGGTGATGATCCCTGCATCTCTTATTGTTTTTATCGCAACATTAGTAAAGAACAAATTGAAACTATTGGCTATCTCTGAACGATTCGAAATATCCCGATTCTTATAGCTTAAACAAGAAGGTAACGCAGTTGGAGTTGTTCTGTTAAATATCTCATTGACTATTCCCCATTCCTTTTTTATGTTGCCTTTAACACTGAGGAATTTGTTCAAGTAAAAGTTTTCTTTGCATATAGGAACTTCAACAGCAATTTCTTTAGCAATCTTATCGTAAGCACTACGAATATGAATATTATGTGGATGCTTTTTACATTTTAATCTTAGTTTATTCTTTTCATTTATTTTATTTATCAGGTAGTTAGATATCCAAGGTTTAAGTTTGTTGAGTTTTTTGCGTTTCATATTCGTATTCAGCGAACATAGTTCAACATGTTTGTTAAGTACTTTGGAAAACAACTCAAAAGCAACATTGGGATCATTTGTATCCCATATATCTGACCACCTTTCTTGTAATAAGCAAGCTTTTAAAGATGAGTAATCAACGGTCTTGGAGAAATAATAAGGATTTTGTTTGTCAATACTCTGCACCTTATTTGAATGCAGGAATAAACAGATCATTGAATGGTCAGAAATTCTGAAGTCAGCAGTGCTACTAATAAGAGACAATTTTGAATTGCAGTCAAGCCTACAGAAAAAATGATCAATGCACGTGTTAGAGGGGAGTCTAGTAGGAACATTTATACATGACTCTAGTCCATTTGCACACATTATAGATAGATACCTAAGAGCAGCTGGAGATTCGCTTAGAATATCCAGATTAATATCACCAACAATAATAAGATTTCTTACTAATTCCTCACCTAATAAGGAGCGTAGCTCATCAATAAACGCATCTTTACTCATACCATGAAGTCTATAGCAACCAAAAATAACGAACTTTTGTGCTTCAATTGTGCAACTAACTTTAATCATATCCGAACATCTAAGGTCCAAGTTTTCACATCCCGTAACTAATTTATTGAACTGACTATTGACATAAACAACAACACCACAGTTCGCTAAATTTCTAATTCTCGTGTGCAGTTATGGGAAAAAATAAATAGAATGGAAAACAAAAATAAGTGCCGCCCAAGGGAAAATCATAATTTTCATTATGTAATATTAATTAATTAACATAATCTCCATTATCTTCCAATAAACATTGAATCATTTTCTTTTTCGCTTTTTAAAAGTTTTTTTTTCAGAACAAATGTCAATTGTCAAATTCAATCTGTCATTTGTTTCAGTTTGCTATAGATGAAAAAAAGTGTGTTCATGATCTGATAAAAAAAAAAAAAAAAATTCGCAATTTTACTATGTCTGTTACACCGAATCGTGAATACCCCTATTGATTTGGCCTACTTAAACATTCACATTTTTTTATGAAAACAACAACAAATTAGCAACAAAAAAAACAAATCTCACATCTATGGTGTCTCCCATTGTAGTAAAAGTGTTCCAATGAATTTTGGGTGCAACTCTCTTAATGAAAAACGTCAATAGATAATTATTAAATGAAATAATTTGACAGATCTAGAGATGTGCAATTTATTCGTTTAATAGGGATGTGATGAAATTGCATTTTTTACAAAATTATTTTACGTGACAGATTTTAAAAGCAAGGGTATCGTTTCAGAGTGTTGGGTATCCCAGTATCCAGAGCCCTGCGAGAGTATCCAAATGATACTATAGGTAGTACCCATTTCGACAGCACTGGAGCTAACTGCTGACGTGAAACTTATACGCATATATTTATATATATATATATAATATATAATTTGTTGAAAACAAACTTTGAATCTACCTCAAGTAGTTTCAAGAGCACTTCAATTTTATGAACGAAATACAATAAAAGATTCATTCGTTAGATAAAATTAAAGTGCAAATGCTTTACTTTTGACCTAGATCAGTTTTTTTTACACCGAAAAAGATAATATGTACGGTGTGTGTGCATATGTTCAGCGCATTTGCGATAATATTAGTTCATTCAACTCATGTAGCTATGTTTGTTGGAAATTGTTTGGTTTAAAATTAGATATTTCGACGAAAACTTTGCCCGATCCGAGCACAATCGTAATCATGATAACGTACTCGTTCACTTTAACGTTCCTACGGTGTCATGGAAAGTTTTATAATTGCAAATACCTATATCTACACTCATACTTGTTTTGACAAATGAGTAGCTATACAATGACGGAATTTGTACGATCTTTGATCGCATGTTTAGCAGGTTAGAGTTCTATTGAAGCTCATAACACAGGCAAACAGAATTGCTGGTGTGTATAATAAAAAGGATAAGTGTTGTGCCATCCGATTGGTTCTTATAACGAGAATTCACATTTTAACTAATCTCGATCATCTACAGTCGATAACATGAATTCCACTATCTGGTTGGGTACACACGGTATTGCGTAGTTAGGGACTATTCACATGTGCGCGAACTTCGAACAAGCGAATATTCGTAGTTTCTGACACTTCATTTACATGAAAACTTTTTTTGGTCGCTGATACCCGCGTTTCAGTTTCATTTTTAAAGGACAATTCACAGGAGACCGAATTGCAAACTGCGAACACGCGAATATTCGTTGTTTTGACATATTATTCACATGAAAACTTTATCAGTTACAGATACCCGCGAATCAGTTTAACTTTTCAAGGTTAAGTTCGAACGAATTTTCATACGTGGGTTTGTGGATCGCGACTGATTTATTTCGATTGTGAAAAAAGTGTGACAGTTCACCGCAAGAATTTTCAATTCGCGGAAAAATTGCTTTAATTGTTAGTTTAGCTGCTGAAATCAACTGAGATTCATGTTTTTTTTTAGATTAGGTAGGTGTTAGATCAATTAAATATAAGGGTTTTTTGATAGAATAAATAACAATTTTCTTTACTTAAATTCGTATATTCGCAAAACCTAGGTAGCATCTAATCTCAAAAAAAAAAAAACTGCGTCTCAATTGATTTAAGTAGCTAAATGTACAATAACAGCAATTTTCCCGCGAATTGAAAATTCTTGCCGCGAACTGTCACATTTTATTCACAGTCGCAATCCACAAACCCACGAATAAAAAATGCGTTCGAACTTCAACAATGAAACTGGTTCGCGAGTACCTACCTACCCGCGACCAAAAAAAAAGTTTTCATGTGAATAAAATGTCAGAATCTACGAATATTCGCCGGTTCGCAGTTCGCAATTCACCATAAATTTTCAAACGTATTTATTTTCAAATATTCTTGAAACGTCAAAAAAAAAAAAAAACTGCAAGCAGCTGAAAAAATTTAAATTGAATACTCCTACAATTTTAATGCATTTTTTTTACATCTCTACGTTAATAAGGTTGGTGTGTACCTACGCGCACTCACTCCGAATTTCGTTTTCTAATTTTAGTTCTAATTGTTCGTTCTGCTCTTGTTTCATTTTAAAAGTATAAACAAAAAAATAAGTGTCATGCGGACTTAACACCCACAGTGCACAGGCGACGCAATGGAGAATCATATTTTAGGGGAATTTAAAAAAAAAAAGAGACAATTCTGAGCTGTCAATACAACAGCTGGATCTCCAATTTATATTTCTTATGTCGTTTTAGATTTGACTTTTCAGATTTTGATCTGAGATTTCAGATTTCTGCTACCAAATCGAACGAACGAATTGAGTTGGTCCCAAAACACAATTTTTTTCACTTGCACTAGAAATCCATTTCAATTGATTTTCACACATTTATAATAACGCATTTTGAGATAATTTAATACAAAAAGTCGCTCCCAAAAGCCATTCGTAACCGCCAGCTGTGTCATAAACATTGGCATTAGTGAAAGCATGTGTACATCTGAGAAAAAATCGAGGTTACTCAAGAGTGCATCGATCAAAAATATAGATTTTTTTTTCGCAAATCGGACATGAAAAATAATCTCGATCAAAAACAAATTTATTTTTTATCCAAAAAAATGTTTCTTTTTGCCAAACTGAAAACGCATTAGTCATTCTCCGAAATTAAGAACATTTTTATTTTTATTGCAAATTATTTTTGACAATCTAAATGCAGTACGGATAGATGCATGTAGCTATGTAGGTATGCCGTATCCGCCATAAAATAATATTCACGTTCGCAAAACAAGTGATGTGCTGTTTGGTGAGGCAGATACGTAACCGGATTTCGTAATTGTGTAAATTATGATAATTCGCACTAAAAATGGCCAAAATAGTTAAACTTAACTTAGATAAAATTGCGATCAATTGCATTCACATGCAGACGGGAGGACAATAATTGCTTCTGTTCTGCTGGACTTTGTGCCCAACAATTTAGGTACATATTATTTATTTGTTGCACATTTGATAAACAATGTTGACTAGGAGCAAATGCCTTAAAAGCAGGGTTATAAAGAGGCGCTGAGAAAGAGGACTAGAGTTGATTGCGAGCTCTACCAGAAAAAGAGACGACAGGAACAGGCTTCTAGGTTAGGAAAGAAAAACTTGTAAGTAGAAGTAGAACCACCGTCTGTTGTCAGTATTTGGAAGAGTTATTTCAATAGGCTCTATTATATAGATCAGAAACCCGTTATTAGACAGTTAGTATACGTACTATTCAATATAGAGCAAAGTAAAAGATATTAAGAGTTAAGTTAAAGACAAACAAAACTTTTTAGGGCAGTTTAAGATGACTTGGTACATCAGAGCACGCATTAACCCATCGCAGCATCGTTTGCCCGGTTTACAATTAAGGAGATACCTTCAGCTACGCGAGCTGAAACAGCATACAAAACCCTGCCTGTCATATTGTGTGGACGCTTAAAACTCATTGGGCCTTATCAATAATCATTTTTAACCTTACCCTTATACATTTTCCATGTCACAATATCCAATTTTGTATGGAAAATTCCGCCATTATGAGTTCGAAAAAGGACACTAAAAATGATTATTATTTATTAGCATCGCGGATTGTATAAATAACTTATTTGACTTGACCAGCGCCGTTTTAGGTCAGAAACGTCAGATCTTAATAAAAGTCCTAACTACAAAACTCAAAATTTGATAAATTATAAAAACAAGTTTAGTAATAGGTACAGTCACGAATTTCTTGACTAGATTCGTCGGCTACCCCTCCATAAACGTCAACTGAAACTGCTGCTCATATGACCGATTTCAGCCAATTAAAACCGACATACATCTAGTCAGACAGCTGTCAGACTTATTAAAGTAGATACTTGAACGTCCCCATTTAACTGCACACTGAAATGTCAGATAGCAATAATTCTTTTGACATTTGTTATTCCAGCAACTCCTGTTAAAATAACCAATGACATATTCAGTAAGGTTGGTCGTTATGTCATGAATCGTTTCACGTTTGCCGAACGTGCGGAAATTATTAACAAATATTATCGAAATATGCAACGTCTTCATGGCTTCAATGTGTAGGCAACTTTTCGCATCGTGGAAAATTTTGAGTGTGCATACACTCTTCTGCACCTTAAAAAACCAACAAATAAATTTTCCTGTGAAATAAAAAAACAAAGAAAACTTAGCTGCCGTAGTGGCAAGTTCCGAGGAAGTCCCAGAAAGATCGATTCGACACCGATAAGTTGAATTGGGAACCTTCAGAGAGTCAACCTGGCTTATTTTGGTGTTGTATTTAGGCCTTCATCTCTCTATATAAGATTGTGGTGACGCAAGAAATGAAGCCAGACGATCATAGACAGCATCATGAGTTCGTTAATTGTGCGATAAAATTTTTGGCCCGAGATCCAGATTTTGGCAACAAAAAAAATTATCTTCTCTGACGAGGCACATTTTTGGCTCAGCGGCTTTTGTCAACAAAATTTCCATTACTAAGCGAACACAATCTACAGGTGATTGACTGCTTGCCGGCGACCATTTAAATTATGTGCAATTCCAATTTAACTTTTTTGCTATGTTATCTTTATTTTGATTTATGGATTAATAAATAAATTATTTCAATTGCTTTTAGTCAAAGGCAAACCTAATCAAAACTCGATATTATATAAAATTTGCAGTGTCAATTGTGGATTTTTAATAACGCAATATCATTTGAAAGCACAATCGCTGTTTGTGTTTAAATATTTGATAATTTGCAAACTAAAGTGGTAGCGTTATCACAGTAATTGCATACTTTATCTGAAAAATGTGGTACGCATTTGTTGTTAGACCGATAAGACCATTACAAAAAAAAAAGAAAGATTACAATTAATCATTTGCGTATTTTGTACCTTTCCCTTAGTCTGGGAACAGTCTAAAATACACTTTATTCAAATTTCAAGTAATATTTTACTGTTTACTCGCGTCACTCAAACAATAGTCTTAAGTAAGCAGTAGTCAGGTTAATTGATTTCAGTAAAAGACAACATTATTTTTTCCAATGCCAATCATTAATTAATTAATAGATTTCCACAGTTTGCAGAAAGATCTAGATTGCTTATTATGTATAGCAAAATTGCATGTCCTTGTCATGACTTAAATTCAAATTCAACTTTAGTGATAAAGTAAAGGCGGCAAGCGGGACTAACTCTGTTTACAAAATGCTTCAGAATATAGTCGAAAACTTTTCAACTCCTCACCTTAACGAATTGTTTTCCGCATTTTGAGTAAACTTTCTCGAGTATTTCTTAAGCGAAATTCAATGCGTTAATATTTATCGCGTATTTTTTTTTGTGTATTTGTTTCAGAATTAGCTTTAAAAAAACATGGGACAAGAATATGGAACTGTGCACATGATTTTGAACATTCATGATCTTAGCAATTTTACAAATGTAAAAATAACTTTAGTATAAAGATTTGTAATAATGTTGCGGGATGAAATCAGATATTTTATACAAATTGTAAAAATTCTCGACAATATGCTCCTGTGGCTATTTAAAGTTGCGGATTTTTTATATTTACGACTAACTTATTCAAAGGTTCGTAATACAACCTTGCAAATGAAAAAGTAAATAGAATGCGGATATAAAATATAAATAAATGCAAGGCTTTTATCAAGTGCTTTAAATCGTCTGGAAGTGAATTTTCATTATCATAATTTATTGATGGTTGTATAAAGCTACGTCAAGTTTAGGAATTTTTCGATTAACTGGCACAGTAATTATTCTAAAAGTTAAATACAGGTAATCCCGGGAAAGAATGTTAGTCTTTTGTAAATAGTTTGAAATAAACCAGTTACCCGCATTATTTTTTATTGGGAGTGTATAAAAAAAAAATTCCCATTGAAGTATTTAAGTGAATCACAATATTTATACCTACCGTTCAATTTATTAAAGATAAGATAAGATTTAGCAGATCGTGCGGGTAATTTCTGTCGAAGTTGGGGGTCTCAATTTGGTTTGTCTCTGATTTCAGTTTTGTACAGAACTTTTACCTTTCGAAGAACGCTTTTCCGTATGCTTTAAATGACATACCAGATGAACTCTCTACTCCTTTAAGAAGATCAAGGTGGCTATCACGACTACTCCCTTGGCACTCGCACAATAAACAACATCAAGTTCTATTACGGTAGGCACAGTGGCTTAGTGGTTAGTGTGTTGAACTACTAAGCGAGGGGTCGAGGTTCGAATCCCGCAAAAACCCTAATTCCAACTTAAGGTTTTTTCCACTGCATCACCTCTCGCGATCGTCTGACAAACATCCGAGAGTATATCTGTCTTGAAAGAGCTTCTCAATAAGCCGTTTGGAGTCGGCATAAGATTGTAGATCCTTTCCATTCGTTTCAAACTTGAAAAACTCACACAAAACGAATGGTTGTGATAAGCTAGGCCTAGGGTCCCTCCGGACCTGTTGCGCATACTATTTATTTTTTTTTAAGTTCTATTACGAAGGTCAGCAGTGCGATAGAAAATATATTGCGTTCAAAAAAACACATAAATTTTCTAAAAAAAAACTTACATTTTAAGACATTCGTAGTCACTTCCGTTATCACATTTGTTTAAGAAACAAATTTTCCGTTTTAGATTTCTTTTGACATTCGAAACGAGTTGCCAG
The DNA here is from genome assembly GCA_946477585.1 of Cheilosia urbana. NCBI lineage: Eukaryota > Metazoa > Arthropoda > Insecta > Diptera > Syrphidae > Cheilosia > Cheilosia urbana. The sequence continues at coordinate 28,000,229 of OX297855.1, forward strand.
CTACGAAAATTCCACTTTTGGAATTGTCCATATGAAAGTAGTAGATTTCATTCCGTTTTAGAAATTGAGAGTACAAAATATTCGTTTGCGGAGATTTTTACCATCGGAACGAAATATAGAGTAGGTCCCCGGCTCTATGAATTAACTGCAAAGGAATTAGCCCCAAATGAAATATTTCCTAACGAAGGAACTTCTAATAATAAATCCAATAACTCAAAACTGTTTAAATGAAACAAGTACTAAAGAAAATTGAAATACGGTCCAATCCAAAGTGGAAGTAAGTCCAAACATTAAGGAATTCATAATTCGTAATAGCTCCTTAATTTATATGGAAATTCTTGGGAATTATTTCATTTAATTTTTGTTTGGAGTTAATCCCTTTGCAGCTAATTCGTAGAGACAGAGCCCCTGTTCTGCAAAGGCTTACTGGTTTAGCCTCTATCATGTTTGAAGTTCGGTCTTCCTCAAACCTACATCATACAGAAAAATTCGATGGCAATATCTTAAATAACGCTTTTAAACTTTGACTGCGCTCTATTTCAATTAAAGCTTATATCCTAGTTCTAAGAATAAAACTCACAAACTCGAATGGTTACGAAAAGGGACAAACCGAGAATCGCAAAAGACTCTAAACGACTGTCGCAACTCTCTACTTGTTATTTGTTTACTTTTTAATCCATTTTTGATTTATAAACAAAGAACGTTTTACGTTTATATTTCAAAAATCCATTCTAATTGTATAAGTAATGATTTTTACCCCAGCCCTTTCACCAAGTCCACAAGACATAACCCGACGCCATTAATCATTAACCATACGTCCATATATCATTAATCTCTTTTGTATACCCAAAGATTCCATCTCACTTGCCATAATGCCACACTTCAGCTGAATCTAAAATCTGTCATCAGCCACTTGCCTGTTTCTTAAGGGAATTATGGATTTTTATTTGAAAAGCCATCTTACTTGCGACACTTATTCCACTCGGGTTTCTGTTATTTGCTTTTGTTTGAGTGTTGGAGATAATATTCTTCAGAAGTCATTTTTATTTATTGTTTACAAAATGAGTCAGCAAACAAAACGCTATACTCAAATATAATTAAATATGCGTGATTTTATCCCAACTCAATTTACTCTTTCGACGAATAGGAATGCATATATCTATGCATATATAGATCGATTCACACTCGAGTGTTAATGAACACAGTCAAAGACGCTTGTATACAGAGCTGTCTTGAATGCATACTTGTACAAATTGTTGCATAATTAGTCTGTACTGTAATTACATCGTACATCCAGATAAGTACGAACGTAAATAGGAAATTGACTCGCTGTGGGAGGCATGGAATGACCTCTCAAGGGTAACCTATTGCGATGCAAATTTAGCTGATTGCACATTTATGAATGGAAAAAAAAACAGCATACACGTACAAAAAATCGATCTATATAGATTGGAGAATAGTTTACAATATCTTTTCAGATGATAGGTGTATAAATAACAGCAGCAGCACTCAAATCATTTTCATTGGGTCTGTGGTCGATATTCGATATGGGAATGTACAAATAAGACGTAAATAAGTCTATTGAGTTTCACGCAATAATTGCTCGATTTTAAGTGCTGTATCGGTTTCCATTGATAACAATACTACAGGTCGTCGCTGCATAATCGAATTGAATGAATTGTGAATGTATTGCAGTCACGTTATAACGTGATCCGGTAATGGTTAGCATTAAATTAACAGGCTTATGGATCTACAGATCAACTCGATAGGTATGTAGTAGGAATTTATTATGCATAAATAGAGCGGGCCTTACGAAGAAATAATACAAACAAAAATACAAACTCTTACGGACAGTGGGAATCGTTTTCACTGATAAACACTTATTCAGACTCTATCAAAACAAAATGGCCGCCATAGGCTTCCTACATCGAAACCATCCCACTTGAAAAACCCTTTGCTAGAAATAAGTATCTTAATTTTCATTCTGTACTCACCGGTACTACTTCCCAAGAATGTTACAGCATACTTCCCAACGATATTATGAAACGTCAGCCATGTTCTCTGTACGTGTACTTGAAAGTTACTAATTTGGGGTGTTGGTCTAGATTTCGTTCGTGGTATAACATTTAAAAAATGTCCCTGGGGAAGTAATTGTTAACTTTTTGTGAATTGTTTTTTTTTTTTTTTTTTTTTTTCGAGGGAACAACTCTAAACAACAACTCGTAGACACAGTCACTTTGTTGGAATGATAGCTTTGAAGTGATTGTTTGAATAGTTTTGAATTCTGACAGTCAATTCTCCGAAGACTTCGTCTTCCCAAGTGGAATTATATACGGAGAATTGACTGTCAGAATTCAAAACTATTCAAACAATCACTTCAAAGGAGTCTGATGATGAATTAGTGGTGTAGTTCGAAAAAAAAAAACAATTCACAAACTGAAATTTGACATAATTTCCCAATAGAAATTGTCAACTCCGAAACAAGCGAGAATCGTTGTTACTCCTCGCTTCCCCCACTCAGTCGTTAACTTTTTAATTAGGAGTTGTGCGATTTGTTTCCGAAACACAAATTTTACAAATAATTACTTGTGTATGCAGTTAACGTCGAGTTTAACAAACGATAAAATGTCTTATGTCATTTACTATTTCGAGCGTGTTCGATATATCTAACGATTTTATATTTTTTTTATATTTTCTTTTAGAAAATAAGTCTTAAATCTTAAAAGAGTCTTAAAAAATATGTTTATTTAAAGGTTTTTTTTTTTTTTTAATTTAATGTTAGATTGAATAGAAGATGGTTCTGTCATTTAAATATTTCCAGGTTTTTTTTTCATCCAATTTATAATATACGTTCATTACATCGGATAGCAAATAGTGGGCACCATTCGCTATATAGAGTAGAGATACTAATGTTAATCCGAAAAGCTTTCGTTACATCGCAAATTCCCTATAACGGATATTCGTTATAATGAACGTCAACTGTTCTGTATGTTATGGCTACGAAGGAGCACATGCCAATTGTCTGTGTAGTGTGACAACCGATGCATTAAACAAGATTATTATTCGAATTTTATCCATGAAAAAGCTTTTCATTATTGAATTTTTATCATAATGTTTATATATTTCATGTAAAAAAAATTCAAAACAATTTTTACTGAACCGTTTTGTATAGGTATAAGAATTTAGTAATTCGTTACATGCCGGTTCTATAAAAAGAAAGATTTAAATATGATTACTATGCACGATTCTTGAATTATTATCGCAATGCAAAATAACTCAACAGGTATCTCGATCTCAGGTGCACGATTTAAGTAAAGTACACGACTGGGTCGCACACAACTTTCTCGATCATCAAGTTTTTTTTTTTTTATATACAGAGAGACAAACAGAGACCCACTTTTTTAGATCTTCTACCACTACCACCGTCAGGGTGACCGTTGCAGATTTATGAAACTTGCAAGAAAAAGGAGCAATGAGACAAAAAAAAGTGCCATTTCTGAAACTATTCTGCAAATTTAGATTTTAACGATAAACAAGCTTAAAACTGAAATAGTTTTATGATAGGCAACTGTGTTACATTTTTTATTTGGAAATAACAAATTGTGACAAGCTCTCAAAAAAGTGCCAATTGCAACTTTAGTCGATCAACGGTCACACTGGTCCTGAATGTCAGAATTGATTAACATCTCGAGCGCGAAAGAAAGTTAAAAATATCGATCAAACAGACATGTGATCCTCTTTTGGTTTTTTGCTAAATTTATCTACTTAAAAACAAGAATTTCTACTGCATAATAATTTGCTTAATAATATTTACGATAGTCATCTTCGGAAGTCGTTTGTAATCGACATGTTAAGTTTGTGTATAAGTAAATACAAAAATTATCATATAGATGTTGTTTGTAATTTGTTAAGGTGCTAGATCTAGCAAGGTCAACATTTCTTATTCACCGTGGCGTAGATCGAAAACTACGGAACAGTAACATACAAAAAAGTGAGGTTGCAAAAGATATTTAGGCCCGTTTGCTGATACTACTCATAGCGATTTAAGTTCTACTTAACCTTATGTGCTACTACTTTTTCTATGTCATAAACTGTCACATACGTTTTTAAGTGGAACTTAAATTGTATTTCTAAGCTTATTACTTTAAACAAAATATGTATTTGCAGAACTAGGAATCGAATAAATGTATTGATTATTCATAAATGTTTTTTTTTTTTTTTTTTTTTTTTTTTTTTTTCAAATACATCATTTCTTTCTCTACATTTCTTTCGCTCATAATTATAGAGGATTACAGACAGAGGTTATTGTTATAATATGGGATCTTGAAGAGTCGTACTAGCGATACATTTCACTCTCATGTGACCCAATGTCTCACCTCACCAAAGTGTGAACACAGTGGAATATTTTTAAGTTGCAGAGAACATATTTCTTCCAACAAATATTCCCATATAAAAGTGGAATATTTTGTAATTTTTATATATTTTTAATAAATTAGAATTTAATTCTTAACTGAAGTTGATTTTATTACTTTTATTGATTCTATTACTTCACTTATTTTATATTTTTGAACGAGTGCGACAGTCAGCGAACAATGAATAAAAGCCATTCCTTACCGAATCCACAACACAAAGTACATTCGTACTTATGTAGTTTAGCGCTCTCAGAGCACTTTTTTGCACTTTTTACGTTCGTTTGGTACAAAAAAAAATAAATATATTTTTCACATTTCAGAGCACTTTTGCGAATGTGGATTTTTTTGTTCTCATATTTGCTTTAGATTTACCAATACAAGTGCGTTTGAATTTGACAACTGGTGGAGTTTGTTACCTACGGTTTCGTGAAGTTTTTCTACTGCAAAGAAAGGCATTGCATCTGCGATGCTACTTTTATAAATTATTTATGTATTGATATTTACAAATCAACCGAGATACAAATTTCGTATGTTTTAATATAAAATTTAACCAATGAATGGAAAATGTTTTTGAAAAGTGTCGGAGGCTATACATATTTGAATCGCATGAATATCAATACAAAAAAGGGCAAGTGACGTTTTTATGTTCAATTAGACACATGAAATCTGAAATCTTAGAACGAAGCTGAAGTAACTCAGTCGAATACCACATTAGTCTTATCTAAGCTCTAGGCGTTGCTTTTGTGATTCGAAATCTTTATTAATATTGTCGATGAAGTTTCTATCATGCGTCACATAAAAAAGTACACCTATCCATAATATTGCATTGACACCATCACAAATTCCTAACACGGAAGATTAAAGGGATGCCCAATACTAAATAGTAATCTGACTGAAAGGAACAGCATTACCGAACATGCAAAAAAAAAAAAAACGTGACACGTATTTTGGTCGGCCATCTTGTTTACGTGGTAGGAATTATGGGAAAGCTCAACATGTTGACGTTCTAAAGCGATGGCTTACGAAATTTCGCTTTCCTATTAAGCAAAATGGCTTTCAGAAGTGATGAATGGACAATTATTTATTTATTTCGTAAAACTGATTGATAAATTGTTGATTTAATTTACTGGCACTAATATCCACTCCCATTTAACATGTTTTAAATCAGACATAAATGTTTTCAAGTGATTGCAGAAATTTTGGTTGTGTTTCCGCTTTACGTATAATTATAGGAAGAACATCCATGAAACCTTAGGCATCTGATTTGTGATCTCATTCTTACCTAAGCCTTTATAAGCATTGACTGCTGACAAACGGATCTCTCTGTCCAGTCTCGTGCAAAAATGCGCATGCGTGATGGTGTAAATGTAAAATAATGGAGATTAATTGTCAGAATTTGAAAAGTATTCAAAACTTATGAGAAGTCTGATGATGATATAAAGTACACCGTTGCATATACTTATAGAAGTTTTATTTTAACTATGTCAGATTTCATTATTGAAAAACCACAAACAAAAAAATAGCTAGAAAAACAAAAAAATTAAAAGGCTAATGTTAAAATTAATATTTACTAAATTACACCTTCTTTTAAAAATATATGAAAATGATCCTATTCTAATGTGGTAGCCAAATAGAGCTAATTTGTTCTACGTTAATTACTCCACCTAACCTTACCCTACGGCCTAATAAGAAGGTATCCAATCACATAAAGTTTGGAACCGATTAACAAACTCCTGGGGACAGATTCCGTATATCAATGATCTTCTGAACGATATCGTTTTGGAAACTTTAATCACCATTAGAAGTTATAATCTGCTCGAATTTGTTTGAATATCGTCAGCTTTCATTACATTTGTGGGAAATGAACTGGATTAACCTCTCGAACTTGTAATTTTAGCACTTAGTTGCTAGTTTTGGTTTCTATCGTTTCGACGATAATCGTCTGAAAAGTTACGGAATGAGTGCCCTGGACAAAAAGCTGATAATGAAAGAAAATGATCAATGAATGCACAATCCGATACTACAATTTGTATAAAAATGTTCATAAGCAACTGAAAACCCCAGATCGCGATTTTTTGTTTACAACTACTTACGTGTGACATTTAAAACGATTAGATTTAAAATGACTTCGAATTTGAAAAAAAATTGCCTTGGCCATACCATAAGTCACAGTTAAGAGATTAATAACACAAAACACTCAAAATTAACTACATTTTATTGGGTAAAGTGCGGCACGAGATGTTTTGTTATCTTTACAAATCCGGGTTGGGGTTACTGTATGGATTAAGGCACAATAGGCTCCTCTAAGAAGCCGCAGTGCCAGAGCTCATTGAAAGCTCTCCCGCCCTACAATCTACTCTCTACTGTATGGATGTACTTTACTGACTTTCTCTTATGTGGTATTCGTTTGGGCTTCTTCAGATTCGCTCTCAGATTTCAGATTTCGTGTGGCTAATCGAAAATAAAAACGTCACTTGCTCTTTTTTGTGATAATATTCGAGCGTTTCGAATATGTGTAGCCTGCAACACTTTTCAAAAAGTTTTCCATTCACTGGTTAAATTTTAAATTAAAACATTCGAAATTTGCGTCTCGATTGATTTTTAAATATTTATACATAACCAATTTACAAAAATAGATTCACCCGATGCAATGCCTTTCTTTTCTGTAGAACAAATTCACGAAAACCTAAACACCCTCCACCAGTTGTCAAACTCAAACGCACTTGTGTTGGTAAATCTGAGAAAATAATTATCTAGATTCGCAAAAGTGCTCTGAAATCTGAAAAAGATTGTTTTTTTTTTTGTACCAAACGAACATAAAAACTGCTCTGAGAGCAAAAAAAAGTGCTCTGAGAGCGCCCAATCGAATACCAAATTAAATCTAAGTCAAAAATTGTTTATTATAAGCAATTAAGATTATGATACGTTTTTTTTTTTAATTCTGTACGACGCATAACTAAAATGTAGGTACTACATACAAATTGCGCTTGCCAAAAGCGCCGCACATACAAAAATGAAAACAAAATATTATAAGGTTAATAATTAATTCTTAGTCCTTGTGCCATGTTTAAACTCTGAGGTTTAACTTATGTGTTTACCGGTTAAAATGTTGAAATGGCTATGTGTGGATTTCTAGTATGCATGCGAGTGATTAAAATATTGACTGAATTGTAAACGATAAATTTAGACACATTCCAAAGCATGTCATGTCGCGTGCACGTGATCTTGGCAGACGCAAATTGTTTGTATTTGTGATGAAATGTTCAAGATTAAGCAACATTCAGTGCTCTATCATTTGGTCGCAATACCTAAAGTTCATTTTGTGTACGGAATAGGTTATTTTCGCTTCGCAACACACATTTGGAGCGAGCGGTAGGTATAATTGCAGTTTTAATCTCTGTTTTTTTGGTTGAATGATTTTCAGTTTTCATAGGTACAATGTGACGATATTCAACAGCTGCTAATGAATAAAGTCGCATATATTCATAGGTACCTTACCTATGATCAGTGTTGCCACAAGCTTTTTTAAAAGTGTAACAATTTTGTTCAAAAAGTGTAACAAATGGATAAAAAATGTAACAAACTGGAAAAAATTGTAATTATAAAACCATCGTTTTTCAACTCAAAAAAATCTTTATCGGGAACTCTTTATCACATTTCAAAAAAAGCTCTTTTTTTAACCTACCTGTCCATTTTGTGTTTAACAAATATAAAAAACAAAATAAGAAACAAAATTATTGACCATCGTAGTAGATTTCAATTTTTATTTCACAAACTTTATTTACCACAAGATGTAGAACATTTTCAACGGCGACGCGACGTGACAGAAAAATATTGTTGTCTTTTCTTGTGACCTCCCATTCCCATTCCCACTTGAAGTTTAACGTTTTGCATAACTTTTGAACTGTGTAAACAAACAAATACATTGACAGAAATTGGTAGAAGTTTGCTCGAAAAAAAAAGTGCTGCCAGTTCAACTTTTCAATATTTTTAATGAGAAAAACAAAAAAGGATTTTAATGGGAAAAAATGTAACAAAGCGAAAAGGAAAGTAACACTGTAAGAAAATCATAAAATACCTAGTTAAAAAGTGTAACACTTTTGTTACACTTGTAACATTGTGGCAACGCTGCCTATGATCCAAAAAAGCTGTTTATATCACGGTTGCCAGCTTGAAACATAGCTTCGGACAAAAATACCGAAAGAATGGGACGGATAAATCAACATTGGGACAGAGATTTAATTTTTCCAACTGAAATAAGAAATTTTATAAATTGCACACCCAACTCGTACTTTAGTACACCTCAAAACGTACTAGGTACCTAAAAATAACGTAAAAAATATTTTTTCGAATAGCCAAGGTTAATTGTGTACGTTCTGTACATTACACTAGGTATTTTTTTTAGTTATTTTTGAATTATTTTTCTTTTTTATAAATTAAGCTTGGGACTGAGAAATCGTCGGGAAGGAAAAAGGCCAAAGAAACATTGTAAAGACAAAGACTTTGTCCCAAATGTACCGTGTTGGCAACCGTGTTTATATGAGCGAGAATAAAGCGCATGCCTGATCACACCGGACTTTTTCGTCCATATATTTCTTGTTAGCTTAGAGCTTAGACAATTCAAAAATTGGAATAGATTTTTTCGTGACATAAACATTCTTTTGATGTAGCGTTAAGCATAATATATATACATATATACATTTAACGGTTGGTAATATCAAAATAATTGTACTAGGCATACGTATAGTACATGCGGGATTAATGGGAAAACAAAATTTAGAAAAATTTCGTTAATAACGCATAAATCTCGGGATTTATCATAAAAAAGAGATTAGAAATAAATCTTTATTATCAACCAGGCTTGCATGTATTAGGTCTGTTCCCTTACGATAAGCATTCGAATACATTAGTCAAATTTCGTTCACTTCTACCCAACTTTTGCGTTAGGGAACGAAGTTTGACTAATGCATTCCAATGCGTTATCGAACAGACCTACTACAGCTCGGGATGTCAAAAATACAAAGCAAACAGAGCTGCATTTGACAAAAATAGGACGTTAAAATGGAAAAATTGCTCTCTCTCTCTCTCTCTCTCTCTCTCTCTCTCTCTCTCTATCTCTCTCTCTCTCTCTCTCTCTCTCTCTCTCGTGAAACGTTATCCTCTCTAGAATGGATAGAGCCAGAGAGAATACTACGTCAAGTTAATCTTCTTTTATTTGGTGGAAAAACTTCAGGATTAATTTTAAACCTCTTGTACTTGAACTCGGGATTTATGCCCGGTGGAAACGTAGCATAAGTCTTTGCTAGAAGGAGCTTTTTCCCTCTTTCAGCAGTTAAAAAACGGCTACTATATAGAGTGAAATAAATAGGACTTGACTTACTTACTAAAGTACCTACTAGTAAATCTTCAAATCCTTCTCCTGACCAAACTTTATTGTTTTATTTGAATATGAAATCTAGAAATCCATTTCAATTAAATAAAAACTCCTTTTCATACGCTTAGAATTAATAATTCAGCTGAAATAGCTATCCTTCCGACGATAAACAATTCGTATCCGCCAGCTGTATGTCTTAAACATTGGCATTAGTGAAAGCATGTGTGAATCTGAGAGAATTGAGATTTCGAAAAGTGCCTCAGATAAAAAACAGATTGATTTGTGTGGCAAATCGAACATAGAAAACAATCTCGATCAAAAAAAAAAATTGAATTTTTTGCCAAATCGAAAACGACATGAATATGCCATGGAGTCGGGAATGGAAACTGCTGTTTTCGAGAAGTAGCCTTATTGAAAATGCATGCAGGTATACACTAAGGTAGGAGATGGCACCAGTAGTCAGCCCTTTAACTTTCTTTTGAGTGTAATTGGTCCTTAAAAATCCATTCTTCAAGTATTTAATCAAGTATTTGATTCTTCTGAATGTTTGAAGTCTGCAGATTCGAAAATACTAAGCTTATTAAGTGTATGAGCTACATAATGCAAACTATTTACGAAATAAGTGAAGAGTGTATGATTTGCGAGTAGTCACAGTAAGCCCCCTCAGCTCCAGTATTCGGCCCCAATTTAGTTTACGCATTTTCATAAAAAAAAGGGGGGGGGGCTGACAACTGGAGAACGTTTAAAGGAACCGTGTCTTTTATAGTCAGCCCCCATTTCTCTAGTAAATATACAGTTGACTACTGAAAAACAAAGAAAATTGATCGAAATGTTGGTGCGAATCAAGACAAATTGAAGTTTCCATTCATTTTGCATACTCAGTTATTGTAAAAAAAAAAAAAATTAACGTAGTCTCCAGTAGTCAGCCGGAGGGGCTGAGCCTAGGATAATCATAAAAATAATGTCTCATAAGGTCGGTCCCTCTCTTAATTATTTAACAAAACGTATCTTTAGCATTTTAAGTTAAGAAATACTTAAAATAAATTGTCAATAACATAACAATAATCACAAAATGCAAATACCTTAAATGGATTAGTGTTTGTATCACCGAAAGTAAAAAAAATCTAAAAAAAAAAGACTACTTAAGTATACCTACACATATATTTTTTACGCGCGAAGCAGCACCAGGATTGTTGCAAGTTTTTGAACGCAGAAATGTCAGCCAAGGGAATAATATTTTTCGCTTGAAAGAAAGACCAAATGATTAACTATTGCGCTGTACTTTGTATTTCAGAAGCTGACTACTGGAGAGGGCTGAATTTAGGTCCCATCACCCTCTCTTTTGAGCTCGGCTACATTGTGTATTGTGATGTCAAAATCATACCTCGAGAGCTCGATTTCAATCGAAAACATGCAACATGTGACATGCAAAAACATACAAAAAATATAAAATCAATGCTGCCAACCGCTGCCAACCGTGGAGGAATGTGATAGACTTCGGGAATACGACATTTAAACATAACCGAATGCTATTTTGGTGGGTTATTTTATTATATATTTTGAAAAGGCGATTAATATAATTTGTTTGGTTAATTAAACTATCTAAATGAGATGTTTTATTTACTAAGAAACATATAAGGACAAACATGGTTGTGTATTTTCCGCTTTTGAATATCATTAACTTTGATTTCATGAGTAAATTTTTCTTAAATAGCTGAAGAAAAATTAATCAAAATGTTTTTATTTTCCTTTCTACAATCTACATTTTTCATTTTTCATAAATAGTTTGAGCAAAAGTGCACTTTTTCCTAAAAAAAAATTCTATTTACACGAGTAACGAATAATTTAAAATTTGACGGACAAAATTCTATGAACGCTGGCAGCAACTTTGCCGACAGCGGAAGTGCTACACGCAAGGTGCGAGTGTGTTGATGAGCCGGAATTTTTGAAGTTAGGTACGTAACATTTTTCAATACGAATTTCAATGTAACAATACTTACGTACTTAGCATGTACCATCCCATAAAAATATAGCTTGTAGGCAAGTTACGGAAAATCGGCCGAAGATGGGGGTTTTAGTATTGTCTCAGGACGAAACAATAAATTCATATTTTTTTATGATTTCAGCGGAGGTTTATGTGCTTGCCGTCGTAAAATAAGCCAAACCTAAGGAAAACCGTTCAGAGGCCAGACCTGGTAACGTTTTTCAGTATAATTAACCAAACATCATTCGCTTGAAACCAAGCTTTATCTTTGATATGACGCACTTTTACTGCAAGAAAACATGTACACACAATTTAAGTAATTATTTATTCACCTTCGTAGGAAGGTCATTTGTATTGTCCCATTTTGTTTATATTTGATTTTAGTTTGTATGACATGTGTGTGACGTGTGTCTACATTTGAATTTAAATATGGCCGGTATCTCAAACGGCATAGGTACATATCTCCTACTTCTAAATCAAACAATTTAACTCAAATTAACAGATATTGACAGATAAACAAACATAATTGATTGGCAACCGATTACTTTCATTCACAACGCTTGATTTTCTCAATTAAATTAAAAGTAAATTTTAAAATAATTTTAAAGATTTTCGTTGTTTATAATAACTAAAAAACTATTTAAAAAAAACATCTAATTTTATGACATGCAAGCAGACATTTTAAAAATAAGTCTCATTACTAGTAGTATCTATAGTTCTATACACTTTACGATCTAAGGGAACACCCACACAATTAGAATGTAATAATTATGCATGTGTACACAAAATAGGATAGGAAACCTGCATTCAGATGAAAATATTGTCCAAGTCATCTTGCGCAATCTCCGTTTTTCCTATCTTTGCCAAGAGTGTGTAGGTATGTATAATAATACAAAAAAAAAAAAAAATACACATAGCACTATTTTTACATTACATACCTACGTACACTAGTTTTCCAACGCACAAGGCACAACAATTATTTTGCGTCTCGAATAAAATTCACATTTTATTTGCAGATTCAGTTGCAAAAAAAACCATTTAAAATTTCCTTGAAATGATTGCCGGTTCGTTTTGTTTTGCACTTCTACGTTCTACCACACATGGTCTACAGAATAAGACTTATCAGAAAGGGGAATAGGTATCGCAAAGAATGTTCGCGAACGATTTTGCCTATCGACTTTTTTTTCCAAAGGATAATTTATTCGTCATGAACATGAACGCAGTTACATAAATCCTGTAGACCTTTTTTCTGAAGAGGGAAGCTGTATGTATTCACTTTTTTTTTTGTACTTGTACCAGTGTACCACCAGCACCAAACACCCTTCTGTGACCTTAACACAATCCGGATACCGAAGATTGCAATTACGTTATTAACAATAATGTAGGTTTTCGGGGACACTTTAAATAAAAATGTGTATAATTTAACTTTTTACATTTTTTTTCTCTATATAGGTACCAATCCCAATGGTAGTATTTTATTTTTTCTCAGCAAAAAGTATATTCTCTTCAATCTGCATGCGCAAAAAGGCTTCTCTGCCACATGAACTAAAAGCAAATTGTATTGAATCGAGAATCAATGAAATAAATACGGCAAAACTCATGACAAATATGCATAATTGAATAAATAAACGAAATTTTTAGCAAATAATAAGTAATAGGTAGGTAGATTATTTTACTTGTTTCACTCTTCTTTCGGGGAAAATATCTGGATGCTACTCGTTGTTAAGGCGTCTTATGTTAACCGAACACCGAATGAAACTGAATGCGAGCAAATCGAAATCACTCTTCGACTCGACGCCAGAAGCAAAATTTACTAAGCTTAGCAAAGCAGAGTCTCACGCTCACGGTCTCAGTGGACAGAACGTCACTTTGGATTGGAATTGAATGAAAAGTACGGCACGAAGCAGGAACAGCAGCGAGATAGATACGGCGCACGCCGGCCGTTGGCTAGCAGAGAGAGAATATTTCGATGGATATGGTATATGGATGTAAAGTAAATAAAGCTCCTATAGATCATTTTGTGAAACGAAAAGAACGAATACATGGATTCAATCCACTGTGGACAAAAAATATCTTTACCTAAAGGGAAGAAGACCTTGCATACACATGGTGTTATCTATGGGGCATTTGCATTCATCAGCATGCGTGAACCTATATGAATCAGAGTTACCATTTTTTATGCATAGTATTGAAAAAGCAGATAGTTTGCTTGTAAGTTGTAACCATACACCAGATGTGAAACTTCTCTCGCTAAAGGTGGATGTTAAATTGAATTATAGGTACATATTAAGAGATTTAGTTTAAAAACCAAATTTTTATAATATTAGGAATCTTAAAACAGAGCAGTAGATAAGTGTATTCATTCATTTCAGAACGCAATCCAATCCTAAGTTTTCTATTTTTAGAGTTTTTGTTAAATTTAGTCAACTGTGTAAGATCTAGCTTTAACATTTCACTCTCCAGGTCCAGCGTGCCCATACAAGTATTCACTTTAAGAATTAAGTTGAAAGAATTGGAGAACATTTTTATATTCCGGCAACAGCGCCACCTATATATAGGGTCCAAAACTATAATATCGTTCAAACTGCAATATACATCCACAAAATTTCATTGAAAACAGTTGAGTAGTTTCGGTGATCGACAACAGCGCCATTTTCCAAACTATTCTATGTTTCAAGTTGCAAGCAACCAAACACAGCCACAAAATTTCATTTAAAACGGATGAGTGGTTTAGAAGAGTGACAACAGCGCCACCTATAGGGTCCAAAACCATCCTATCTTTCAAGTTGCAAGCAACCAAACACAACCACAAAATTTGATTTAAAACGGATGAGTGGTTTAGAAGAGTGACAACAGCGCCACCTATAGGGTCCAAAACAATCCTTTCTTTCAAGTTGCAAGCAACCAAACACAGCCACAAAATTTCATTTAAAACGGATGAGTGGTTTAGAAGAGTGACAACAGCGCCACCTATAGGGTCCAAAACCATCCTATCTTTCAAGTTGCAAGCAACCAAACACAGCCACAAAATTTCTTTTAAAACGGATGAGTGGCTTAGGAGTTGAGAGCGGCGGTGTAGTGTTGGCGTCAGGCCAATTCCCGCCGTCACGATGGAATTTCCGTCTCATTCGATTATATTTCACTCCCAACTCCCAAGTCGCGCCAATAGATGTTTCGCATCAAAAACCATACATAGGTATGTACATTTATATACATCTCGGCAACAGGTGCATGATTGGTTTGGTACAGAAAAATAGGTAGGTATACCGTACAGCATGTTTAAAAGGATTATTGGAGGGAAGTGCAATCCTTTTTTCTGACCGGAAAAAAAAAGAAGAAAATACCTATCTACCTAAATTTGTTTGATTTGCCAGATTACCTTTTCAAATTAAAAATCTTTCTATAAACAATGAACGCCAGATGACGGATTTATGGCTAACGGATGTGTCTCAATACTTTTACACATTGGAGTCTCAAAACAAAAATTCTCATTGCAGACGTTCAGGTATCTAGGATAGTAAGTCTGACTTGATATATCTCAGTTTTGATTGACATACGGCGTTTGGCATTGAAGATCGGAGAGAATTGGCCCTAAAATTCATAATTGATCTATTGAATGAAATTCGTTGCAGCAATAGTGGTAGACTTCATGCACATCATACGTTTGATTGGTGCTTTAGTTACTACTTCTTATTTGTTTTTTTTTTTTTTGTAAATTTATAGCATCACATAAAAATATATAATTCATTTTTCAATAGAAAGATCGACATCTGTAAATCATATCTCTGTACGAATAATGTAAATTGTGCGATAGCAAATTGTACTTTATTAACGAAATAAATATACATTTCTATCTTTTCGAGAGTGGAAATAAAGTATTTGTGGACCAAATCAAATAAGTTCAATTAAAATTCACATTTTGTACGCTTATTTTCGAATTTTGGGATCACAAAGTGTAAAATTTGTTTCAATCTGACAATTCTTTATAAATATTCCGTACTCTACTGTCGTGTAAAGAATTGACCTGAAAGTGCACTTTTTACTTCAATGAAACATAGAAAAAGCACTTCTAGATTTGGTCTTTCGATAAAAAGGGCAGTTATTTTCTTCAATCGAAAATGCTATTAGATCGGTCATATACACAGCTGTTTCAGTTGACGTTTATAAAGAGGTAGCCGACGAATCTAGTCAAGAAATTCGTTACTGAGTAGGTACCAATTTGACAGTTCGCATAATGTGGCTGATTTAGGAAAAATGGTGTTACCAATCTGTTTTTTGCGTTCAGGATACATCTTATTCAGATAGATAATTCGATTTTTGAACGATCCCCTTTGAAGTTATAAAAAAGAAACGTCATCAACGTTTTGCATATTTCTCAGATCCTCAAGCATGTTGTACCTACGCCGATGGTTTGGTCCATAAAAGCGACCATCAAAATGGTTTAGCACAATATTAAAGGCGGGGCAATGATACAGTCATTATGAAGCCCAGTTATACCTACCTATAATGGAACCGAAGGAACAGCCTAATGTTTTCAAAATGTTTGGGAAACGTTTAATTTTTAATAGCATTACATTTTTTTTTTGTACGGTTGACGATCTGGTAAATATGGCGGGTGCAGTGATTTGGTGGTAGAGAAAACTCAGTTCATTACATTTTATAGGCGGTGCTAATTTCAAGCGATCCTCCCGAGAAGGATCAAAATTAAAAAACTGTGCACGGTTGGTCATAGTGTCTTCTCCATTAAATTTAATCTTGGTCTCTCTTCTGAAAACCAACCATTAACTCCATAAATATGAAACTACAACCTCAATTATATCGCATGTACCTAGAACAGTAAGTATTTCTGAACCTGAATAGCTGAATAGGTATATTTTGTTTGAACTATCTCGTTTTCAAAACCATAACAACTAGGTAATCGATCTTCCATCACTCTCAGGTGCCGTTTCATATTAAATAGATGGCTGATGCTATTCGCCCGCTTTTCGGGACACGGCTACGTAACGAAATGTCAAAGTTTATTCGCGTAAAACAGTAGAATAAGGGTTCGCTTCGCTCGCAAAAAGGATTCTAAACTCCAGTATTACATTTTCGGGCACGAGCCTGTATGTTTTAAGCCCCAACTTATTTCTTAAAACACTTTTTTTAATGAAAATGCAATTACGTTACGTCAAATTCGTAGCCGTGTCCCGAAGCCAGACAAACGTCACTCAGTACAAAAGTGTCGTGCGAATATCCACTTTGTAAATAGATGGATGATTTTTGTTTTGAGATTCAGAAAACATTTACAATTTGGTAAATTTGTATTAATGTGGTACAGATAAAAGTAATAGGTATTTCATTATAGGTTTGTTCTCTTACGATAATGCATTCGAACATTTTTTAGTAAAATTTAGTCGAACTTCGTTCCTTTCTACCCAACTTATGCATAATGCATTAAGGAACGACTTTTGGCTAGTGACTGTGTTCGAAATTCAAATGCATTATGGTTTGAGAATAGACCTTATGTTAGCAACGATTCTGTCAGTAGTTTTACTATTGGAACCTACTAAATAAACATTCTCAATATTCATGTTTTATCCTTTTCAGATCGTCATCTACTTTTTACTATTAGAAAATATCATTTGGGCATATTTTTAGACGGCGAGACTGACGTTATCGTCATCCTTAAGGCGGGTCATTTCATTAATTTGTTAACACTTCTGCAGATGTTTCTTTGAGAGAATACTTTTCAAACAATTCGAAATTGTTTTTTAAATTATATAAAAAAGTGAACAGAGAAAATTACGTTTTCAGCAAACTGCATGTATACTTAATTTATAATAATTGCACAAACTACGTACCTAGGACATTTAATACCATTTTGTATCCAATTCAGGTTTTTTTTTTAATGGCGCTGGAAGAAGTTTATCGGGTCCCAATTGTATTGTGCTCTATACAAAATGTATCCAAACGCTTCAACTACTGAACGAAATTCAGATACCTATTAGGCGTTTTTCTTTTTTAGTTCAGAGCTGAGCACTGAACTGAGCTCGAGCTATATGAGCGCGCTCTAAACCGAGCGCGCTCAGATCGTTCTGAGGATTTTCTGTTTTTCCTGTTTTGTTTTTCTCTCAAATATGACTGGAAGTGTGATTGTATATGTGTAATCAGCATTTTACTCAGCCTGCTCAGTCAATTAATTCTGAGCTCATAGAGCGCGCTCTGATCATGCTCTGAACGCAAAAAGAAACACAAATTCGAGCTTTGAAGTGTCTGAGCTAAAAAAGAAACACAAACTTTTTGTATAACAGTTCAGGATTATAAATAATAATTATTGGAACTCGTAGGGTACACCTACCTACCTATTTGTATAAAAGTTTGAATTAAAAAATGAGAGACAAAACATGTGTTATTATCTCATCTAGACTCCCACAGATGTCGCTGAAATCATTTGGATGCATCCGGTTTTTATTTGACATTTGCTAACTGACAGTGACACTAGTTGCTACGATACTTTTGTTGTATTCGAAAAACAACACGTTTTTTTAACTCGTCGGAAAGTATATTCTAGAAAGTCTTGAATTAAATATAATTTAGAATTTGCTGAAAGTTATTTTACGATAATGGCGGTAGAAGAGGGCCAATTCGATGGAATTTTATTGGCGATGGCTGAAAAGCATCGTGAAGGAGTTTCCGAGGTATTTTGTTTGAATTAAATAAAACAATAATGATACGTAAATTAACAAGAAATTCTTTGTACAGTTCTTGGGTACAATTGCAAGTTTTCTGGGTAGAAAAACCGACTTCTTCACTGGAGCTACGCAAAGCCAATGGGAAAAAGTAAAACCTCTTAGGTTATTTCTTAGAAATAATTTCATATCATAGTCATTTTTTCATTAGATGCTTTTGACGATTTTCCGAAAAGCTGGCGAAAAAGCTGAAGAAGCAGAGAAAGAAAAGATCAAGGAGCGTGAGGAAGCGGAAAAAAGACGCTTGGATAAATTACGCAAAAAAGAGGAAGCAGAACAGAATTCGAATGAGTCACAGATAAGTGAAATTACCGATGAAGAAGCCGCACAAATTATAAAGGAAGAAGAAGCAAAGTAAGGACGATCCATACCTTATTTTTTAACATTGTATCAAAATATTGCTATTATAGGAAACAAAGTAGTCCCGATGAATCTGATGTATCTAAACCGATTGAAGAAGTTTCGGAAGATGCTGACGAAGCTGAGAAGGGCAAGCTAATGCCAAATTCGGGAAATGGTTGCAACTTGCTAAACTATTCTTGGACACAAACATTGCAGGAAGTCGAAGTAAGTATATTTTAAAAACTAAGCCATATTTCTTCTCAAAATAATTCTTTGCCTTCTAGACTTTTCACCAGCTATTGATAAGGTTAATCAATTCATACTCTGTTGAAAGGTATATAGCCTTTGTAGCTTTTTAATTGATAGACTGCAACGAGCTGTTTAATTTGTGCATGGTATTCCAAAGAGCTCAATCTTGGGCGATGTTTTCCTATGTCAATGACTTACCCTCAGTCTGCCTCTCCACGCATCAATCCAATTGTATTGTTATTAAGTTGGATGAACTTCAATTAAGAAATGGGCCGTGGGCAATGCTTTAGTCTTAAACCCATCAAATGACAAGTGATCCCTTTTTAAACTGGTCTTATGAACTTTCCTCTATGCCTGCTATTTTATTAACCGGCACAAAGGTGACACAAACCTCGTTTTTGTAATAAACCGTACTCTATTCAGTTACAATCACTTTGTAATTGAAAAATTTATTGTTGCCTACGGAAATTATGGATTTCAGCCAGTTTTACTCCGCTTGATTCAATGCGTGGAGTAGTACTTGCGTCCATCTTACCCACAAATGACTACTCTGACGAGATTTTTAGTAACCTGGACTCGCTTTCATACCATAACCAGACATTAAGGAATATCTTCTGACGTACAAAATGTCAGCAGCTCCGTAACATTACAAATTGTCCGGTTCTTTGTGAAATTAGGCATACCCAGCCACCGCCTTTCCTCTACTCCAGATCCAATTCACTCCACCCATACATACCGACAGACTGCTTAAATTCATCGCGGATGGAACAAAACGCCTTATTTTGCTTTTTTGCTTTGTTTTGCCTTATTCACTGTGGGCGGTGTATTTAAATTTAAGAAACACACAGAAAATCTGTTTTGTTTTTTCTAAGGCGTTTTGTTCCATCCGGTGTGGAAACACCCTTAGATTAGATGATCAACAATCTAAGACGTTCATAAGATAAACCAACCATCGAAGACATTCATCAGCCTAAAAAGAGCAAAGATACAGCCGAGAAGAGGGTCCTGTAGTGTTATTTCCAGAAGCCTCCCAAATAGCCAACAAATTCAGATGCTTTGCAAAAATGTGGACGTCAGCTTGTCCCGCAATCTTGTGTGCTAATGACAACAATATGTCAAAAACTGATATGTTGAGTTCTGCAATCGAAGATGAAATAAGGGAAATTGCCGCCATACAGCTATTTTAATATAAAAACCACAAACTAACTATGCATTTGCTGACCAGTATACCTGTTGTTAATCACTTTGTGCTAAGAGGATGCGCGTGTTCTCATGTATCAAAAGAAAACAAAAAAACAAAATAAATAACCCATGACGCATACCTACGGCATACGCCAAAACAACCCTGATAACTGGAAGAATGATTCAAACACACTTTGCTACCATTCAATAACAAGAGCCTGACTGTCTGGCCGCACATTATTAATCACCAAAATTCGTGTTTAAAGCTAACAATTTCTTAGAATAGATATAAATATTCAGTCGTAAGAATCAAAACATAGGATTTGTCCGGTTCTGTCAATTTTTAAACACAAATCTGTTAGCAGTAAGACTGAATTTGATGTCGAAGTTAGGCACTATGGGACGTAATGCCTGCTGGAACCACATGTCGTCCTAATGTTGACATTCATTGTCATCATTGGATGGTAATGTTGGTTCCGTCCTTATTTAAAAGAAAAAACTTGGTTGCCGTCAGCGTCAAGTTATTACGGAGCTAGTGCACTTTAGTCTGAGTATCTTATTGATCAATGCAACTAAAATGATCAATTTAAATAAATAAAGAGCACTTTGGGCAAAGTGAGCCTCGTGAGCCTTGCCAAAATAGGTTCATAGTTATTTGTCAAAGAGTAGTGAACATAATCTTCGAACAACTGTCAAAAATGCCAGCACAGCCGAAAAATTATTCCTATTGTGAAATTTACCAGCCAAAGGAACTGACCTATTGCAAGCGTCAGACAAGAACGGAGGATAGATTGTAGAAGTGGCGGTTCAGCTTTGAACCCGAGCAGCACTATGATGTGCCTTTTTGTTACCACGACTCGTGTGAGCTAGTTTGTGACGATTGTAAAGGGCGTGATGCATTCGGTGCCTATAGCAAACCTGTGAAGTTGAGGAAACGGATTATGTCTAATATCGTTTTACCCGAAACGTCGCTAAGGTCGTCAAAAACAGGTTGGTTCAGCGTGCGCAATCTGGCTCTTGTTAGTGCCGGACATTTGCAGAGCAAATGGGAGAGAGTCTCTTTCCCATTTATATTCTCGCAACTGCGGCAATAAGGGTTGTGTGGGATCCGAAGTTTGGCCGCATGGTCACCAATTGACCAATGCTCAGTGATTATTGACGTGACTATGGTGATATCTGGGCGGGTTCTGTTTAGCAGGTTTCTTGTTCTATGTTGGTCGTATGTAGGCCATAAATATATCCTTGACATAACTCATTGGAGACTGGCCTTCTGATAGAAATGTGAATGAATTTGTCCCTTGACCACTCCTAGTGGAACATGGACCCTTGCCGCGGGTGAGCTGTGTAGAGCTGGTCGGCACATTAATGCTGTCTTTGTGCTTATGACAACTTGCCTTCGTCTGCAATCCTCCTACGTCTCGTACAGAGGATCGGGACAGTTTATCCTCGGATAGGGGAATGGTGACCGAAACAGTCTTTCCTTCGCCTGTAATTCTCAGATAACTAATTCAAGAGAGGATACTGGGAATAACTAATGAACGATATGTCTTCGGATATGCGACAGGTGACTGAAAGAGTGTGCCCGTCGCTTATAATCCTCCGATATATCGTCAAAATTACATAAACCGGTATGTGTTAGAATCCGTGATAAGTAGTTCGGCCCTTTCGTTGTGTACCTTAATTTTGGTTTAGTATGGTTGGTCAAGGAGGAGGTGACTGGTCGACAGTATGCCTTCGGATACTTTGGGTGGTGACCGTATCGGTTAGACCCTCGCCTGTATCCTCAACTTGTCAAATAGAAGGGATATTGCAAAAAGCGTAGTGGTAGTAGTGGTGATTGCAGTAATCAGTCTGATTACTACGCATACTGCGAGGTGTTTCAGCTTGGTCCAGAAGAGAGTTCGATTGAGTGACGGTTTGTTTCGGATATACGAAGGGTGACCGAAGCAGTCTACCCCTCGATTGTAATTTACAAACAGCCCGTCTAAGAGATGCGGTTATGGTGCGGGCAGTAGTCGATAGCACCAACTGCTAACGCTCAGTATATATGGGAGATCATAAATGCCATTTGGTCCTTGTAATGTATTTGCTGATACAGCGTATGTCTGTGCGAGACAAATCACTGAGGTCCTCGATAAATTGGTTTTGCGCACATTTGCAAGAGCTTGGCAGGTACAAAGGAGATGAAGAGTGGTTTCTTCTTCCTCCTCATCCATGCCGCTTCTGCAAAAATCATTGTAGGGTATTTCCAATCTGGAACAGTGTCCTGTTAAGGATCCCACTACGGGGCTGATTCTGTTTCTAGTTATAGAGAGAAATCTCTGAGTCCTTTTAGCATCTAGTTTTGGCCAGATCTGCTTGGATGTGACACAGGTATTTATGCTGTTCCATCTATTGTGTGCGACCCTTATTGCCTCTTTGAATAAGAAGAATTTGATAGATTGCATAGAAGCAGATGGTTCACTATTGTTGGTTGAGTGAAGGGCGCTTCCTTGTCAGGCTAGTTCGTCCGCTTTGCGGTTACCCGGAATGTCTCTGTGACCTGGAATCCAGCACAGGGTAACTGAACATCTGTCCGCAATCTCGTTAAGACATTCCCGGCATTGTTTTACCAACTTTCTTCTGGTTGTTGGTGCATTTAAAGCTTTTATGGCTCCCTGACTATGTAGAGGACGATAGCTTAACCGTCTATCGTAAACAAGGCATGTCTGCAGACTGACTCGCGTATAGCCATAATTTCAGCCTGAAAAACGCTACAGTGATCTGGAAGACGTACGGCAATATTACTTTCGGGTGACAGAGAAGACTCCCGCTCCCGTGCCTTCCGCCATTTTGCATCCATCTGTTTAAACTTCATTTGCGGGACGTTCTGCAATTATTCGGCCCTAGCGAGGTATCCGTCGGAACGGAATATTCTCCACAACGCATAATCTTTCGGAGGCTCAAATTCCATTCGAGGTGTCCGACATCGGAAGAGAAATAAACAATTGCGATGGCGCAACGCGCTCGAAAACAAATTCCGCAACCAATTTCTGTCGGAGGATATCGGAACCTAGCTGTCAAAAATTTCACCAAAAATGCACTTCATCACACTTCAACATAACTCGCCGATATGCATTTTAAAAGGTCGGAACAGTTCTCCGAACAGTCGTTCCGAAGAATACCTCGCAGCAAAGATCCTCCGAATCATACAAAATCGGAGAATTTTCCGTTCCGACGAATACCTCGCTAGGGCCGATTGCTTTGTATTTTATGTTAAAGTCCTCGGAAGGAATATTATAATCCGCTTTGGATTGTGCCAGGTAGAATACTCATATGGCCTGTCTGACAGTTGGTCCATTTCTGAAATTCTCCAAGTCTTAAGGCTGCCATAGACGCAACTAATTTCCCGTAGATGTCCACTGGAAGAAGGTATAGGATTGTGTCTAAAGCGGCCGAAGGAGTGGTCCTGAGTGCCCCTGTGATCCATACACTGGCTGATCTTTGCATTGTATTGTGATTAAAAATATTTTTTTTTACAAATTTCATAAATTTCACTATTTTCACAAATTACAGCTTTGGCGTTTGCCAAAGGAGTTTGAAAGATTTACAGTTTATTTATACATATGTAATTAATTTAAAAAGCTTCATCTACTATTTGCTGTCGATTTTTTTAAAGCCAGCCCTACGTAGCTAGCAAGTGTACTCCAATTTTCGCCTTTTAGTATTGAAATAACTTCGCTTGTTGATAACGTTTGTTTTCCAAAATGTGCTCTTCTAATCACCTTCAATATTGGGCATACTCCGATTAAATGACGCACGTCTTTTATAGCTCGCAGATTTCATAAACGTTCTGCCTCCTCATTACGGTTGGTGATATGCGGCCTGTAGTTCAACTGCAGAAGTTCCCCTCTGGTCTTGAATATCATCGAGATTGTGTTGAGAGTATTTTGTTCGTGGAAGTAATTTTTTTCACCTAGGTCATATTGAAGCATACAATACGAAAGTCTAGTTAGACTCTGCTGGGCTTTTACTCTAAACGCGATACGGGAGGATAAATCAATTTTTGTCAACAGTGTCTGCAGCATTTCTTTCCATGTTGTTGCATTGTGAGCTATTATTTCGACATCATTTTCGTTGCGTGGTTTATACCATTCATTGAAAAATTGCAGTTTATGGCGTATATGATGTTGGCTTGGAAGTGATATTACTTTAAAAAATTACAAGAAGTGCAGTCGTAATGTGATATATAGTGGGAGCAGCCCCGTTTCCAGGTGGAACATATAGCTTGGTGCATTTTCAGGCAATCCAAATAATTTCTTATTGAAGTATATTAACAATTTTTCCACTTCTTCGTATTGGTAGATGCCCCACACTTGGGCTGCATAGCACATGATCGACCTCACTACTGTTTTAAAGATTTTGTATTTTGTGCCTAAATCCATATTTTTTTTAAGAAGTGCGCTTCTCCAACTATAATTTATTGCTCTTTTTGCCTCTTTTAGCTTTTCTTGCAGGTGTTTTTAAAAGTCAGACGTGGTGATATTATGACTCCGAGGTACTTTTACTCTCTTACCTTTTCTAGTTCTTCTCCTTGCCAAGTCCATCTTTCATTCCTTGCGAATCGCCCGACACCATTCCGGAATACCATCATTTTGGACTTACTGGTGTTGACTTCCAAGTTCCACAAGCTGCAGCATTGTTCCAATTTATTGATCGTGTTTTGCATCATGGTTGGCGTTTCTGATATAATAATTATTATATCATCAGCGTACATGAGGAGTTTTACGTTTATCCCGCCAAATTCAATTCCCCCATGAAAGCAAGTTGGGGACTCATGATGCACTCCTGTTTAACTCCCGCTCGTGAATCAAACCACTCCCATACTGCCGTTTTTTTTTTTTTTTTTTTTTTCTTTCTTCGTAAAGACTTTGTATAACTTTAAGTACTTTGGTTGACAATCCCAGATTAGAAAGTTTATAGTAAATCGATTTTCTGTCAATGGTGTCAAAAGCTGCCTTGAAGTCCATGAAGAATGCGTACAATGTTTTGCCCTTATCGAGAGAAGTCCCAGCCATAGAGGTCAAAGTAAAGATATTATCCATAGTGGAATAGTTCCTTCTGAATCCCGCTTGAAATCCACCGAGTAATTCGTTTGTCTGCACCCATGAGGTCAGCCTGTCCAAGATTATTCCGGTGAAAATTTGCATTATTGAGTTCAAGAAGGTTATGCCCCTGTAATTATGAGGATCGCTGCGATCTCCTTTGATTTTTGTATACTTTTCATAGATCTAGAACTGCTATTTTTCTCCAGTTCGGGCCACTAAACCAGGATTCCGTAAAACAGGATAGGTCTGACCTATTAAGTTCTTGCATTTTTCCATCAATAGGAACGCGTTTTAGTGCATAAAAAAAAAATATCTCATCAATTCGGAAAACTAGTTTATTCGGACTGACCTTCCCCCAAACCATTCCGAATTAACGAGCTTTTCCCGTATTTCCTATTGTACTTTAGCCGTTTCCAAACTCCCACTTTCGTTGATCAAATTGAAAACTTAAATAATGAAAGGCACAATTTCGGCAAACTTGTTAAGCACGAATAAACAAAATACACGGTTGAGTTCGATTTTTATTATATTTTTTATTATGATTTGTTGATTTGTATCACAGGAGTAATAAAATTCATTCGGAGTGATAACAGGCTTATATTACATGAAAAGAGCGGACACAATTTAAAAATAATATACGTTTACTGCACATTGGTCACCAAATATCAGTATAATCCTCGTATTTGCATTGAAATAAATAAAAGAAAAAAGTTATTCATACCAAACAATGGCAGGGCAGTGTTAACCTGCAGTTTACGTCTAATATATAAATTTTTTAAATCTCTAAACAACGCATTGAATAAGATTTTTTTTTTTTTTTTTTTTTTTGTTGTAATTCGTTTAACCGATATAATGTAAAAATAAATTAATAATATAGATAATATTTGAAGAAATAATTTACAAATAACATTTAACTATAATTCCTTGCGAACCATTGTATGAGGATGTGTGCATTTGTATAAATGAATCATTTTTAATGAAAAACAAACAAAATAAGAAATACTTTCATGGACTGCTCTAATGAAATCGCACTTTTGCAATTAAAACACGAGCTGAAGTAAGGTCATCCATCGGTTTGGTTAGCTTTTTGGCATTTCTCGCGCTCGCACTAAACACAAAGACAAAAGAAAAAAAAAGAAAAAATCCTATTAAAAATAAGTTCTCAAAGAAAACATACAAAACGACTTACTCTCGAGCGCGTACACCATGCCCAAAATCACAATAAGGAAAAGAAGACTCATGCTGACTATAAGAACAGTCACTTGTTTTCCTCTACTGCAAATGCCTCCTGTTGTCTTCCTGGACGGCCCGCCTTCGCCGTTGACCATGGTAAAGTGAGTTGAACTGGCCACTGACATTGTATCCGCATCTTTGGTTTTAACGATATTTAAATTGGGCTCAATTGAAATGACAGCATCCTTTCTTAAGTTTGATTGAGTAGAAGCGAGCATTAAATTGGCATTATAATTTGAGCTCAAAAACCCCTTTTTGCTATCCAGATAAGATTTGTTTTGTTGCTTGTGAATTTCAGCAAACCGTTCTAGATTGGCGGCTGTCAAAAGCATGGATCCCGAAGAAGCGCTCTGAAAAATGTTAAAAATTGCTTTAGAAATATCTCTAGCCGGATTTTACTGTAGTACATTAAATAATAAGAAAATATCACACTGCGCCATCTAGTGGATAATTACGAGCATCAGGCAATAGATGTGTTATTAGACCTTAAGTTAAAAAAAACATTTTGAAAACAGTATTTGAATTTCAATTCATGTTTGTTGGTTCGTCTGGAGGAAGGCGGACCGGTGAGAAAGGAGCATTCTCACCGTAATAGGCTATTCACACCGAACCAAAAACTTGGTTTTCGCGAAAACACTCGAAAACAGAAGTTTTCCCATAAATATTTCAGTTTTCAAAACGAGTCGTTTAAAGTCGTTTTCCACACTTAATTGATGGGTAAATATTATTTTCAAATGCTCTGAGAATATTTTATTTGTTATTTAATGCGATTGAAATGTATAAGCAAAATAGTTTACACAGAAGTTTCACGACTAGTGTCTCATAGCTGATAGAAACGTCAAACGAAAACTAATTATTGTTTAGTGTGAATGCAATTTCGAGTTTTCGACGAAAACAGGGTTTCGCTGCGTTGTGAAAAGGATATAATCCTCCTTGAAGGAAGTTCTTCAGATACAGCTCAGACTGTAATGATTTTTCCATTTAAGGATTCAACACTTGTTTGAAATTGTTTGCTAAATTTGAGTTTGATTCACTTTCTTACCTGTGTACTGCTACTGCTGTCATTGGATCCTTGTGATGATCGCGATCCCCTTTTCGGCTGACTTTTTACACTATTCCGACTTGAAGCTGCAGAGCGACCGTCTGTAGTGCTGCTACCGTACAATGCAGCTTCATGGCCAGCTATCTGCCTGCGATCCACATGTCCAGCTTGTGCAATTTTTTTGCCTGATGGATAATTTGTTGCTTTGAAATTCCTTGAAACTGTTGAGGAATTTGATGTATTGCTACTGTTTGACGATGGCGGGACGCTCGATCCAGCCAAAGAGGCGCGAGGAATATGCCATGATTCATTCATCTAGAAAACAAAGCAATAAATGTTACATTAACCTTTTATCACAACTTTTCGTTCGTATTTTGTGCATTTAATCTTTATGCGGCAAAACTAGTTTTGACCGCTTCAGTCTTGCCTAAGGAGACAATATAAAAAAAACATTTTTATTTTTATGTAGAACACAGTCTTCAGTTCTTCGGAGCCCTTTCTCTTTTAAGAGTGAGTTCTATTAATAGTTTCAGCAACACACCTTTGAAACTTTTCTTACTCTTACTCTGGTTTGATTGCAATAAATTCCATCCTACACTAATTAGCTGAGAAGTTTCTGCACACGTACCCGGATTTAATTTCAAACTAATAAATAAATAGGTTTCCATCCACTTGAAGTCATAACTTACAATTTGATTGGTGTTTAATCCGAAATCACAGAAGTTTGTTTTAGTGTAGACTTTATTTATACGTATAGTGCAGGATTTATCACAATTGGTATTCCGATCAACCTTAAACTATAATCAGTCGTTTTTTGTTTACTTTGAATTCATTAAAAAAACACAAAACTGAAAGCGTCAGTGGAGTTTTTCCTTTTGTTCTTTTTGAATAGGATCTTGCGTTGCAAAAATCGATTAACTAATTCGCCGAATATTCATTCACGAGAACCGATCTATCCAACAACAAGAATCAAACTGAATCAAGGTGACTGGCAGCACCACCGTTTCACTATGCTTTTGGATTCTAAAGTTAAACAGCTTATTTGCCGGATATTCGCTAGGCATTCTGTGACTGTGTAATGGTATGCGCAAGTGTGCACACTTATTTAACACAGAATAGGAAACCTGATACGGCCAGATACAATAGCAAACGATCAGCTGAACCAGACTAGCAAGTAGCAACATCTTTGACTTCAACACTTTCAGAGAAGTCGATTAACGACGACGAAGACGACGACAACGACGACAACGACAACGACAGTGGCCGTAAAGTTAGAGGTTACTAAGAGAAACAAACAATTTTTATGGTTATACTGCTTGGAAATTTAGCGGTCAAAATTTACCGATTATACGTGCTGGTGACGACGATATTCAGCATAGCTGGGGAAACCCCATAGGATATGTCGTATGCACTACATCATGGTTACATCGTTAGATCGTTGTTACATTGGTTTTCTCGAAGTTCTGAAAAATGGGCATTAGTGACAAGAAAGTTGCCTCAAGGGGAATTCACTGAGCTCTAAAAATTGATTTACTAGTTATACAAGAAGGTTTTTGGGCGGTGATAACCTTAACGTTTGTATTTTCAAAGCTAGGAATGTCTGGTGGGGAATTTTCACACCGACAACGAAAATGAGTCAAAGTAATTGTAAAATTATAAATTCAAGTTTAGTACCAACTTTTGTGAAGTAGGTACTACTCGTGCTGCTGCTTCTTTAATGATTATTCATAGATGAATGACCTTATGTACACATAATGGGCCATTATTTACGTTTGTATTTTTGAGCGGATTGGTGTAGGGTTAGAAATCAGTTTTCCATCATTTTATGATCAAATTATTTCCACACACAAAAAGCAAAGTGTCGACTCGAAAAATGCTTATTTCTCGGAAATGTTTTTAATTCGAAAATAGACAATCAGGCCTATTCGGCGAAATATGTTATCGTTTTATTCTTTTATTCTGTTATAAATTTCCGTACAAAAGTTCGAACTGTCAAAACATATTTTACGGGCTCTAGAATTGGTATTCTGTGTGGAAAAATCTTTTATGAATTCTGTCATAAAATCATAACAGAATAAAAGAAAGATTTTTGTGACTTTTATTAGGAAGATTTGGATTGCAATGGATCTCTATATAATTCTATAGTTATTTGTGTTAACCTGTAGTTTTGGTATAGCTTCATTGAACAGGGAAATCCCTCCTGCTCAAAGGTATGATAGTATTAGTATAGGACTGCACAATGCAGCTCGTCAAGTGGGTCAGACGTATTGAGTTAAGATCGCAGTTCGTATCTGACTTTCAAGGGCGCTTGACGAGTTCGCGCAGTGCACACGTTAATCCTGTTTATATTTTCAGAAGTGGGATATGATTCCCGAGTGTGTGTTAAGCGCCTGGTAGTGGTATCTAGTGCAATAGATACAAATTTTAGGAAACCGTGTTAACCCTTGTGTTCGAATGTGCGCGATAATTGTTGTTCACACGAAAAAAAGAATAAATAAGTAAAAAATAAGCTAGTGCGGTGCTTGGCAAAAAAAAAGGGTATAATAGATACCAAGTGTTTGGTAATGTGTGTAGGTACAAGATACCTAAAAAAAAAAAAAAAAAAAAAAACTTGTCGATCGAGTGGCTAAGGCAAGGAAAAAAAAAAGGGTCATCCTGAGTTGTGCGTTAGATATTTGGAAGTCCGCACATAGGTAAATATCTGAGTGAGCTATACCTCAGATTGGGTAAGTGATGTGCAATAAAATCATTAAAGACAACCGATGGGAAAGATAACTTTGTTTTCGTGAAGGGCAGGGTTGGTGCGATTTCTTTCACAGCGAGGATTTTATTCTAAGGGGAAGAAATGCATGAATTGCAGTTGAATTTTCCCAACGGATATCTTTCCAATGCTTTTTGAGGCCACGGGGTATCCGCTGATCTGTCGGGTGTCATGTGCGGGTCAGTGGTGCTCCGTCGCTCGTTCGGAAAAAGTTTTCGGTACCTTATATAGTACTATTTCCTCTTATTTCTAATGCTTCATGACTGATTGATGATTGCATTTGTGTCGTTGTAGGATCCTTTAAAGTTGTTCAGTAGCGGAACACTGTTTATTGGAATAATTTGATGCAAATCAAACCTTATTGGTGGTTTAAGATCACAATTTTTTCCAAGTAGAAATGATTTTTAGAAAGTAATGGCCTGCTAATTCATTTTAGAAATATCATGTGGCGTTTTGGGAGCGTATCGCTTCCGTTTTTGAATTTCGGTGTGCAGCGACACAGTGCTTGCCAAAGTATAATGGAGGTTAGAAAATAAATAGAGTTTTATCTTTTGAAAGAATGTGTGGATTAGGTTACTTGTTGGGAAACTTAGAAACCGACAGAATTTTGGGTGCTCGCAGAAAAATATAATGCTGTGGCGCACATTTATATGAACTAAGGCTGTCATTTTTCCCCCTACATGAGTTCAAACATACTACCTGTTGTTCCTACAGAGGTTCCTAATTTTTTTTGTATTTTGCTGAGCGCTGACAATTCCTTACTTATATCTGTATTTCGCGTGAGGTCGGCCTTTTCACGCCAGCCATTTATCAGAGATCTTTTTTTCTCGGTAAACGGGATCTTTTGCAAGCAGTTTGATAGAGGTTTCGTTGCAGTCAAATACGTATCTGAGTCTTAGGCGACTCTGAGAATTGTTGAAAAGAGGAGGTATTCAGGTTAAGCCGTTCCAAGCTTGAGTAATCAGATGTTTTATTCTGTTTCTGTTTCTGCGACGACTGTCAAGAAGGTCTTGGAAATATCCCAAACTTATGCGAAATTGCCTTTGTGGCGAGGATTCATTCGTTGCTTGCAAACGATTAGGTGAAAAAAAAAAAAAAAAAACATGAGCTAGCTGTTAACAGGATAGAACAGAGAGAGACACAGAGGTGTATGCTTCAGGTATTTGGAAGTTAAACAGGGGTGCAACATTTTAAAATTATTTGCATATATTTGTGCGAATTTGTGTTTGTTGGACTTGGAAACCATTTGCATTTTTGTGTCGCAACGAGTAGGGTTGGAGATCCCTTACAATTTGCTTTATAATTGTAATCGCTCAGGCTGAACAACAGCGTGTTTGAATTCGCTCCTATTGCGAAGTTTGATGCCGTGATTTTGGACGGTTGGGTGGTGCTCGTCTTCAGAATGACATTGGGGGAGGATTTATTTAGGTAATGCCCGAGATGAGCATGTCTTTCTCGCCATTAACATTTGGCCCTGGAGTTGGATATATGCTGTCAACTGTGTTTTTTTATTGGTGGAGCAATTTTGGAAAGTGTGGAGTTATTTGCGAGAACTGCCAGACATTGATTAAGGTTGATTATTGGTGGGCCGTCTGAATAGCTGCCTCCAATGCCTATACGATAAACGAAGAATGTGTTGAAATGGTCTTTAAGTAGTGAAGACAAGAATTGAAAAGGTGACGTAAAAGGTATTGACCCTGAATCAACTGCCGAATAAGGATGAACTTTTTGGTTCTGACTGTTCCTTGAGTGATTCTGAGGATCTCTAAACCCAAAAGTATTGGTCTAGAGGTTACTGGGGAAGTGGCTGAACAGTGGAGTTCTGACAAATTTCCGATTTACTCTGAGGCAAGGTATTGACCCTGAATCTACCGCCGAATAAGGATGAACTTTTTGGTTCTGACTGTTCCTTGAGTAATTCTGAGGATCTCTAAACCCAAAAGTATTAGTCTAGAGGTTATTGGGGAAGTGGCTGAACAGTGGAGTTCTGACAATTTTCCGATTAACTCTGGGGCAAGGTATTGACCCTGAATCTACCGCCGAATAAGGATGAACTTTTTGGTTCTGACTGTTCCTTGAGTAATTCTGAGGATCTCTAAACCTAAGGCTGAGTGCTACGGCGGATTGCGATAAAGGGCTGAGTGTCACGGCTGAGTGCGATAAAGGGCTGAGTGCCACGGCTGAGTGCAATAAAGGGCTGAGTGCGATTAAGGGCTGAGTGCCACGGCTGAGTGCAAAAAAGGGCTGAGTGCCACGGCTGAGTGCTATAAAGGGCTGAGTGCTTAAACAGAATAGTGTAGCTAGGTGCACTGAGGACAGTGCAATACAGGATGGCCGAGTTGTTAACCTGTAGTTTTGGTATAGCTTCATTGAACAGGGAAATCCCTCCTGCTCAAAGGTATGATAGTATTAGTATAGGACTGCACAATGCAGCTCGTCAAGTGGGTCAGACGTATTGAGTTAAGATCGCAGTTCGTATCTGACTTTCAAGGGCGCTTGACGAGTTCGCGCAGTGCACACGTTAATCCTGTTTATATTTGTATTGTTTCACCAATGAGAAGATTACTAAAAGGCGCTTTTACAGCTGCGGAAAATCAGCGATCGCATATTATTGGTATCAACAATTAAAACCATATATTTATGTGCACATTTTTTTACGTTTTACTGTTTCATTGGCTGCAAGGTAATTCTGGCTTTCCACTTGAACCATGGTTAAATAAATAAATAGTTGGCGCAACAGGCCCGAAGGGACCCTAGGCCTAGCTTCTCACAACCATTCGTTTTGTGTGAGTTTTTCATTTTTGGAACGAATGGAAGGGATCTACAATTTTATGCCGACTCCAAACGGCTAATTGAGAAGCTTTTTCAAGACATTTATACTCTCGGATGTTTGTCAGACGTTCGCGAGAGGTGGCGCAGTGAAAAAGTGAACCATGGTTATTTACCCGAATAAATAACCCAACGGTCACTTTAATCGAATTTTAAAAAGCGCTTCTTGTCCACAAGAAACTCGGTGGAAAGATATTTTGGACTATAAAAAGCCCATTTAGATGCATGTCCCCTCAAAGAATATTGCACTATGCACCGGTAAGAGCAGCAAAAATTGTTTATGCATAATTGCATACACAATGTTTTTGTATACACAATACTATGGGTTTGGAACAATTTTTTGACCATGTAGATCAAGAGACAGAAACAGCAAACGAAAATGAAAACGATAGAGAAAACCATAAAAGAAATCGCAACAAATGGCACGGCGGCGTTGGATCTAAAATTCGCTTGGATCTGATGTATTAAATTTAACATGAGAAAAAAAAAAAAAAAAACAACAAAGCAAGCACTGATTCCATCGCAATTCCAATGCAGAATCACCCGAAATATCCCTCTTAGGCCCCAGTTATAGCAATACGTAAAACCAAACCGTAAAAAATTCTTTTGCTATTTTTGACCACTTAAACTTAATGGTTTAGCTCAATCATGGTCTTATAATGATGCTTATGAAACATAAGTATAGAATTCACAACACGCCAAAATAATGGATGCAAAGGATGAAGTAAGATTATTTTCAACATTTTTTGGCCGATGAAAGTTCTCATAAATTGAGATAAAGCACACGCGTTAGGAAAAAATATTGAGAGAACGAGAAAATTGCGATTGTCGTTGAATAAATTAACATGAGGCCTGTTAATTTGTAATACATTTTATTGGTTTTAGCTTTATTTCGGTTTTGTTCTCAAAAAATCACTGACTAACAAATACAAAGTTTCATTCTTTAGTTCTTAAAAAATGCCTGTATAATTTGGTTATGACATTAATTTTTGTGTTTATTAAGTTTACTCAAAATAAATACATTAATAAAATACCTACCTAAGTAAATTACTTATCGAAAACAAACGGACCCGAAAAACAAAAAATATAACCATGGATTCGGTTAATCACTAAATGACAAATAAACTGGAAAAATGGAACGATTTGCTGCAAAGCTATGGTTTGTTGACCGAAGTGAACAAAAACTTTCAAGACAATCATTGGTTATCACTGATTTACAAACTAAATCTGTGGTAACATAACCAAGGCTTTAACCAGCTGTGAACAGACCGGCCCTTAGTTCGGAAACTTTTTTCTTACAGATTTTTCGCTATGAACGCCTAAACGAAAAAAAACTCATTTTCATACTGTTCCAACTTTTACGGTTGCAGTTTACGTATGGCTATAACTGAGGCCTTAGTGTAGGCTGTCGAGCTGTTTTCTTGTAATTCAGTAAATGGGTTATATAGTTCCTTACCCTTTGATGGTTGAACTGTGCTTCCTTTGAATTTCACACAACCAGCAACAGGGACATTTTTGCGACTTTGCATCACAATGCAATTATTTATTTATTTACATTAAAAACAAAGCTATTTCTCAATGCTTCGTAACAGATTTCAATTTTCGAAATTCCATAACTGAGTTCCATTAAAGTTCGAAACCCAGAATACGATTTATTAAAGATCTGTTATGGTCGAAATCTTTTATGATTAATAACAGAAAATTTATAACAGAATAAAAGATTTCACAGAATAGGCCCAAATACGCTTCAACCTGCCATTTGGAATATTTAAATTGCGCGATACTAATAATAATATTTATTATAAAAAAAAACGTACCACAATTTTCGGTAATTACGTTTTTTTTTTTTTTTTAAGTGATAAAGCGACATCTACATATCGAAAAAAATACGACCCTTTGAAAATAGTCTTACTCACGATCAATAATTTAATACGTCACTATGAAAATTTAGAGCAAAAAATTGCTGTGGAAAAATGTTCGTTTCCGTGGTTTCATTATTGAAACCAACCGTTAAAATTATTTACACAATTGCCGAGATTATTTACACCAAGTGCCGATAATATCGCCGCTGTTGTCGAGGATGTCGAGCTGTCGCCGGAAACATCGGCCAGACGCCGTGTCTCGCAATTAGCCATTAGCCGGTCGTCCCTAAGGCGAATTTTGGTCAAAGACTTGCGCATGTTCCCGTACAAATTCCAGTTCGTGCATCAGCTGCTGCCTGTCGACCGCCCAACGCGTGTAACTTACTCTTAAGCCATCCTCAATCTCGAGGACGAAGTGGACGATTTTTCGACCAAAATCATAATGAGCGATGAGGCTCATTTCCACCTCAGCGGGTACGTGAACAAGAAAAACTATTGCTTCTGGGGCACTGAAAATCTACGAGTAATGCACGAGGAGCCATTACACCCGCTCAAAGTTACTGAATGGTGCGCTCTTCACGCTGGCGGAGTCATCGGGCCATTTTTTTTCGAGAACGCCGCTGGTCAAACGACAACAGTGGACGGTGCGGGCTATAGGGCCATGTTAACCGAGTTTTTTCTGCCGCAATTTGACGAATTATGACTGGAGGACATGTGGTTCCAACAGGACTGAGCTACGGGTCACACTGCCCGAGCCACAACCGATATTCAGAAGGCGGCGTTCCCGGGTCGCCTCATCTCGCGTTTTGCGATTTGCACTGGCCCGCAAGATCGCCCGAATTAACTGTTCCAGCCTTTTTTTTGTGGGGTTTTTGGAAGTCCCGTGTTTACGTGAACAAGCCCGAGACCCTAGAAGCCCTCAAGGACAACATTCGACACGAGTGCGAGAATCTGTCGCCCGAAGTTCTCGCCGAAGTGATTAAAAATGCCATAAAAACGAGCCCGTATGGCAATGGCAATCAATTGTGACGGCCTCGATATCATCTTCTCGACTTGACCAATAAAAAGGTTCAAATAAACATAATCGAAGTTTTTCATTTAGAAAAAAGAAAATGAGAGCCAAAAAACATCGGATGACTTCTTTTGGTCCACCTTGTATAATGAAATACTAAAAGAGTGTACGGAAGCTTTGAATGTTCCGCACGTATTAATATAATGATGATGATTGTCCAGGCTTGATTTTGCGAACTCAAAAATGGCGAAATTTTCCATATAAAAATACCCAATGTGACCTACAAAATATTTAGTGTGAAGGTTAAAAATTATTATTAGCAAGCCCCGGTGTCTTTTTTTTTTCAATCACACAACTGAGTTTCGTAGAATGTGTTATGAGTGCAGTGTTGCGCAATGGTGCTAAATATCCCTAAGGCACAACTTTCGTGCATTGATTTTATTTTTGCGAGTTATGGCGAGGGAAACTTTCAAATTTTGATGAATGCTAGAGGGAAAATTTGTGTTTTCCCGGTCCTTTCAATCCCCCAAATCAATGTGGTTCTGAAACCGCATTTTGCACGGGCGAAGCCGGGCGGGTACAGCAAGTTCAAGAATAAAATATGAGCAAAGAAGTTCTGTTCTGAGTGAGTGAACTTTACTAGAACCGTGAATGGCATAAAATTCGCTTTTAAAGAGAAATACACCAGAGGTGGAATCTCAAATGGTATAGCAGTCTTTTTTGTGAGGAAAAGAGCAACAACATATCGGTCTTCTAAGATGATAGTAATTCCATAGAAACTTGGCAAACACGGTCGCAAAAAGTGAATGTCAAAGAACCTTACCAATAACCATTTTCAACATTACCCTTAGGTATATGTTTTGTAGGTCACGCACTCACAGTATGCAATTTCATTGAAAAATTTCGCCATTGTGAGTTCGAAAAATTTAGCCTGGACACTAATAATGATTATTAGTATCGCGGAAAGTCATTATCCACTTATCTAGAGCAAAAAATCTTATTGCAGTTATGAACCATTTTTCCATTAGTTCCACCCCAGTTTTGGTGCTGTTATTCCGTTTGGAAATATTTTGAAGTTTGTAAATTTCTCTTTATAAAATATATACCGGCAGTAAAAGTCATTCAGTTTTGTGCAGCTTCGAGGACAGATTGCTGTGGGTTTTTTTTTTTTTTTTGTTAACAAATGCAATCTCATTTTTTAATTACAAAACTAGCAGTTCATTGTAAAATTGAATTATTTTAATGCACTCTGATTTTATTAGTGTTCTGCCTCTGTATCAATTTTTGTAAATCCGTAAAAATGCACAATCCTTGCAGCAATTTGTGCTGTATAAATTTTTACTTCTTAATATATTTTTTAACATTTTTATTTACACTCCGAATTACATTTGACAAATTGAAAAAGCACGAATACAAGAAATCGTGAAGTTAGCAATTTATTTGAATTAATTAATACATAATGCACAGCTGTATTTTATCACGCTGTTTTCTTTCCATGCAAAAATGAAATTAGGTAATCAAGTTGATTAATGGATCAGTTTTAAAATGTATTTTAATCATGTTGCTCGTTTATAGAATCTCATTTGAATATTATCTTTAATATACAAGACAAGACTTAAATTTGTTCAGACAATGACGAGAATGGTTGTTAGACAGCCCTTTCCCCCCATTCAGCTGATTAACAAAAGGCCTTGTGGCAAAATATTCTTCCTCGTATGAAACTGTTGAAAGATTACTGCTGAGTTGACAAAACAAAAAAAAAAGTCCATTGAGAAGTAGAAGAAAAAGACCGACACAGCTTTGTATGCAAGAGTTTGTAATATTCAATAATTGAAGGCCTGGGGTCAGATTCTGTAAGGCGAAACGATCAAACGTTTTCGTGCGCACGAATGATTTGCCCTATGATACAAAAGCAAATTTCTTTGTGCACAAGAAAACGTTTGAACGTTTCGCCTTACAGAATCTGACCCCTGGTTTTCATCGCTCAGGTCAATTGACGGCGAATCGAGGTGCAAGTTTAATTTTCGACGGAAAAAGTAATAATGGGTGGTAATGTTCCAAAAGAAATATTTCTAAACGGATAATGGCCTGTCGAATTCAACTGTTGAGACAATCGCTTAAGGAAGTCTGTCGATGAATTAGGGGAGAGGGGGTCACCTTAGGAAACTTTTTACAAAAATCGCTCTAGATCCATTAAAAAGCGGAGTATCCCTTCAGATCTTGAAAATTATTATTACATGTTGTTTTATCTTTGAATCACATATCCAAATAAATATGTATAGTTATGATTTATATATTTTTTATTCATTTTAATAATCTCTTTAAAGTGTCCCATTCTGCCCCTCTGCGGGGGGGGGGCATCTTAGGACAACCATGGGGCAGTTTTGGACATGTCTTAAAAAAAACGCTCATTAGGAGCGGTTTCCTTCTTGTAATTTCTGACCATTAGTGCAGAGATAAACCTAAACAAATAAAACCAAAAACAATTACACTGAAATAGATTGTTCAAAGTGATAGAAGGGGGCAGATTAGGACATGTCCAAAAGTTCCCTTTGCGCATTGTCCAAAAGTGCCCCGAGAGGGATAAAAAACTAAAAACTTCATATTTTTTTAGAAACAATGTAAATTGTAGATATATATAAACATTATAATTGAACACTTTTAATTTGTAAATTGAGCATAATTTAAGAATAATATGCTTACGCCTAGGAATAAAAGAAATTACAACCGTCGTCTGGAAAAACACTTTTCTTTTTACTTATTTTTTAAAGTTGGTATCGTTTCAATATCCATCAAATGTTTGTTTGAAGTGGAGTTGCCACTGTAAAATTTTATTAAAGTATCTACCTATTAAAAAGTTTTTTTTGTAGTACTTTTTCTTAAGTTGGCCTAAATTTCTCCCGTCCTAAACTGCCCGCCTCTCCCCTACTGCTGTAGCTATAACTCCAACTGAAGACTGTGGGCCTTACTAAAATAATCACTTTTTACCTTCACACCAAATATTTTCTAGGTTACAATATGCAATTTTGTATGGAAAAATTCGCCATTGTGAGGTAGAAAAATTAAGCCTACTTACAGGGTGCAATAAGCTATTATGGAACTGTGCCGCTGGATTTCCAAAGCTCCAAAATGACAGCAATCACTTACAAATCGATACGGGAAAGAGCTTTTCCGCAGTTTTAGTTTGGTTTTTTTGGTTTGGTGGTGTTTGGTGGACAGCGAATGACTTTCCAACAAGACAATGCCCCGACACATACCGCACGGACAACAAAAGCCCGGATTCAGAACCAAAATGTAAACCTACTTCCATGACCGCCATATACACCAGATCTGAACATCATGGAAAACATGTGGGGTTGGCTTACAAGAAAATTTCTACGAAGGAGGAAGGCAATATGATGAAACGGAAGAGATTATTGAAGCCATAAAACGAGACTGGTCCTAAATTTCGCTAGATTATTTGACAGCACTCTGTGAATTTCTACACAGCAGGCCGTTTGAAGTGATTCGGCGATCTAAAGAAACAAGCATACACGACTTTTTCAGAATCTGATGCTTCTCTAGGTGGAACGGTCCATTGCTCTAGACTGGACCAAAAATGAATCTACCTTCTACTATAATAGTCATTACCATTAAACGTGGTCAGGCCCCAACAAAAAGCAACAAAATTCTTTGCGGATATAACAATTAAATTTATTTTGCACTTTCCCATCATGCGACGTCGAATAACATTTTTCCAACAGCAAACAGAATTTCACCGAATAAATTTGCCCCAGGCTCTGTGTGGACCATTTTCTTTGTTGGTGTATTATCGGCCCTAGCGAGGTATCCGTCGGAACGGAAAACGCAACGCATACTCCTTCGGAGGCTCCAATTGCATTCGAGGTGTCTGACTTCGGAAGAGAAATATACAATTGCACTCCAATTCGTAAACAAATTCCGCAACTAATTTCTGTCGGAGGATATCGGAACGCAGCAGCTGTAAAAAAATTAACAAAAAAATGCACTTCATCACACTTCAACGTAATTCGCCGATATGCGTTACAAAATGTCGGAGAAATTCTCCGAACAGTTGTTCCGAAGAATACCTCCCAGCAAAAATCCTCGGAATCGTACATAATCGGATAATTTTCCGTTCCGACGAATACCTCCGTATATTTCTTGCATTCCCCGCCAATTCGTTAAATATTGCTAATACATATTTTTATTACATTGTCTATCTAATTGGCATACGAAAAAGTTCATAGCAACACACAATATCTATCGTATTATTAAAGTGTTTTTGTAGTTTTTTATTATTTTTTTTTTTCCAACAATCAACCATCACAACAAATAGTCCAACAATTAACCAGAAATATACTAAAAGTATGACAGAAAAACTAGTTTTGCCCAAATAAGAAAAAAAAAAAAATAAAATAATCATCATTCAAATGATTTTTCATCAACAATGAACAGACGTAAGCGGCGTTAGAAAACGCCTTATTTCCATGCAAAAACAGCCACAAGAGATGCCCAAGAAAGAAGAACAAAACAAATATTCATTGATATGCCATTTCTGAAACAAGCTGGCGGGGTATTCTTATAGTCTCGTACCAGGCCACGATGTCTTTTCGTATAAATTAAGAAGCATAATTAAGAGAGAGGTCGCCATCAAAATCAATCACTATTCATACCAGTCCGTACACCGTACCACACGATCGAAGCGCGGAGTCCAGAGTCACACATGTGTACGTGCATATTTTGGGGCAAGAGCCCCAACGAATTTTGGTATGCTCTTCATCAAATCGGATTTTAGTTAAATAAATCACCTCAACGCGTGGTACAACAACAACAACAAAAACAACAACAATGGTTGGCTTCTTTATCAATTTTACCAAAAGCTATTTTAAATTGTTGTTTTGTTTTGCAAGGCTTAGTTATTGTAAATTAATAAATCACAGTCAACCAGTTAGACTTCCAATTAAATAAATTCTTATTATTTTTTTTTTTTCGTTTATTTGTTGACAGTAATTTTGAACATTAGTTGGATAATTTTATTCCGATTTTATACGGTGGTAAACAGTATGAGTCGTATATGTTCACAGCTAAGGATTAAGTCGGTCGAATATGCTTTTCTCGGAATCAGAACTTTTTGTAATCTGACATGACATGAATAATAAATTTATTACTTTTCATCGTTTCAATGTTTGCTTTGAATATACCCATATTATATGCCGCAGAAAAATACACTTTCGATTTATTTATTTTTAATATTATTGTAGGTATGTACGTTTACATTTTGTTTACGGTTTTTTTATCTTCCGCGAAATTATATAACTTGTTTGGCTATTGTCTTAAGTAAAAAAAAAAAAAACTTGCTTTCTAAATAAGTTTACGGCCAAAGACGCATTCTTGGCGTGGGTGGCTCATCTTCGGTGTTCGCAGGCGCATGGCCGATTTATGTTTTATACATTTTAAATAAAAGTACAGCAATTAGCAAGGGATGGGTTCAGTTCAGTTGGGAATTGGATTGTCTGTTCTGTGAATTTTATGTTACCGTATTAATCTCATTCGCTTAAATGCTAATTTTTTCTCTAATTAGGCGGTCTTTTGTGTTTATAATTGTTTTTGTGTTCCTCTTAGCTACTTTGGTCTGGTTTAACTTGACTGAACCTAATATTTCGGTAAAAGATTTGGCAGATTTTTTATACGACAACTCTTTTATGGGAGATACATCTGTAGTCATTATTTCTAAGTGTGACTTAGCTGTGTATATAAAGTAGCTCATCTTAAATCGTCAAAAGAAAAGTTACACAAAATATGGAGTAAACTAAAACCGAAAGCAATATCGAATAAATTATGGCCAAATTGACTATCCTTATTTTTAGCTTTCTCGATTACGTAGTAAGAGAAAGATATTGCAATCGTACAAAATTTCTAACTCGAGATGTTAATCAATTCTGACATGACGATGATAGACGAACTAAAAAAGTAGGTCGCAAAATTCTGTCCGCCTGTGCGATGCCTACAGCCTAAGCCGCTGCCCGGATTTCGTTCAAACTTTAGATTTGTAGTTTGGGGGCTTACAGTTCGGGCGGTTTTTTTTGCACGGTAACCTCAACATTAATGGTAACCATATAAAATGTCCATGACAGTTTGATTTGTTCGAAAACGACTGTAACTATTTTAACCAAAATTGAAATTTAAGTTTTTCGCTAAAAAATCGAATAACGAGCTTTTGAAATTTGGACACATCCCGATTGTAACAAAAATTAATTTCTAAGGTAATATTGTCATTTACAAGGGATTTTTGAAAAAAGTAATTTCATAAAAATTTAGTTTTCTTAGTTTTCTTAGCGGCACTAACGATTTTGACTAAAATGCAACTTTAGAGTAAAATTGATGTTTTCAAAACTATTGCGTCCTTAATAGTCATGGATGATGATTCGATCCATTTCTTCACAGATGGTTCGAAAACTGTGGACGGTGTTGGTGGCGGTGTCTTCTCTAATAGACTAAATCTTAGTCTCTCCTTCCGTCTTTCTGATCACTGTAGCGTTTTTCAGGCGGAAATAATGGCGATAAAAGAGGTCTTATCTTGTCTTATCTTGGGAAAACGTGATATCTGCTAAAGATTTCCGTATCTTCTCTGATAGTCAAGCAGCTATCAA
Organism: Cheilosia urbana; assembly: GCA_946477585.1. Taxonomy (NCBI): domain Eukaryota; kingdom Metazoa; phylum Arthropoda; class Insecta; order Diptera; family Syrphidae; genus Cheilosia; species Cheilosia urbana. Next base: position 28,042,979 of record OX297855.1, read on the forward strand.
GTGTCTGCAATCAGTCTCCACGAATTCTATTACAGCCCAAGACTTTCGTTCGTCTATCAGAGAGATGGCATAGGGACATCCCAGGTAACTGCAAGGCTGATGAACTCGGCAAACACGGAACTACAATACCTCTGCTTCCAATTAAGGATTCCTTAGGTATTCCAATCGCTGCTTGAAAGACGGGACACTGTCTAATCGGCAGGCATACAAAAAGGCTTGGCGTATTCTCTAACGATTTTTGCATAAGCTGCTTTGACATAGACATTCGAAATCTACTACGCTTCATCAGAAGCTCCAATTGGTTCAACGAGTAGGAGGAATGAATACAGATTCACTTGGTATCACAAGGGACCTTATAATGGGCTAAGTGTGTCACCTAACCAGCCATTTTCACCTAACCTAACATTCAATTCGAATCAACGAAAAGTTGATTTTTAAAAATGCTCATATCTCGAAAACCCCACAATTTCGATAAGACATTAAAAAACCAAATATGCTTACATTCCGAACAATTAATTGTATGCGGTTTTAAGCAATAGTGTTTTTCAAACTAAACGTACAATATTTGGTACTGTTTTGTCTGCCAAAGTTTACAAAAACCGCTCTAACGATTTTGACCAAAATACAAAGATATTTATAAAAAATCACATTGTTACAATGTTCTGCCATATCAGATTATTTATCATCCCAAAAATGAATTTTATTTAACACCACCTTTTTCCTTTTCTATATTTTATGATCCGTTTCCTTTATCTAGCATGGCTTCTCAGATTTTTACCTACCTATATAAGAAAACATCCAACCAAACCAAACTTTTGATGAACGAGAAAGTTTCGTTCGATCCAGTCGTGCACTTTATTTTAATACTGTACTCGAATGCGTTGCGAAACCGTATAAATGTGTACGCAGATTTTGCGAACCTACAACGCTTCCACAGCGCCTCGAGACGCTTTGTAGACAAGTGTTAAGTTCTGCACTCAAATCGTTGCATGCAAATTAGCTGTTGTCCTCTTTACATATTTTTCCAGGAAGCGAGTTCGAATGTTTACTTGCCGTGAAGCCAAAAGGAGTTTTGGAAAAGTTTTGTCCTCGATGTGCGTTTTTCATTCCTTGTCTGACTTGTAGGGTGTTCAAACATCAGTAGCACCTTTAGAATAGGCGTAGGCCAGCGCCCAGTCTTTTGTGGAAAGTAGGCTCAGGGAAGGTTTTTTTGTCCATATATTGGGGCAATATTTAAGGCCTGATCTAACCTTAGCTATATAGAGAATGAGGAGTTACTTCGAGCTAAAAGACCCCTTTGCTGTAAGTATGTAAATCAGCTAGCACGCTGATCTTGCGATATTGGATAAGTGTTCTTGGCCGTGATATCTTCGAACTGCCTGTGACTGCAAGAAATTGCATGAATTCATTGGGCCAGATGGGTTGGTTGCTCATTTTAATTTGTGATACGGTCAAGTTGTAGGCTGTCTATTGCCCATTTAAAACTTTACAAAGCTCACAAGTAAACTATGGCTCACAATCTTTATAATCGATAGAGCTCTGCAAGCTGTCATCGATGTATTTGTGAATATTAGTAGGGAAAGACGGGGTTTAAAAGTAACTGGGTAAATTTTAAGAAAAATGGTCTCCTCCAAAGCAAATGACGTGTGTACTAAAGTTTTGTTTTTATCATCTGTTGGAGCCGTACTTAGTGAGGTCCGGAAAATTGGCAGATTTGTAACTTTTTTTTTTTTTTTGTATTTAAGGTATTGCGTTTCACACTCAGGAAATACAGTGCCGGTTGTTTTTTGTAGCTATGTGTTTATCTTTTAGTGAATTTTGTGTATATAAATGAGCTTTGTCCGGATTCCAATTTAAATTTTGTAGTGTTCAGAATTCATCATTTGTCCCAGGTTCTACTCCGAGGCAGTTCCAAAAAAGTGAACCGTTTCCCGGGGAGTAAGGAAATCAGTCATTTTAAGCAATACTCGAGAGAAAGGAGCGTTTATTGAGATACAAATTGAAACAGAAAGTTCGCCAAGACTAAATCAAAAAGCATGTGAAGTAAAATATATATATATTTTTTTTAGTTTTTTCACCAAGAGAATTGCGATTTTGTTTTCTTTTTTTTTTTAGTAAATATTCATAAAAACAGATGACACACATTTTTTTAATCATTGTTACAATTACATCGTAGCAGGGGTAAGTTGTAACAACCCTATTTTGACTTCTTTTGAGCAGACTTTATTGGACTTCTTTGGTGGATTTTGTAGCTTAAATATTGTTGTTTGTTTTTAAATAGGTATAGCATCAGTGTTGTTATATCGTGGGATTTATCCCTTTTTGTGTGAATTTCGATGTCCGAAAAGCCTTTCGTGGGATAAAGGGGAAAAAGCACCAAATCGTGGGATTTTGAGGAATCTAACATAAAAACCATCCATTTTGCTAAAATTTCATGAAAACTCCTACATTTCACCATGATTATCAACACACTGCTCATATGTAAATTTTTTTTATCAAAATTTTCTCTTACCAAAAAATAATCGTAATAATGTTACAAACTGTGATTTTTATACTAAAGGTTAATTAACCATGATTTTCTTTACTTGTAATACAAATTTTACTTGAAAAACCTGGATTTTGGGACAAAAAAGTATCGTGGGATTTTATAAGGGAATTTGAGTACGGTGAAAAGGGAAAAAAGGAAAAAATTACCACGCTTCGTGGGATAAATGAAGAGAGAGTGCTAACAATATTTTAGCTTACTTACTTGTAAAATCGTAGGAGCACATAAAATTTAGTCGAAAAGGGTACCTACTTCTAACCCCGCTCTCCCCTACAGAGGAGACAAAATTTTATCGTACGTATGGCTATAACTGTGGCCTATATGAAATATCACCGAGTATGGAATGTATTGCCTAGGGCTCTGTGTTTACTTTGCAGTACAGGACCCTAAACACATTACTTCTGAGAAGACTATTTGTCGAAACGATAGACCTCCAAATCTAGCAAGTAAGTGAAAAATGTACGAGTTTAAGAACCTCAATTAGCTCATTCCGCACAAATGTATTGAAAGCTTACGATGATCAAACAAAATTCGAACTAAACATTATTTACTTTGATCATCAAAGAAAAAGCCTAAATATATAGCCCCCAGAATGTAGATATTATGTACTTGAAACCAATGTGCATTTAGTCTCCTACTCATATACGCAATTTCTCTATTGGCCCGCTAAGTACAAGAGTAGTCACAATTATAAAAAAATGATGCTTTCCCTGGATCATAACTATCCACCGTACTAATAACAAATTTTAATCTCGACTTTAAACTTAGGGAAGCTCACAATTGCGAAATTTGTATGAAAGTATTTATACTGTGAATTACTAAAATGTCCCTATGCCCTATGTATTTTAAAACGCAGTCGATCTCTGTATTCTCTACACGACCAAGCATTTGATATATGCGAGAAACAGATTGGCACAGCAACAGCAACAGTAACTTTGACAACTTTTTAGATCCACTGTATTTTAATTACTTTGAACACATTAGCACAGCAACATCGACAGCGACGTCAACGTTAGAACTAATCCTAAATCCGCTGTCGCTGTTGCTGTCAAAGTCGCTGTGTTAATCTGTTTCTCGCAATAGGCATTCTTTACACATGTTGTACACCTTGTTATAATCCCCAGCAACTTCGATCTGAAGCAGACTGCAGACATAATATGGTTTAAATCGCACATATGAACAATATTATGCTACTCATATTATGCAACTCATGCAAAATCTACAGAAATTTTGTCAACCCGCAACATTTGTGTAATATAACTAATACATATAATAATAAATTGCTGTTAATGTATCTAGTCGGATATGGCTCTCTGTATTACATATATCACAGAAGCTATCTCGGGCAAAACCGAATCGTAGACCAATAAAAACGAAAATACTTTAATTGTAGGTAACGAACTCTGTTAACATTGAAATAATACTATTGCACTCGGAATATCTTTCAGTCAAGGACGCTGGGACTTTAAGCTTTACCGACTTCTGTTACGCTCTTAATCATTAAATGATTTTAAAATATTAAGCACTCGTGTTGACGGCTTTATTGCTCACATATGACAAGTAGGCAGATAAGTACGTTGAGATGTGAAAAATGAATACATGTTTGTTGAATGCGGATATTGGAATATAAATGGACTCTCAACTGCTAAGCCGGTAATTTCCTTAGTATTTTGAGTATTTAATTAATTGAATTCTCGTGAATTCACATATTTTGTGTTTCCAACTATAAAAATTAACGCTTGAGTCGCTGTACATTCCTTATTCTGATATTGATGCAACGAAATCAATTAAACAACTTTTGCTCTGAAACAGGAAAAAGTGTAGCATATACACCAACTTGTGTGTTTAAATCCGGTTGAAATTGTTGGGTGCCAGGTCAGAGACACTATAGTTCGAAAGGGCTGCAGCAGAAAACATAATTACGCGGTCTAATTGGATGGCGGACCAATTTGTTTTTGCCAAGGGCAAGAAAACTTCCTTTCGTGAGAAATTGTTGATTTCTTGATACACATGTTATTTTACTGTCATATAGCATACTTAAATGTAATTCAAATGAGCTTGTTTTTCAATGTCATTTCCGCTTATTGCTGGTATGATGTAGGATTGGGATAAGCTTCAATGAAATTGCATTTAACCTACAGCAACCAAACGTATATGTAATTAAATCATTTTTTTCTTCTTCTTCTTTTTGTTGTTTTGTAGGTTAAAATTCCATTCCAAGTTAATTTTGCGTTACGATCACGAGATGTGCAAGTGGTCATCGCAAAGAAGTCTCTAACAGTTGGTCTCAAAGGTCAGGAACCTATAATTGCAGGCGAACTTTGTTCTGACGTTAAACTGGAAGATTCCGTTTGGGTATTGCAAGATACGAAGACTGTTGTAATTACACTTGAAAAGGTTAGTTTAATTACGCTGTTAATTTTTTTTTGTACTTAAATTGATTTTGCATTTTAGATTAACCAAATGTCATGGTGGGATAGGCTAATTAAAACGGACCAACCAATTTCCACAAAGAAGATTAACCCCGAACCATCGAAACTATCCGACTTGGATGGACAGACTAGGAGTGTCGTCGAGAAAATGATGTACGACCAAAGGCAAAAGGAACTAGGTTTACCCACCAGCGAGGATAAGAAAAAGCAGGATCTTCTGCAGACGTACGTAGTTAATATCGTCATATAATATTTGTTTTTCTATTTCTCCGATTACTTGTAGATTTATGAAGCAGCATCCTGAAATGGACTTTTCAAAGTGCAAATTTAATTAATGCGAAGAATTTATTTGAATAAAGCACATTTTCTTACAATAGCAGTGTTTCAATGAGCTAAAAATGGAGGAAGGCATTCATGCAAACATTGTTATTAGTTGCACTGATTTCATTGTTGCTTTGTGTAAAATTTTTCAACATCTTTACTCCAAAATGTCCATTAAAACTCGTATTAAATAATTATTCCGCACTGTTTTGTACATTTCGAATCAATAAAACTTAATAAAACGAGATACATTTTGTATTTGTTTACCTTTTTACAAGTGACTTAACCAAAATACTATGGCCCCTATCGTGTTTGTCAATCATGAATCGATTAAGATCGACATTTGTCGATTGGCAATCGTTCATTGTCGTTCGCATTATTGGGCACAAATTTATATAAATGAGTTTTCCTAGGTTTTGAAACTTACTTAGTTACTGCGACCGTTTGGAAAAAAGTCGTCTAAAACAGCTAGGTGGAGGTTGAACCGAAAAACTTTGACTGCAACCTACAAGGACAAAGCTTGGTTCTTCCTCTTTATCGGAGTGCACTTATCAGACTCGGTATGATAAACAAAGGCAAGACTTTGACAAGAAACAGCGCGAAATACCTGGGACTTATACTAGAAAAAAAAAGCCACCTACCTAAAGGCCATTACGAAAGTAACATGACACCAACCGCAGGTCTTGAAGCTATTCTCAATTTGCTTCCGCTAGACATCTTTGTACAAACATCAGCCGCCATTAGTGCCATGATAATAAGCCAATCAGAAAACTGGAAACTGAACGAGATGGGCCATTCTTTTCATTCGTCGATCCTACAGAAATACTTTGGTTGTGTACCGATCACGGACTACATTACGCCATACTTAGAGCCTACAAGACCTTTCTCGAGCGCCTATCCCACTAGAAAAAAATGGAGAGACGGACTCGTACTCAAAACGCAATCCGCAGCCGTTTTAACGGACGGATCTCAAATGGAAACCGGGACGGGGTTGGGTATATCAAAATCGATACGCCTCCCCGACCACAGCAGTGTCTTCCAAGCAGAGGACCTGGCAGTGACAACAGCAGCCCGTGATTCTGCAGTGAGGGCAATACCACCTGAAGGTATTACCTTCTTTATCGACAGCCAGGCAGCAATAAAAACCTTAACTGCAACAGAAATGAAATCGAAGCTTGTGAAATGCTGTCTCGAGGAGCTCAAGGTTCTTGGTACGCAGCACAAGATATTGCTCTGCTGTGTTCGGGGACATGAAGGCATTCCAGGCAATGAGAAAGCGAACGAATTAGCTAGACAAGGTTTGGCAGCAGTAACAGAACAAGCTGATGCCTCGGTGAACATCCCGACTTGCTCACTCCAGCTTGAAGCAGGGGGAAAGGTCATAAGAGAGGCGAACGCTAGATGGGCTGCACTAGAAACTTGTGGTACCACAAGAATGCTATGGCCAACCTTTAATGAAAACAGAAAGGAGAGTTTCATACGAAAGGATAGAAAAACGGGACACAACACTCTGCGGTATCACCTGACGAAATTACGCTTGATGTAAGAAGAATTTTTTAGAGGCTGCGGTCATGAGGAAGCTCTTAAGGACACAACCCACTTCCTATGTCACTGCCCAGGTCTACAACACAAATGGTACAGATTCCTAGGGAGACGATTCTTCTAGACGATCTTTCCAGCACACCAGCAGACAAGATAATGTGCTTTATCAAATCCACAGAATGGATTGTGTACAACAGCACAGTAAGTAACTAATTACTATTATTTATGGACCGGGTTAAAATGGATAAGGGACAACCCCATGGGCATCACAATGGGTCAATGTTGACCTGAGTGTGGCACGGAGTACTCCACGCCAGCCCACATATCTAACCTAACTTAACCTTGACAAGAAATTTAAAGTTTGTACCCAGATATAAACTGTACAAGGTTTTAGCCGTATTTCAGTACTGCCATAAACGCTGTTCCCATAGTTGGAGATCGGAAGGGTCTTATCAAAGTACAACCTAAACGTTTCAGTTTGCAAATTCTTCCAGGTTGAGAATTATCTAGTTGAGAGAGAATCAAAATCCAAGTGCCTGGCGGGGTACAACTGCAACTGCATTATTGGGAACATGACGGAAAGGCGGCAGGAATAAAGAGAAAGAGTTTTCGATTTCAAACAAGACGGACAACAGTTTGGGATATCCAGAACCCTAGGATTGCTTCTTTTATTACCTTACTTACTTACTTACTTAAGGTGGCGCTACAGTCCGGGGTGGACCTGGGCCTCAACCAATACGCCTCTCCAGTTAGCGCGATCTTTGGCTAACTGCCTCCAGTTGCGCACACCAAGTTGGTTGAGGTCCCCTTCCACTTGAGCGCGCCACCTAAGGCGAGGTCTTCCTCTACTGCGTTGTCCCTCCGGGTTGGAATCGAAGACTCTCCGGGCCGGAGCGTTGGTGTCCATTCGCTCTACATGTCCTAACCATCTTAGACGACTAATGCGTACTTTTATGACCAGGTCGATGTCGCTGTACAGCTCGTAGAGTTCGCTGTTAAATCTTCTCCTCCAAATCCCGTCAACGCAAACGGGACCAAAAATCACTCGAAGAATTTTGCGTTCGAAGCGACCAAGAAGATCCTCATCCGTTTTTGCTAGGGTCCATGCTTCTGTGCCATAGAGCAGGACAGGGATGATGAGAGTCTTATATAGAATCTCCTTAGTGTTTCTTGACAAGGCCTTACTAATCAATTGCCGTCTTAGGCCAAAGAAACAGCGGTTGGCAAGTGTGATTCTTCGCTTGATTTCTGAGGTGATGTCATTTTCAGAGTTAATAGCGGATCCGAGGTAGACAAAGTCCCTAACTACCTCAAAGTTATAGCTGTCTATCGTGACGTTCTGTCCGATTCGTCGATGTTGTGTGTCCCTTCTTCTTGACAGCATATATTTTGTTTTACCCTCATTCACCACTAAACCCATTTTTGCCGCTTCTGTACTAATACTTGCAAACGCACCAGTGACAGCTCGCTTCTTTTATTACCATTCGTTTTTAACTTGCATGACGAATGTTTCTGAAACATTCCTGAAATTTGTGAACTAAGAACACTTCACTCAGTCGTTCTACCTACTGGCCGCTGCGCTCATCCATTACTTGTGTCTGTAACATATAAAAGTACCTAACTTAGCAAGAAATAATCGTCTTTAACTTTGTTAACATGCCCATGCACTCATACTTTACTTTATGCGAGAAACAGGTTAACACAGCGACTGCAACGGCAACAGCGAATTTAGGATTAGCTCTAACTTTGACGTCGCTGTCGATGTTGCTTGGCTAATGTGTTCAAAGTAATTAAAATACAGTGGTTCTAAAAAGTTGTCAAAGTTGCTCTTGCTGTTGCTGTGTTAATCTGTTTCGCATTAAAAGATCATTATCAATGACAATATTACCAGAAATTACATTTATACTGATGAATTTATCTTAACGTCCATCATTTGAATGAATTGTATTATTGTCGGCCTTAGACGATTAATGTCATTATTTTGACAGAATGACGTGAGTTGGGTTAAATGACGAAATATTTGAACAGAACCGCAAAAGTTAGCGGAACAAAAACATTTTAGCTGGCATTTTCGAAAAGCAATTTAATAAGAGAATTAAAACTTTGAAGGTTTGTTTAACAAAAAGGCAAATAAATTGCACTTATGTAGATAATTGCATAAATGGTAATCTTCCAAACTAAATCCATCCTGTAGGCAGACAGTGGCACTAGTCGCTAAGCCCCTACGTCTATTGCTTAATGCAGTCTTGAATTTAATAATAAGTTGCACTTTTACCAGAAGCAGGTCACTTGACCTCCCTGTTTACCAAACTTATTCAACTTACCAATTTTCATGATCATGAAGCATTAAGATCTTTGAAGAATTATAAATATTTTTTTTTTTTTTTTTTTTTTGTTTACCAGTCATCAATCAATACACATTTTGACTGATTTTATAACAGTGCATCGAACTCTTTGTATATTACTTGAGGCTAAGGTCACGAACTGGTCACAAATATAGGGGACTGGTATTTAAGTGCGTGCAAGTGGTACTAATGACTTGGTTTGCATTACAAAAACGATATGGTACGATTTTGTGACGCCCAATGTTAAAACATTTAAATGTAGTGAAACTATTTTCATTCATTGAAATCGTTTCCTTCCTTCTTTTTAAATACATGTTCGAGTATGTATGACTCGTTCAAAGTCGGCGGCATCAAGCTATTTATTATTTACTTTAGGTTAATTTCTTTAACAATTTGGTGCGGCAGCAGATTAAGAAAGAATTGGTAACAACAATAAACAAGTAAAAAATGCATTCACGTTGATTGGATTGACGTTGCGCTGTCCTTCAAAATAAATTACAGATCCGCAAGTACATAATCTGGTATTCCTCAACTATGCATCTTACTGGCTAGAGTACCTCCAGACCAAATAAACACAAATTGGAGAAGATGTTACATAAGCAACAGTAATCGAAAAAAAAGAAGGTAAATTGCTGGTTGAGATAGAGATCCGGGTTCTTGTACCTACGTTGAACTGAGTGTACAGACGGGAGTGACGCACTTGTCATTATGCATATCTGGTTGATTGGTATCCGCATTTTACAGAGAGCTGTCTATTTTTAGCTACAACTAATAGAGGGGTAGTAGGCCATTGGGATTTCCAAGTCGTTTTAGCTCTAGCCGGAGTTTTGGACGGACGTGCTTTTCATATATATCATCATTCCGTGTTACCGTGACTCAATTAAACCTTGAATAGGTAGGTATTTGGGATTAAAAAAGCCAAGTATGTAATTTTAGCCTTCAGAATGTGTTTGAATAGTAATGGAATTTTGAAAAGGTAACAAATAAAATATGTATCGACACCGTATGCATAAAGTGTATGTATTTAATCGGCAGTAGATCTAATGCATTTATTTCGAAATTTAAAGAAATATACCTAATACCTACTCCTATTCTCTATTACACTTGTACGCACTATGAGATAAACAAGAAAACGTAGAGAAAAAGTTTGAATGGTTTTCTCTCTTTTTTATCAATACGCTTTGTTTTTTGTTTAAATTACAAATTTACTTCGGGAAAAATATTAATCAACTATTAATTTTTTTAGAATCTTCTGCGAATAGTCAAGCGGTTTTAATGCGGCTTAAAAGTCTATCAAAAGGCTATAAGGCCTCATTTGAAATGCAACTTTTAAAAATGTTTTGCAAATTATGTTGTTACTGCGGAATATAACGATAGGTGCGTTTAATAAAAACAAAACAAAAGCGAAATGATTAGCAGAACAGCACATACATATTGGTAAAAGCCGTTAGGGCACAAAACCAAAGCTTCCGTTATGTAGGTATGAGGTAATAAATGTTCTATCGATTCAGCTATTGGAATGCAATATTTGTAAGGCGCCATAAGACTGACAATTTCTATAATCATAGGGCAAGTAATCCTATATAGAACAAAAAGAAGTGCGCAACCAGTTTGCCAGAAAGAGTTGTTGAATACAAGTACCTTAACCGACGAGTTATTTAACTGCAAAACACGGGAGAACGAGTAGAATAACTCGTTAGCCAAGTTTACTAAAATTGATTTTAAGTCATTCGCTTTTATGAGAATCAGAAAGAACGCACAATGTTTGCTCAGGGTACATTTACCCGAAGAGTTATTTACCAAAGAATAGAGAAAAAAGCTCGTAGATAAAATTACTTGAGTAGCAATTTAGTAACAACAATTGTTGCATCAACACCCGGACTTGAATACCCTGAGGTGAACCCGGCCAACGATGCATACTACCATTATGAATCCAAAAAGACAGCTCCAACTTATGAAGTATAGATTTATGAAAACAAACCGTTGGGCCCCTGTTGTTGAGCCAACACCTTTAAATATTAACTATTCACCACCATTTGTTACCTAGCCTTAAGTCAAATTGTATATACAAAAAGTTAAACAACGGCAAATGTAGGTAATGTAATTCGTAAGTGTCTCTCTCTCTCTCTCTCTGTGGGAGAATTTATCCCCACCGCTGCCATTTTGACAGTCTTTTCAATTTTACTATAAAAGTAAAAAACAGACTTCATGTGCACAAAAACAGTATATTGAAATTCTGTCAAATGTCATAATCTGCAATTTATATTCCTTTCATTACAGGAGTGAATAGCTATACATATTCTTCTCTGAAGGCCTAAAGAATAACCCCCTTATTAATAAAAAAATGTGCACAAGTAAGTTAGTTAGCAAACGTCAGATAGCATACAAAAATTGGATATAACTGCTGAGTAACAAGTTGATAACTTTTACACAGCGTTTATTAATACGGGGGTAAGTGTGAAATCCTACTCGTAATTTCGTTTGTTTGTTGGATAGGTACATACTATTTTACGCTTCTGGATTAAAAATCAATTTTCATTTACTAGATATAACAAAACATGTGATAAGCATTTAAGAACCATGTAACGGATTTGTGTTATGCCTAGGATCGTATACGGAACAAATGTATACCTTAATCAGCCCAATCGCACCAACGTGTAGCTTCGTGTGCGGAAGGCCTAAGAATACAAATTTGGTAATAACATTGCCTGATATTAATAAATAATAATTATAGTAAGTATCCAGGCTAAATTTTACGAACTAACAATGGTGAAACTTTTCACATAAATGACCCATTGTGACCTGCAAATGATTTAGTGTGAAGGTTAAAAGTGATTATAAGTAAGGTCTATTATAATTGTTGTCTGTCTCGTGCAATTAATTCTCACTATGGTATTTGGTTTCTTAGTATAATCCTACATTTCGGTACTTTCCAAATGTCAAAAATGTATTCTACAAGCGAAGCAAATTAATAATTTTCATGTCATTCATTCTGACATTATGTTCCTGTCACAATTATAATAGATAGAACAATGTTGGTTCGTATAGTAGGTAAAAAAGTTTAAGCATAATAAACTGAAATGTCAAATATCATTTGCATCATAGTCATTCACGTTGCTCTGTTTGCTTTTGTTTGCGCAGTTGATGCATTCACAATGCGTTTTAGAAAAGTATGCATAAGTAATCCGTTTGCGTTTTGGAACGCTTGATTAAGCAGCAATGCAGAAGTACTGCGTTTTGGAATTCAGCCGTAATTTTTGAGCCTATTCTGCGAAATTTTTTATTGTTTTGAATATTCTGTTATAAAATCATAAAAGGTCTCGACCATAAATACCTTTTATAAATCGTATTCTGGGGCCAGATTCTGTAAGCGAAACGATCAAACCTTTTCGTGCGCATGATTGATTTGCCATAATATATATGTTACACAAGCAAATTTCTTCGTGCACACGAAAACGTTTGAACGTTTCGCCTTACAGAATGCCGACCCTGGGTTTCGAACTTTTATGGAACTCTGTTATGGAACTCCGAAAATTTAATGCGAGATACAGATTAACACAGCAACACCAACTTTGAGAACTTTTTAGAACTAATGTATTTAATGTGGTATTCGTTTGGGCTTCTTCAGATTCGCTCTCAGATTTCAGATTTCGTGTGGCTAATCGAACATAAAAACGTCACTTGCTCTTTTTTGTGATAACATTCGTGGGATTCCAAAATGTGTAGCCTTAAACACTTTTCAAAGAGTTTTACATTCACTGGCTGAATTTTAAATTAAAACATTCGAAATTTGCGTCTCGATTGATTTTTAAATATTTATACATAACCAATTTACAAAAATAGATTCACCCGATGCAATGCCTTTCTTTTCTGTAGAACTAATTCACGAAAACCTAAACGCCCTCCACCAGTTGTCAAACTCAAGCGCACTTGTTTTGGTAAATCTGAGAAAATATCTAGATTCGCAAAAGTGCTCTGAAATCTGAAAAAAGATTTTTTTTTTCTACCAAACGAACATAAAAAGTGTTCTGAGAGCAAACAAATGATCTGAGAGCGCCCAATCGAATACCACATTAATGACTTTGAACACATTAGCACAGCAACATCGACAGCGACGTCAACGTAAGAGCTAATCCTAAATTCGCTGTTGCTGTTGCTGTGTTAATCTGTTTCTCGCATAAATCTGTTGAGAACCTTTCAAATCAAACAACTTCGCTTTTAATTTTTTAGAAGTTTTTGCAAAAAAACATTAAAATGCCGACTGAAAAGTCCCCAAACTGCTTCATTGTTAACTTGCATAGTTTACTTTAGTTTAATTTATAATTATAATTAGCAAAGTCAATAAATAAATTATTTTTAAACTTAAACTATTTAACTTTTCCTTATATAGGGCCTTACCAATAAACATTTTTAGCTTCGACTTTAAATTTAAGTAGTTCACAATGGCATACAACAATTTATCATACAATTTTTGCAATTGTGAGCTTCCGTAAATTTAAAGTTGAGACTAAAATTGGTTTTTAGTACGGACAATAGACTTTAACTTCACTTAAGTCCAATGTAAAAGATTCTATGTACAAATAAATGAAAATGAAATGAACATTTTGAATATTATGCCGTATTATATTATTTTAAAAATAAGTCAGGTGTCAGGCTCCGAGCTTCGAGGCTTCAAAGTGGGGAGGGGTGACGATATTCTACATTGTGCTCGTCTTAAAGTGCCTCCAGTGGAATATTAACCATTCCAACATACTCATAGCGCTGTGAACACCAACCGCTTCAAGTACAAAGCACGTTTGTTTTGAATGAATATAGGTTCATAATTGCGTTTAATTCTACATAAGATATTCCATTACAACAAGTATCTATACATACACCTACGTATGTGTGTACATTGTATACTCGCGCCAGTAGAAGTATTTCAACGTCTTTTGACGAAGTTCAGTTACGCAGTTAGGCATAAGGCTGTGAAACTGTGTCAAGGTCATTTTGTATGGTTGTTTGTTTTTGTGAATTATAAGTAGATATATCTGCAGATATGATTTTTGATTCGGGTGAATGCACTCACGACTATAAATTATAGTTGTTTCAAAAGAATTTCTCACACACTTACATTCAACATGAGCTTAGTTATGTTGGATGTGATCACTAGTAGGTGCCAGATGATTTTTTTTTTCGGAACGGTGTTCACATTGAGGCGGCATTGTTATACTAAGGCTATGAGAGTTGTTGTAATTAATAAATTGCAATCAACGACATACAGGTAGGTACCTTTTATGTGAAAAAAAGATGCAGTACTCGTTTTTTTTTTTTTTTTTTATTATTATTGTAAGTACATATATTGTAACATACTACCTGATTGATTGAAATCTTCTGATTCTCGTTAATGTTCATAATAAATCAAAAACACAGCATGAGCGTTGATGCTCTATTTAAAATATTTATGAATAAACAAAACACGATTAAAGACAAAAATCAAGCGCGATTTTACGAACGGCAAAGTTAGTGTTAAACTATTTTTGACTTGTTTTTGCAACTACTGTTAATTCACAAATTCTATTTCTAACTAATCGACATGTTAACAAATTTAAATATATGTGTGTTATTTAAAAAAAAAAAATTTCAGTTACTTTTAGTATCGCTCGTCGTGTGCACACTCCAATGAGGCTGTGCATGTACTAACTTCGACAGCAGATCATTGTCGGCTGAAGTATTCGCAATGTGCGTTAGGTCAAGCCGTCAAGCATTGTTTAGGCTATTAATGAATGCAACGTAAACGAAATGCTGGGGCTGGGGCTGATGGCTGACTGAGCGGAAAGTACCTTCATACGGATTAGTTAGATTTAGCTTTTAGCAACTGGTATGTCTTTCGTACGGCTTAAAAGTTCAACAAACCGTCTTTACGGTAGGTAGCAATCTTTCATGTCAGTTGTTATTTTTTTTTTGTACATGGAATTAAGAAGACATGCCTAACAAATACAAACTGAGGGGCTCGTCGATATTGTTTATGAAAATGTTAACCAAACTTGAACTAGGACTATCTCTTGCTTAATAATGAAATGTACGATAATCATTTTAAACTTATCAACCGTAAACTTCCTATGGTT
Source organism: Cheilosia urbana (assembly GCA_946477585.1). Classification (NCBI taxonomy): domain Eukaryota; kingdom Metazoa; phylum Arthropoda; class Insecta; order Diptera; family Syrphidae; genus Cheilosia; species Cheilosia urbana. Next base: position 28,058,271 of record OX297855.1, read on the forward strand.
ATGTATCTTTTGGTTAGGAACGAACTGAGGTAAAGTGCAAAAGAGTTCCACCAATTTCTTATTATTTGTGTCATAATAAACCAAGCAAATCTGACAATAGCATTTTTCAAGGCGAAATGATTGTAGGTAGGTACGCACGTTCAAATAATATAGCGAACAAATGAATTATTTCATGCAGTCAGTAAGTAACGTCGTTGACCGAGGTTTTAACTGACATTGAATTTGGAGTAACAGAAATACGCTATGAATGGACTGTCTGAAAATTGTCGAATCGATGTGATTAGACTCTTAGAGTGAAGAAGTAGGCTTCAGTGAATACGAAATTAATGAAAGCCGTTCCGTTCCGACTGTTTGAACATCAACCGGAAAGAACTGCTAGGTCTAGCTATAGATTTATATTATTTATGAAACCTATTTTGGTGATTTTTTTATTCCAGCCGTTGCGAAATCGAAGCGAATGAAAGACCATATCGTCGGCCTCATAAGAATACCTCGTAACTCACAAAATTCAAATTTTACAGGACGAACGAAAATGTCCTACTGGGCTTATATTGTATGTTATTTTATGTATTTTTTAATTCATACTTTTTAAATAATTATAGTTTTAATCTGAAGATACCGTTTTCGAAATAAAAATATTAACTTTTGTTTTATTGGAGTTACGAAGTATTCCTACTAGCTGTGCTTACGAAGTTTTCTACAAATCCTTTTTAAATAAATTAAAAACTTTTCTATAATACACGTCGGTTTATTGTTTATTATGTTAATTTAACACACCATAAATGCAAAATTAATAATGTTTCATTCATTATAGTGAGGTATGTTGTCATAAAAATAAAGGATTTTCAAATCCTTTGGCAATGAAAACTGCAGGAACAACCTAATACTGAAATAGTAGGGGATTGCCCAAAATATTAACCGTATTAAGCCACGGTCCGTGATCGAGTAATACGTGACTGAATTTCTTATTGTTTTGCTTGTAAAATCCACAAAATTCAGTGATGTTAAGCTCGCTCACGGATGCGGTAATTCGACCCCTGAATTCCAGTGGATATACTCGTCTCACAAAAATTGATTTTAAGCTAATTTAGAGTTTTCAGGGAGATGCGAGGTTTTCTAGACTAATGCGCTACAAAATATCCCATAAGATGGTATTAAAAAGTAATTTTCTCCCCAAGTTGGAGTTACGACGTATTCTTATGAGGCCGACGATGTGTAACATTTTTGGTATTTTGTCACTACTTTTTTTGTTTTCTACAGTCATATAAATCTTTTAATACGTCAAATCAATACCTATATTTTAATTTAAGTTTACATTTTGCACATTTTGCAGCAAAAATTTGTTTCTAATAACACATTAAACATTTCAACCTGACATTTTTCTTGTGTGTGTTGGTGAGTTCAGGGCAATTCTTTATAAATATACCGGACACTTCTGTCGTGTTTGTGAAGAATTGACCTGGAAGTGCATTTTTTATTTCAATGAAACATAGAAAACATAGAAAGAGCACTTCTATATTTGTTCTTTTCTTAAAAAGGGTAATTCTTTTCTTTAATCGAAAACGCCATAAGACATTTTCGTTGGATTGCCACTGGGTTGTGTGAATAAAAATTGACGTTTGCTTTGATAATAAGTTGTTGAAAAGTCAAAGAATCTGGCGCCAAATTGAATTGGTATGAATAAAATTCTTCTTTGCTAATGTTATTTATTTCACTGTATGTGTAGGTAGGTACCTACTTGCCTTGCAATTAATTCCTGACAAGCCTGACGAGTAGCCAATAGGTATCGTATATCTGAATAATTTTCGAATTCCATTCAAAGTCAATACCTACGCCACTTTTGCGAAAAAGTGAACGAAATTTAAAAAATAAATAAAATACTGCAATATGAGCACAATCTATAGCTACATTTGCGCCTGAAAACATAAATTTTGTTTACCAAATATCTTGTATTGGTGATTTTTGTTTCTTCCTCAGGAAGAAATCCGCTTCCATAAGTTCAATGAGGGACTCAGTTCCCACATAGTGGGAAGAAAAATTGTTGATTGTTTTCAGAGTTTTGCAAACTGAATTTTTGAATTTTTATTCAGTTTGACAAAATACTCTTTTCGAAATTCAGTTTGCAAGACTCTAAAAATAATAGGGGTATTTACGATCCGGTGCAACTGGTCTTGTATCATTGCGAAAATGCGAAAGTGCAACTTTTTTTCGCACTACAACAACAAAATATACAAAAATTGTGTTACACTTTTGCACTTTATCTATACTTACCCTGATCCTATTGTAACCGAAAAATACAACAGAGTAGCCTTATCAAGTTGACAGTTCGCTAAATTATTAATTCCTGTGTGCAACTATCGGAAAAAATAAAGAGAATGGAAACCAAAAATAAGTGCCGCCGTAGGGAAAATAATAATTTTCATTATGTAATATTAATTATAATAAACTGTGGCAAAAAGGAAAAACAACATAAGTCGACTTATGCGAAATATTCAATTCTTTTTGCAATCTTTTTTTCGTATTTTTATCTGTTACGATTTTTTAATTATAGAAGAAAGAAAAACACATACGCCACACTATGCACAAGGAAAGGTAAACATTCAAACCGCTCTCCTGAAAAATTGCAAAAAGTGACATGCTGTTTTTCCTTGTGGCCATAACATAATGTCTCCATTATCTTTCAATAAACATTGAATCGTTTTTCTTTTTCGATTTTTAAAACTTTTTTTCAGAACAATGTATGTCAATAATTGTCAAATTGGATCTGTCATTTGTTTCAGTCTTGCTATAGATGAGAAAAAGTGTGTTCGCGATCTGATAAAAAAAAATAAAATTTCGCAATTTTACTAGGTCTGTTACACCGAATCGTGAATACCCCTAATATTTGATTATTTTTTTGAAAATTTTGTTAGTTAAATTTGCTATATATGTATTACTCTCTCTCAATTAATTGTAAATTTCTCTTTTGTTAATATAAATTGCCTTGAATCTTTAATTTTACTTTGTTCTCAGTCGACAGTGAGAATTTACTTCACATTAGAAGGGAATTAAAACCTCTTAGGGTTTTCGGAATTTATTTCCCACCTTACATGTGAATTAAGTCCACTAATCGAAAATGGTTTTACTTCCCACTAGTTGGGAACTAAGTCCCTCAGTGGGCTTATTTCCCTGCACCGAAAATCACAATCTACCTATTAATTTAAAAAAAAAAAAAGTATTTATGCATTCGTTTATTTTCAACAAAGCACCAATAATTGTTTGAATTTTGTTTTTATTATTTTTTAATTTAGTATTTTAGCTATTAAAGAAATAAAGTAATTGCTAAAAACTTTAGTTCAACTTAATTTCAAACAGACAGGTTAACGACTTTGAATTTCACTAATTCACCACTGAAATAAAAGTGCATAATATAACCATATCCAAAATGTGTACTACATTTTATTGCAATTGGTCTTATAAAGTTGTACTAATGCTAAAAGGTACACACTACACAGCTCTGCTAAATGGTTACAGGTATTACTGTCACATAACTTATGTCATATAAGCATTAAAAAATATTCTCAGCATTTCACATCATATTTTTGCATTAGTTCTATTAGAGTAACGCGAACTGTTACGCAATCAACAGGTGGACAAATCGAAAATTTTATAGATCTACCAGCTTCTCAATCAATTATATCGATAATTGAATGGTTTGTCAAGTGGTTTTTGTATAATAAAGAGTAGGTGTAGTTACTTGTTTCTTTTTTCTTTCTTTTTTTAATATGTAACGAGTGCGGGCGCGGGAATTTTAATCACTTCACTTTTTCAAACCTTAATGTTTTACACTTCCAGTTATTACGTATAAAGTACTTTAGTTCAGTCGGTACGGTTCTCGATTGTTAACTGAACTCTAGCCAAACGTATTTTTCGGTATAGATGGACTCAAGATTTGAATCGAAGAAACGTCATAAATAAATTAAACCTCGTTAATGTTTATAGGTGGTCGTGACTCGTGAGTGATTTCTATAATATCGTATATATTATCTGCAGGTCAACGAATTGAATGCTAAATATACGAACTGTGCATTATTTCTATAGGCACTTCAGTAACAAATACTGTTTTATAATGCAACACATATAGAACTATGTATTTTGAATGTTGCTATTTATATTAAAGTCGATAAGGTATACAACATCAATTTATGTACTTGAATATCAATGAGCTACTTTTCTTAAGTACACACGATGAATTCACCGGAACTCTACGTTGGACAGTACCTACTATGGATGCGTCATATTTTAATAAATTTTTTTGCGTACCAATATGCTCGACAGTCCACTGCCAAGTTGTGGATCTTTCCTTCATCTACAGTCGACACGAATACAGACGAAGAATTTTTTAATCCAACATTTGTGTACTTTATGAGAACGCATCTACCATAATTCTACCAGAAGGACGAAGAGGCATTTGTGTACTGACTGGGGCCCTTAGCCTTACACTTAGGTACGTGACATTGACAAACGCGGAACCTTGTCTTGAAGGGGAATTGACGACATACTTTTTCGAGTGAAAAATATAAAATTAACAAATCATAGATACGGATGAAAACACAGTGAATTGAATTAATTCACTTGTTGGTAACAAAAACTACATTTAATAATTGTGTAAAACAATTCGTAGTATTTTTAAAAATATTTGGGAGTTAAGTTCAATAACAAGTTCCAGATGGCCTGACTGTGCGGTGTAAGGTGTAAGATGACATATCGCTGCGGTGAACATTTTTTACACATAAAAGAGGACATGCATATTTCATGTCGTAGAAAGAAGTTTTTTTAGAAGGAAAAGAGGACATTTCGAGGTCAGTTTAGTTGATAATTTACTGTTTTCTTTTAGTAAAAAATCAGAGAGGCCATAGTAGCGAAAAAGAGGACTGGTGAAAACTCAGAGTGGACATAGTACCGAAAAAGAGGACTGTCCTCTCAAAAAACGGAAGAACGGTCACCGTACAAATAGCAATAGCTAAATAGCTGACGTCTAGAATATCCTTAGCAATAAATAGGTAAGTCTTTTGACCCAGTACGCCTGCTTGAGGTTCTTTTGAATGAAAAGACCCATAAATTAAAATAAAATACTACCTCTTGGGTAAGATGACGTAAGTGATGATAAGTATGATCTTTGACGGTGGGGTATCATGCCATCTTGCCCGATATGAGTAAAAATGTTTATCAGATTCTATATAGGCACCAGCATGTTCTTATGCAGTAAAAATGTCGAATAGTGCTTACTAAATATACAAAAACCTATACCCACAAAGCACTTCAGATACAACACAACACTTAGGTACCTTTTCCCCACCTTTTTCGACATCAAAGGTCCAGTTGTGTTCTTTCCTACTTTGACAGAGCGGAGGTAGGCATTCCAATAATAGGCTACAGCAGCATTGCTGGTCTTAAGTTTTTGGTTTTGCTTCTCCCTTTCTTTTGTAGGGAGGTTTTCGTCTTAAGTTGACTAGTTTTAACCTAAACCGTAAACTAGATAACGGCAGCGTCAAATTTAATAAGTCAGTCATAAAATCGAAATAGTCTACTTTAGATATTCGTGCCTAGTTTAATCGCCAAGGTTTTAAGCAATGTGCTACTGCTAGAATTAGATTTTTGAATGGCAAATGACCAGAGCTCGAAAATAACTCTCAACCTTTATTTTCAATTGGTTTCTCACTGAAAGATATTACATTCGGCTTCAACATTAAGGTCTTGCCCTGAGATATAGTTATATATACTTGCTTTTTTCGCTCTTTGGTTGATCGTTATTTTAAAAATTTGGATATATCACTCCTCAGTTAACTTTTTCCATAAAAATATACCTATTGGAATTGATCAACCAAAGACCTCATTCTTCAAAAACAAGTAAAAAAAAAAACAACTTAAATTTGTATTGAATTCAGTCGATTTCTTTATTTAACATATAGCTATATAATGAACAAAAAGATTGGCTCTATACATAGGACATCATCATCTGAATGGGTAATAACAATTTTTTAAGAATTAAGTTTGACTTAAAACTCTCAAGGGTTTTAGTACCTACTTAAGCTATACCTTTTCTCACTTAAAATTAAATTTAAAGCGGAAAAAGCTCTGAGTCATTCAAACCACTAATGCAATTTCGCATGCACTGGTAACTAACGGTAATAGTCAGTGATACCTATCAGCGGTTGACAGAAACCATAAAAAAACAAAAACAAAAAAAACGGTTTCGCTCTGAGCGTAACAGACAAAAATATTGTGATAAAAAACTGATCATTTTTCAAATTCTCAATAACTGAGAGTAATATTAAGCCCATTGAAAAGTTTGATAGATATTTTCGAACTCTACAAATGACTAGGTACAAAGTTTCTTAAACCGGCACATGTACATCTCATGTAAAATTTTTCAATTGCTAGTTAAAACCAGGGGGAGCAGCTATCAGTAAAATGACCACACGTAAACAAACTCTGACAGTTGAAATAATCGGAAATTAAAAGGCAAAAATAAATTTCATTTGCTAAGGAAATAACTTGCATTTTAAACTGTGTCTCAGTTTTTCGTTTGTCTTTCAGAAAAAAAATAATAATAATCATCTCATTATGCGAACTATCGTATTAAGCAAAAAAGCGGAAAGCTATCTCCGAAAAACCGCAAACGAATTAAAAGTTGCATTCGGCATAATAATCGGTCAAGTGAGTAAAGAAAAGATGCACATATTGCACATACATACCAAATCTTCAAATATTGAAACATTTTAAACTGCATTTTTAGAAGACATCTGATGACAAATATTACATTATCCATTTGGCCAAATTGTCAGAAGACGAGGAATCCCTAGTTAACCCATCTCCAGATACTGGATCTCCTTTGGAAAATGTGGACGTTCAATCGTTAGCCGACCAATGGATAAGTGCATTGAAAATGACACCTGGATCATTTAGTGTTCTTGGTGCGTACCTATACAAAACAAAAAAGAACTCTTAACACTTTTCCGTATCCTGGTAGTACATGATTTCCTAATTGACACACTGTTTCTATTGACTAAACGAAAATAATCGTGTTTACAAACGTGCTCGATATGCTTCCTTGCTCTTAGGATATGTTTCTTTAATTCTACCCATGGCTAGAATTGAGGTCTTAATTTTGATACGCTTCATAAATGTTGCATACTTGGAAACATAGATATATTTAAGGGATATTTCCTCACTGTATGTGCAGCTATACAGTGAGCCGAGCGAGTTGATTAGGTATTTTGAATAAATTTCACTTTTATTGGTAAACGCAGTGGAAAATTTGTATGCATACTTCAAGGCCTGCGTAAAGAGTACACAATTGCATTCAATACCGGTTGCTAGATGCCAGATGTTTGGCGAAACAGAACTGAGTAAAATTATGTATGATAATGGACATCCCTTAGCGATTTACATTATTCACTTGTCTGAAAGAAGTTTTACTTCAAAGCACTGTTCGCTTCACCGTCTAATACTCGAAATTATAGTACATACTATAATATTTTTTCATCATATAAACGATGCAATGTTTTTGCCACGTACCTATTGTTATCGAAACAAACGATATCTCAACGCGCAATCTTTTTGATACGGTATGAATTTTGCTAAAACACAGTCACAGTCAGGAACGTCAACAGGTAAAATGCATATCTTGTGCAGCATAAACTTAATTCCAAGTCGAAATAACCCTTAAGTTAACTACTTATTTATTGCAGGTATATTCATGGCACATAAGGAAAAAGATTCGACCGATGAAAAGAATACCAAAAGCATAAAAAAAATGTTAGGTGAACTTAATAGGTGAGGTCAATTGGTGTACTTAAATATTTATGTAGGTAATTGATATTCTGTATATTTTCAGCCTGATTACTAATAACAGCTCTACTTTCGGATATGCGCACCACGGCGAGGAAATAGAAACTCTCTTCCTTTCATATTCAGCAATCACATTGAACGCAAACTGCAAAGTTTTTTCCAACCCAACTAGGTAAAGTTCATATTTCTTTATTTTAACGAAGACATTTAACCATAAAGAGAAACATTCTTGACTACAGTGGTGGCAATTTCATGCCAGTTGACTGTAAAATTGTGGATAAGTTGCCCCAATGGTACCTTTTCGAATCAAATTATGAATTGGACGATGTATTTCCTATAATGGACAACAAGGAACAAGTGAACATCGAAAATCAGTTTAACGCCGCCTTGCAATCTGTTAAATCAAGTATTTACAACAGTGAAATATTTATTCAGCACCAAAATGTCGAAGACGATATAACTCTAGAGAATTACATAAAGGAAAACAACAAAAAGAACGATGTGTCCGTGTTTAGAGCGTCTATACTACTAACAGCAAATGTGTCGAATGAGTTTCTGATTAAAATCAGGCCTTTCAATGGAACAATACGATTTTTCGGCATTGTGTCTTCTCGTGTTTGGTGCAATTCAAAGAACACATTTAAGGAAATCAAGGAGAGTATCAGAAAAGATGTTCTTCGCTCGCTCGCAGCCAGAATTCAAATATATTGCGATGGCCTGACAGATGTGCATTCCAATAATGTGGGTGTTGTTGTTAGTGAACCTCCACGAAGGATTTACTTCTGTTACTCGAAGAGTCAAGGAATTCAATTTTCGGAATACATATTTCGCGGAGAAACACCTTCGGTTGCAGTTGCACAAGCGAAACAAATACTAGACATGGACATCGACTCCGATTGCATTTTTGATGATCAAGAAGGCCTGCACGACGACGAGGCCTCTTCGATTACTGAAGATCCAGTCGCTACCAACAAAAAAACAAATTCCGGCTTCGAGATAAGTCGTTCAATGTATATGCTAGGTATAGCCTCGGCTTTACTAGTACTGTTGGTGTCAGTTCTTTTGCATTACCTGTTCGTGTGATTGATTGATATAGTACAATCGTGTTTAGGTATAAATATGTTACGATGTTGAAAGAAAATAAAATTTTATAAATGAAATGGCATCTTGTCTTTTGAACCTAAGATTCTGTTAGATATAGTAGGTCCGTTTCTATGAAGATGATTTGCTTTTTGACCGCAAAATCTTCGTGTGATTTTTGGTGCCGATTGCGTTGACGGGGCTTTTATAATACGCAACTAACGGCAGTTTGACAAAGACTGCTCTCACTAAAGTGGCGTGACTCCAAATTGAGGCGTAGCGCCACCTATATAGCAGTTGAATTGTGTAGTACACGATTTTCCCAAATCCATTTAGTTCTTAAATGCAGCGAAAATCATCATGAAAATATTGCAGATTTTAGTATTTTTGAAAGTTTACGCTGCTTTCGAAAAATACATTCCCATTCAGGCGAAATCATTTTGGAGTCGCAGAAGGATGTGATGAACGAAGTGTACATGTAAATGTCAAGTAGCGCATGAATACGATTACAAAAAAGATTAGCTAATTGAGATTTATTTCATTTATTTCCATGTGCCATCAAAAATCTGGGAAAAACACATTACTTTATTAAATACTAGCGACCCGCCCCGGCTTCGCACGTAGGGTTTAGCCTGCATTTGCAATGTAAGCGGAAAAATTGTAATTACTTACGACATCACATTAGGAACCTCAAAAATAACAGTATATCTCCACTATTTAATGGATGTTATTATACATATAAACCTTCCTCTTCAATCACTCTATCTATTGAAAAAAACCGCATCAAAATCCGTTGCGTAGTTTTAAAGATTTAAGCATACATAGGGACAGAAAAAGCGACTTTGTTTTATACCTACTACTATCTATGTAGTGATAGTGAAGTTAAAATTGTTAACATTTGTGAAAAAGTGGTATAAACAAGTACATTTTGTGGTGGATCTCCACTCTTTAAGCTTGATACATAACACTGGCTGAATGTGAAAGCACTGGCATAGTTATGCTCATGAACACATTCTTACAAAGTTGTAATGTAAGCTGCTGCTGTCAAGACATTTCCACTTAGGTAGGATACCTTCAGTATGTGAATTGCGAAAGGTTCCAGTATTTCAGTTTTTATAATTGCGTGCTGATGACTCTTCTTTACTTCTGAGAAAATGTCAGTTTTCCTTTTATTGCATCTATATACGGTCTACTCTTGCAGGTATATACAGCCTGTAAGGGGATTTTAACCGAAAATATACGTTATGCGCTTCACCACCAACCACTTGCAGATTTGCGAGTAAAAATCGCTTGAACCATAACATTCTAGATGGAAGACTTCCCGCCTTACCTTTTTCAACCCTGCGTGACCACCCCGATACTTGGTGCGCTGATTATTACCAACAAGTAAATTGTTCAGTACATTTGAAACCATTCATAGCTTATAAAATAATTCAGATGCGTTGGTAATTACGGATTTGCTGAGATTGTTTGTACCGTTTGTACTGCGAAAAGCGAAGCGAAATGGATGCTTAGTTTGGTACAAACAAAGTTCAATAGGTAGTTTACTGAAAAATGCTTGTAAATTATATACAGCAACCGATGTCTTTTTAAATAAGATAAATTATATTTGAATCATAAATTTTTCCAATTGCAAAGAATGCAATTAAGTGCCATCTGACCTATCAAACGAAATATACACCTTTAATGTATTGAAACAGTAGATGGCGCTTATCGTAAAGTCAAAATATAAATGGTTGTGGACTTTGCAATCAACTATACAAAAACGAAACACTGGCATGCTTATGTTGTCACATCGAAGTCCGAAGAATTGTATTGAAAAGTAATATTTGACCTGAATTGTTTGACATATCTCCATATCTAAGAATGTTTCCATAAACTGTGTAGTTGCCATTGAAAACGCATATTTAGATTTTTTATTTTGATAAACATATTTTAAATTAGTAGTGGTGTAGAGTTATTTTGGCTTTTGACTAACGAAAAAAAAGCTATATAGGTAGGTATATAGATCGCAAGAAAGGTAATTATATTAAAATGCAACGTTAACTCGAGGTTTTCCAAAAAAAATGGAGTACCTACAACGCTTTTGATTCTCACAAACACATAATTATATCATTTAATTATATTTATAACTTATACAATGAACGATTGGATTGCTTAACACAGAGTTAAATATTTTTCCATGAATAAACCCATTTGGCATTTTGACAACGCTCCAATTTGCACTGTATTTGGCAAAATATACAAATAGATTTTAATGTGTCAAATCGCTTGTCATATAAAAAATATCTACTGTACATGATGATGGACGAAAATGATATACATATAAGTTAAATAAAGCATTCGTCGCAGGCTTGCCAACTTGAAACATTACTTCGGACAAATAGGTATACCGAAAGAGTGGAACGGAGAAATCAATATTGGGAAAAAAATTTTAATTTTCCAACTGAAATAACAAATTTTAAAAGTTTTATATATTGCTCACCCAAATTGTATTTTATTACAACTTAAAACGTACTACCTTAAAATAACCTAAAAAATATGTTTCCATAACCAAGGTTAGAGTGTACAGGTACACCCTATTTTTTTGTTATTATTGTTGAATTAAATTATACCTTTCGGACTGAGAAATCGTCGGGAAGGACAAAGGGCAAAGAAACATTGGGAAAGATAAATACTTTGTCCCAAATGTACCGTGATTCGCCGTGATTAAAGCGATTCACCCACTCAAAAAACTATGGTGGAAGAATTGTCTGAAACACGAGTTGGCTAAAGTTTATTTGTATGGCCATCGGTAAGTTGTACAATAATGTCTGTACCTGATCTGAAACATCCTTTACAGACGGACGAGTTTGGCGAGAATGTTAAAACCAGACATAGCTGTAACTGTAATGGCCAATTCACAATATCGCGTTGACGCGCGCGTGTATTGAAAGATTATGTAGAAACAAAGCGTTCATATGCACACAAAATACAGCTTCAGGCGTTGAATCGACTTTAGATCGTAAATATCGTAAAGTTCAAACCTACGCGGACGCCTGAGTAGGGCTACTCTCTTCTATCACGCGAACTTTTAAAGAGTTATGCCCAATTCACAATTCGGCGTTGCACGCGTGCGTGCGTCGGCGCGCTTTGACACGCTTTATCGAAATTTTACGATTTTAAATGCCAAAGCGAGCGACAATTTTCTAAAACAAAATGCTGCTTTGAAGCGAATACGCGTTAATAGGGAAAACTTTGACAAACTAAAAGTTCTGTTTGTTTTTTGGCTGAAAAATACAAATTCAGAGCAGAATTAAAATTTCAAGTCTACTCCCTTTTTTTTTTTGAAGCTGTAATTTTTATGCACGAATTGAAAAACGATTCTCCAAAATACAAGAAAATCATATTTAACAATACATCAAAGCACACAACAACCTTAATACGGATACAAGACCCTTGATTAATATTTGTCCTACAAAAAATCTAAAGAAATTAGTAGTTGCTCTACAAAAAAAAAAAATGTTATTCCTCATTTCCACACACTGAATTAATTAATTATGCCTTGAAAAACCATCATATAGCTTTTTAAAAGTTGTGTATAATAAGCATTAGCGAATCTGTGCCACTCCATCTATACACGGTACATTCTATGACTTCAAATCGAACAATTCGAAATTCTTAAGTTGTCAAACGCGCGTGATAGTAGAAAGTAGCTCTACTCACGCGTCGCGTTGAACTTTACGATATTTACGGTCTAAAGTCGACTCAACGCCTGAAGCTGCATTTTGTGTGACACCATATGAACGCTTTGTTTCTACATAATCTGTCAACGCACGCGCGCGTCAACGCGACATTGTGAATTGGGCATTATTTGATTATTTTTTTTAATGCAAATTAATTAATTCAGTGTGTGTAAATAAGAAACCCCTTTTTTTCTGTAGAGGAACTACTAATTTCTTTAGATTTTTTGGAGAAAAAATATAAATCAAGGGTTTTCTACCCGTATTAAAGTTTTTTTTTTTTTATTAAATATGATTTTCTTGTATTTTGTAGAAGCGTTTTTCAATACGTGCATAAAAATTACAGCTAGGAAAAAAAGCGGTAGAATTGAAATTTTAAATATGCTTTAAATTTGTATTTTTTAGCCTCTCAACGCGTATTTGCGTCAAAGCAGCATTTCGTTTTACAAAATCGTAAAGTTTCGATAATGCGTGTCAAAGCGCGCTGGCCGAACGCCGAATTGTGAATTGGGCATAAAGGCTTGTCATTATATACCTAAGGGGTTGGTTTGTTGTAATTGTTTTCGTAGGGAAACATTTTTCTGACAGATTTTTCGCTATGACAATCCTTTTCATACTGTTCCAACTTTTTCGGTTGCATTTTACGTATGGCTATAACTGGGGTCTAAATACGATATCACATCAGGTGACTGTCAATGGACCTTACTAATAATCGTTTTTAATCTTCACACTAAATATTTTGTAGGTCACAATGGGTGGAATTTATATGGAAAATTTCGTCATTGCGAACATTTGTTACACAACTCTACGGAAAAGTCTCCAGTCCAGAGTCTGGACAGTGGACACGGTAAAATACAAATTGAGAAAATATCGTTCATTCACTTCTCCGCTTTAAAAACGATAGGAAAGCGATGACGAAAACTTATTTAATACTTTACTATTATTACAGGCATTGAGGCATCTAAACGAAAAAAAAATATAAAAAGGCGTTGAATACACTGGCATTCTTTTTCTAGATAATAATAATAATAAAAAAAAACAAAAACAATGCCATTCTCAAAAATAACCCTTCACAAATTGTTTCAGTATTTTAAAACTTATAATTTTCGAAATTATTTTATTTAAGTGAAACTTCTAATGAGACTTCCAACAAGGTTGCGTTAAACGTTTAACGCTACCATGGAGAGGGTATGAAAGCACTGTTGCGTTAAATGTTCAACGCTCCTGGAGAAGGGGAATAGATGGAGACAGAGCGAGAGTGAATGCGTGGCACTGGAACGCATGCGTGTAGTATACCTACCTATTATTACAGGCCAGCACGAGCGTTAGCAACGAGTAGCGTCCTCATTATTTCATTTACTTGTTTTAGTTTGATTTGATACACATATAATTTAATAGGGTAGGTAGTATCTATTTAACGAAATAATATTTTATTTTTTTCACTAATAAACTTGAAGGGTAACATAAAGTAGTCGGAGATATTTTTTATATTCAATTGTTTCAGCTATTATACATAGGTAGGTACTACATACATAATAGCTGAAGCAATTAAATCCTATCTCTCAAGCCAAAATGTCCTTATGTGTGAATCATGCAGAAACGATATGAAGGAACTTAAGTTGTTTGTTTCAATGATGAATACCTACACAAACACGATCGGGGCCAAATAAATGTCATCTCTCCCAGACAGCTCAGTGTGTGTTTTTGTTACCTACCTGTGCCATGTTTATAGTTTCATTTCAGAAGAAACTGCCAATTTATCATCTGAAATACAATAACGTCACATACCGTAGCAAGCAACTGATGTCAACAATAAACCACCACTTTGAGGGATTGTTTAAAAATACTCTTCGACGTGAGGCTCACTTTGTCTACGTCTAATTTTGGAACAAATTCAGACTGAAGAGATTTCGTTTCACAACCAATGGATGCATTGGCGATGGAGTCCATGCGCGACACAAGAAATATTATTTTCGTTCTTGTCGCATGTGGCCCCCTAGCCCTATTCTAAGATTAGTTTATTTAACCAAAATAGACGTAAACACAATCAATTAGGTAGGTACTCTAGAAATGTTTATAATCGTTTATATCTACATTGTGCAATAAATTATCCATATACAATTGTTAAGCAGTTATTTTTATATTAACTTTCCTAAATTAACACGAGTTACGAGCTACATCTATATTTTTATCCTTAGTACGTTATTTACAATAATTTAAATTACATAAATAATAAATAACATATTTCACATTCTGCTCGTAAATGCAAATTTAAGTTTTATGAAGCAAGCACGTATACCTACACATAATACGTACTTAACTAGAGATTTGTAATGCTCATTATTATTTATACTTTCACAGCCGGCCCATGGCAATTTCGGCATTGGGCCCCCTTTTTGCAAGCAATGGTTTAGATTTGTTATTTCTCCCCGTAGAATTGTTTTGCGTTATATGTGCTGGGATTGCTGCGTGATGAAGATGTGAGAAGCTAAAAACAAATTACTAATATCGTTTCGGAGTTTGCTGCTTGCAGTTGCCATTGCAGTTTACAACTGACCATATCCAGTCAACGTAATTGGGAACTTTGGCATAAATACCGAACTTGTTGCGCTTGGCACACCCATCGCCAAAACTTGTAATGCCGAAAATAGTGTATGGGTGGTTAGGCTTTGTGCTGTCTCTGCAAAGTAAAGGGCCTCCCGAATCGCCAGCACATGTGTCTATTCGGCCTTTTTTGTGTCCAGCACAGAACATATTTTTCGTAATTGTGTAATCGTGGTAGACTGATCGACAGTTTTCCATTGGCACAATAGGTACCTCCGCTTGATGCAGGATACTGGCGCCGGACTGATCACGATTTCTTCGTTTGCCCCATCCTATAACTGTGCAGTCCATGTTCTTGGGTAGTGGCTGAAAGGGACGTGGAAGGCAGGAAAAGCCCATCCATGTTGTCGCATTTATAGGTCGCGGCAGCCTAAAAATATAAATAAAAGTGTGTAAGTATTAGGTACACTGCGACTTTTTGAGAAAAAATAAAAATAATGGAGGTATAAGAGTATTAAATTCAAAATGTTTTATGACTACTTTTTTACCATCATCGAGGACACACAAAACACTACGTTCTCTAAGTGTGACCTCTCAGTATCGCTTTACACAACTGTTGTTTGTTGCGCGACTAAGCGTCATCTACCGATTTTCAATCTTATAGACTACTTCAAATATTAAATTAACTTCAATCAAAAACCAATGATTGAAGAACGGTAAGAACGGTCTTTCGTGGTTTTGAGCAGTACGCCCTCCTCTATGCCGTTTGGTAAGAAGAGGGAACCCTTGTGGTCAAGACAGAACCCTTAAGTCCTCTACGCGAACATTTCGCACTGACCGAATTGCCTGGGCCAACGCTTAGCTAATATCATGACCTGATTTCTGAGGACAGACGATACGAGAAGCGGTCATCACTCCGCGTCGGGAAGGAAATAGGGAACGCTTTTGTAGTAATCTGTGAAAAATTACAGATAACAGATAACTAATTCAAATAAACGGCCCTAGCGAGGTTTCCGTCGGAAGGACAAATTCTCCGCAACGCATACTCTTTCAGAGGCTCGAATTCCATTCGAGGTGTCTGACTTCGGATGAGAAATAACCAATTGCGATGGCGCACCGCACTCGTAAATATCCGAACAGTTGTTCCCAAGAATACCTCGCAAAAATCCTCCGAATCATATAAAATCACAAAATTTTCCGTTCCGACGAATACCTCGCTAGGGCCGATTCAAAAAATGGTACGAAAAGTCGTTAAAATGTCTGATGAACTCGGGGAATTTGATAATTTACTAAGAAAATTAGTTATAAATCATCTATACATAGCGATGAAAGTGATCTGGAATTGATCGAACTTCTTTTGGTTGAATGCGAGTATGAGGAAGAGATTGTACTGATTGAACTACAAGCTTTCGAGAAGAGGAAAAACCTACGCTGCACTAAGAATTACATTGAGGAGATTGTTCCTTGGAAGCATTTCGTGGAGAACATTCAATTTTATTTTGTCGCATGTTAATACCGTTCTAATACGCATCAACAAATCAAAACAAATGCACGCATATGCCAAATAGGGCAACCAATTTCAAATCAGCTATTTATTGTAAGGTGACTGATGACAGATTTTCCCCTTCTTACACCAATAAATTTGTTGAGTAAAAAATCGTAAGATTCTCAGTGGAGGGGTAATATCTTGCTCTCTCGATGATGCTATCTTTTGCGAATTAAGGATAAAAATTCGTAAGAATTAGTAAAAGTAAGTAAGATTTAAAAGTAAAGGAACAGACCTACTGTGTTAACTACTTACTATGAGACACTTTGACATATAAAACATAAATTTCATTGGCGTAGGTACGCGGTTTAAATCAATCGCAATCGCTCAAAGTGTCTACACACATTCTCATCAAAAATGACAGAAAAAGAGAAAATTAGCAAAATAATGAGTAACAATCAGTTCTCCCAGACTCAGACTTTGAAGACTGTTTCTCTTTTTTTTTAATCAGCAAAACCATTTGTTTTCCCCTAAACTAAAAAAAAAATCCCCTGTTTTCCTCTAAGTTAAATTTGCACTTGTTTTCATATGAAAAAATTAAAAACTGTAACCGTTTGTAACGGATGATTTTTTAGCTGGTTTGGTTTTGGCAACACTGGTTTTGACAGCTGACGTGTGTTTAGTACCTTGTGTCACTGTCAAACAGCTTCAGTTTGGTTTGCAATTTAACCATGGATCGTCTTACAAATGAACAACGCTTGCAAATTATTGAATTTTATCAAAATTCGTGCTCGGTTCGAAATGTTCATCGCGCGCTGCTTCCATTTTATGATCGGCATTCTCGACCTTCTGAGCAGTCTATTCGGAAGATTGTGACCAAATTTTGTACCAAATTTACTTTGTTGGACATTAACCTTAGAACCGTGTATGGGGTGCTGCACTCCCCATACACTATTGAATGCTGAATACAAACCACAAGCTATTTCACACCAACGTAATCTCTTTGCGTTTCATTAAAATGTTCCTTTAGCTTTGCAACAGTATTGCATTCGAATTCCAATTTCCAATGAGTTTCGTGTAAGAGCGCCTAAAACAATGCTACCTTTATACGTGCTTGGGGAGCTGTACTCCCCAATATTTTTCTTAGTACGTTTTGTATGGAATTGCGGGTTCAATTGTGTTTTATCTTGTTTGAGTCACAGTTGGAAGTGAGTTATTCCTTGAATTTTTTTTGTGATTTTATTTGTTGGCAAAGGTAAGTTCTCATTGAAAGTTATAAACACATGTTCTAAAACAATATTCTTTGTTATTAGTTGACAAACTAAATGATCTTCTATATTTGCAATAGAAGTTTCTACTTACTTTTTGATATTTCCTATTGGTGCATGTGTTTTATTTTGCTTGGTCATTTGATTTGGTTGCAGTTATTTTGAAGATATGGATAGAAGAGTAATTTATTTATCAAATATTCAACGTGAGTTGACCGATGAAGAACAGCAAGAGCTTGCTGATTATTTCGACAGAGATATTGGCGAAAATGAGACTGAAATAAGTGAAGCGATTGGTGGACGAGATCATCCTATAACTTCATTATCTTTTGATAATATGGAAACGGGTAATGATTCTTATTCTGATGACGATCCGACTTATGAATTGCATAGCGACGATTCAAATGTTGATGACCCACTTCATAATTTCGAGCCGATTCAGGATATCCATTTGACAGAGCTCGTTCAGGATATGGAATATGCTGATATTGAGCTACATCATGTGGAAACACCAGAATTAGCAATTGAGGCAAATCGTGGGCAAAAATACATGGGTCAAGGCAAAAACGACAAAACTGTTTGGTGGTCGATGCCCAGTGCCACAGAGCAAACCAGGACTGATCAAATGAAAACTTGTCGATTGGAGTCTGCTCCTTGTAGCACCGAGACTTTCGTCGAAAAACAGTCTGCTTTCAAGCGTCTTTTGTCAACTTCTATAGTTGAATCCATAGTATTGGAAACAAATAGAAAGGCAAAGAGGGTAATTGCAGATAATCAACGTCAAGAAAACCCGAAAAGGCTGCGAGCTTGGAACAATACCAATGTGGAAGAAATTTATGCGTACATTGGCATTTTGCTTTATGCTGGCGCTGAAAAATCGAATTTAGTGCAAGCTAAAGATTTATTTGCAAAGTCGAGTATGCCATTTTACAGAGCAGTGATGTCATTGGAACGCTTTGAGCAAATCTGCCGATTTCTGCGTTTTGATGACTCAAGAACGCGAATAGCTCGATTGCGAGAAGATAAGCTGGCTCCTTTTCGACACATATGGACCCTTTTCCAAATGAACCTGAAACTCGCTTTTGTTCCGTCCAAAGAGCTTACTATTGACGAGCAGTTGGTATCATCAAGGAACAGATGCAGCTTTCGCCAGTACATACCATCAAAACCAGGGAAGTATGGTATTAAGATATTTTGGCTTGTTGACTCGAAGACCAATTATCCAGTATCGGCAGAAATTTATCTGGGCACACAGCCGAATGAAGAGAGATCAACAGGAATTTCGCATGCCTTGGTCCTTCGTCTTGCCCAGCGCCATCTGAATATCGGTGCAAATATTACTATGGATAACTTTTTTACAAGTTATCCATTGGCTAAGGATTTGTATGCACGCAATACAACTTTAGTTGGCACAGTTCGATCCAACAAACGTGAACTGCCAAAACTGTTCGCTTCGATTGAAGAAGCTAAGAAAAGAGGTCCGTTCGCTTCTGTTTTCTGCTTCTCTGATGAAATATCACTTGTGAGCTATACGACTGATTCAAAGAAGAATGTTTTGCTGATGTCAACAGCCCATGCGAGCGATCAGATAAATGCAAATACAAAGAAGCCAATGATCATCCACGATTACAACGACCACAAAGGTGGGGTCGACACATTCGACAAAATGGTGCGCGGCTACACCTGCAAAAGGAAAAGCAATCGTTGGCCAATGGTTCTATTCCAAAACATGGTTGACGTGGCTGGACTTGCTGCCTTCCGACTGTTCGAGTTATGCCATCCGGCTTGGAACACCAACAAGTCGCAGAAAAGAAAAATATTTCTGAAAGAATTGGCGGTTGAGTTGGTTCAGCCACATCTGGACAACCGCTGCAAACTTCCACTGAAGCCATCTGTGAAAATCGCAATGGATTTGATGGGTTACAATAAAAAAAAGCTCATCTCCTCCAAACAATTTCCAGAAGTACAGGTAAAGAAGTAATTATTATTTTCTTATGATGATGTTGACACTTACTTCTCTTCTTCCTACAGACTAAGAGCTCGTTGCGTAGATGTGAGCCGTGTAAGGTTCTGCGCACGAAGAAAAAAGACACCAAAACAACCGCCGTTTGTGATCTTTGTTGCAAGCCTACCTGTGCCAAGCATTATATTCGAGCTTGTGAGTCGTGCTACATGCTAAAATTCAAGAGTCCTTCTGACGAAGAATATTCGGATGAGGATGACACACTGGGCTTATCTACCCCAGGTCCATCCACACCAGTTCCATCCAAACAAGGTTCAGCCAGTCGACACTCACCACCGGCCAAGCGAGCTCATACCAGTTCACCAATTCAGTTGTCTGATATCTAATATTCCTATTTATGTATATATAAGTATATCTACATAATGAACATAATGAATAATAATGAACATAGATTCATTATTATATTATTATTTATACGCTTATATTATATTACACATCACAGTATTTTTTATGTAAGATTTTATTTATTAACAAAAATGCTATAATAAACTGAATTAGAGACTGACTTTTTTGTTTAAACTTCAACCAAAAAGTAGTGGGGAGCACAGCTCCCCAGAACACGATAATATGTTTTTCGTGGTGTACACGGTTCTAAGGTTAAACCACCAACACGTTTACGTACTGTGCGTAGTGAAGAAAATATTGCGGCCGTATCAGCTAGTGTGACAGAAGACCGCGAAATGTCGATTCGGCGCCGTTCCCAGCAGTTAGGCCTTTGTTACAGCACTACGTGGAAAATTTTGCGGAAGGATTTGTGCGTAAAGCCTTTTAAGATACAGCTTGTGCAAGAACTAAAGCCAGCCGACCTACCACAACGCCGAATTTTTGGTGAATGGGCTCTTGGAAAGCTGGCCGAGGATCCGCTTTTTTTATCGAAAAATTGTGTTCAGCGATGAGGCTCATTTTTGGTTGAATGGGTACGTAAATAAGCAAAATTGCCGCATTTGGAGTGAAGATCAGCCAGAAGCATTGCAACAGCTACCAATGCATCCCGAAAAAGCCACTGTTTGGTGCGGTTTATGGGCCGGCGGCATTATTGGGCCATATTTCTTCAAAGATGATGCGAATCGCAGCGTTACTGCGTGTTTAATGTGAACAATTCTGTTGATTTGGCATCATTTTTTCTCAATACTGAGACCTTATAATTAATTGGTAACACTGAATTTATGTCAAACATGACAAGTAAAGTTGCTTTTCATTTGTATACTACAAATAGATCGCAACGTGTTTTATTTACCTAATTCTACTTCCGTTCCAGAAAAATCTGCGGCATCCAACAAATCCCTTGAAATTTTTCGTAATGAAAATACGTTTCAGAAGTACCTACCTATTTTTTATTTTTAAGGTTGTCTCTCCTTTTCCCCTTTTTATTCAAAAAGCTGCAAATTGTCGCTTTTCCCTTCAATCTGGGATCACTGGTAACTAACGAACTGTTCACAAAAACACAATACAAACTCGTAATTGAGAAACTTAGTTTGAATTTCCTTATCTTAACCAAAAAATTTAACACTATTTGCGTACCTACAATCTACATAAACGTGAACAGTGCGTGTTTTCATATTTCATATATATCGTGTGACGATTTTACCGTTGAGATTTGAGAGTCTGTTCAAAAACTATATGAAAATGGAATGAGCCAATTCACGATAATTAACTATTAAGAAAGCTTTAGTCTTTTACGAAATGGGTACGTTCGCAATAGAAGTCTGCATTTTTCTAAGGAGCCTAAAAATCGCCAAACTTTTTGCTGCATTTACACCATCTTACATTCCTAACACCGAGGATTAAAGGGATGTCCAATACTAAATAGCCGTCTGACTGAAAGGGGCAGCATTAGCTAACATGCAAAAAAAACGTGACACCTTTTTTGATCTTGTTTAGTTGGTAGGAATAATTCTGAATGTTGATATTTATATGTATATAAAACAAAAATGGCTTCGGGAAGTGATGCATGTTAAATTATTTATTTATGAATGATGAAATTTAGGTTGGTCGCCGGAACTTGTATTTCCGTTTTACGTATCTGTGATTTAGGGGTAGAACATCCATGACAACTTAGGCGTCTAATTTGTGATCTCATTCTTACGCCCTTATTAGCATTGACTGTGGACAAACGGATCTCTCAATCTCTCTGATGGTGTAAATGCAGCTTTAAAGTGAATAGCCTAAATTGCAATAAATTCCAAATGACAATTTTAAGGAGTCAATGAAAAGTTCGAGTAGCCAAATCGGCGAGAAATATCCAGTGCAGGTAGCACTGCCGGCAAGTACTGACAAAAATGTCAAATGCACAAAGTTGACAAGAAACAAATTCAAAATCTGTCTTAAAAATCAATTACGCACGTAAATAAAACCTGAAAATAAAAAAAAATGCTGCTGTAGCCGAATGTTCTACGTCTACCAGAACATTTCATAATGTTGCGAAAAAGTAAGTTATATATTTATTTGTGATATGGATTATTTAGATGTCAAAGTGGCCCAAAGTAGCTCGAACCTCGAAGTCTATCCATATCCACGTACGTTGGTGTAAGTGGACAAAGTGTTCACCCAAGTGCACGACTTGCAGATATAAGTAGGTATTTTTTCAGCTCTCTAAGGCTGCTCCCACACCGGATGGAACAAAACAAACAAAACTGTTTTTCTGTGTGTTTCGGGAATTTAAATACATACATTTAAATACGCGCGGTCACACTGAATAAGGTAAAACAAAGCAAGAAAACAAAATAAAGCGCTTTGTTCCATCCGGTGTGGAAGCTCCCGAAGAGTTTCGCTATTTTTTGTTGGTTGACAGTGCTTGGCGCTTGGCATGGGAAAGTACGCGAGTAGACCTATTAGTTTGTATTTAGCCGGCAAATTTGCCTCTGATTTTGTTAAATGCTACCAATAATGCTGTTTGTTTGACCTGTTACCAATTTTTCGAAGCCCAAGTTATACGACTTCAATCACCTACCTTAAAAGTGCAATGTCGCTATCCACAGTTTTCTTATCAAAATTCGGGTGCTTAATACTTTTGGCAACTCTGAACTGCAGCTCTGTTCCATCGTCGTAATCAAGATTGTGTTCGCCCAGGCGCACATACAACACCTTTCGTACACAATGTGCGGCAGTAAGAATCCACTGCGGTGCAATAAGAGTACCACCGCAGAATGCCTCCTAAATAAATTACGACAATTTGCATTAGCCTATGATAGAATACAGTTTAGTGTGACACACCTTACCTTAAATCTGTTGAAAATGGCAACTTGCCAAGGCCATTCTCCTTTTCTGGCTGCTTTTCCGCCAATTATCTTAAGCATGCTGTAAGTATTTCGCTTAAGGCTTTTAATGGGCGCAATACCACACTTGAGCTTCATTGGGGCATATTCTGGTCCGCGGTAGCCTTTGCCACTCATTATAAAGTCACTGACAATTGAATTCGATGTTCCCACAGAATCTTTCCTGCGCGATGCCACTGGCCGAATTTCATATGGTTGGGATTTTTGCAGCTGAGCATGTAGCCACTGTTGACAGAAACTGCCTTCTGTGTAGCAGTAGGCTATTTCACGTAACACCTCTCTTCCGCATTGTTCTCTGAGTCTACATTTTCTGAAAATACAATTCGTCTTCTGAATTCTGTCTTCGATCTGAATGCTTCTTGGCTTGGAAATAGCCCCCCAAATAAAAAATGAAATAACTCCCCAAAATTTGTATGGAAGTGGGGATCTATTTCATATAAAATAAACACCCAAAATTGGGGACTCATTTTATGGGTCTTTGGGGACTTATTTCATACTTCAAATTGGGCGTACGCGAATTTCTATCATTCTATTGGGAAATATGTATGGGAGGGGGGCATGCTGCTCCCCTGCAATCCCCCTGCTTGAATTTACTGTTGGATTACGGGGTGAGTGCGAGGTTTTTTACTTGTATTTCTTGTTTAATTTTCAAATTTAAATTAATTTGTTTGATTTAAATATAACGAACTATGTTTGAGGGGTTATTTCAGAGCATTTTGGAGACTTACTTCACCTTCGATTTGGGAAATAATTTCACAGTGAAATAATGTCCCAATTTTGGGGGGGTTATTTCATTTTACATTTGGGGACTTATTTCGTTGGGGGGTTATTTCCTGGAGCCTTGCAACTTACTTATATCTGCGAGTCGTGCATTTGTTTGAACACTTTGTCCACTTGCTCCATTTCGAGTAAACTCTTCGGTGCCGCGGAACTGGATCGAAAACTGCCTTCTCCTTTGCCGACAGCCGTGTAGAATTTTTTAGTTCATATTCGTCTTCATCGTTGTACTCAGGTTCTTCGTCCTCGTCGCCAGTACTGTATAGAGGGCTGAAGTTTTCCGAATCAAGTTCGTCATATTCCAACGCGTCAGGTGCGAGATTTCGTTTTTCCTTTCGGTCCCCTCTTCGTCTATCCTTCAACCTAGCGGCTTCTATATAACTGCCGGAATGGTAAAACTGTTCCTCATCTTCATCTTCGTGCTCTAAGTCCTCGTAGTCATCCACATCGATTAAAATTGGTTTTCTCCGCTTCTTAATCTTGCCACGGTGTGCATCCTTAAACGCATAGTAATCACCCGATGAAGTTGGAATATCCTTGTTCTTGTGTATTTCCTGGAACACTGGTAGCCGAATTTGATGGATATTTACCACTTGAGGTGTCGGCGGCACATGTTGTTGACTAACTTCTGGATAATTTCGCTGACACCTTGATGGAATACAAATAAAAAGTAGATGTAAATCTGTAAAATGAAAAAAACATTCTGCAATGCTTACCCCCAGCATCGGTTCTCCTCTACGTGCTTTGTGTAACCGCATTTTCGTTTCACCTTACAGTACCTTTCTCTATGTCGATTGCATGAACTGTCACATTTCGACCAAGACGTCCATGTAGAAAAATACACTTCTGATCTTTTTCGCGAACGCCATCTGTTTCTATGTCTATGCACGCGCTTAACATCTTGAATGAAGTCCCTATTTCGGACATCTGTAGCCTCTGTTCCTAGCCGCAGTTTGGCATCCTGCACATGACTATTCTGGAAAAAATTAAACGCGGTGTTATTTGAGAATTTGATGTCTCCTCTTTGGTTACACTAAGAACTAGATTGCTTCTTTTATTGGTACATAATATACGACTATGCTTGTGTGGTGACTGAGAAATTCAATCCATTTCTGCGGCTGCAGAGATTACAGTATGATGGATGAAACTAGCAGATATAAAAAACCGCTTCCGACTGTTAGGGCTGTCAAGAGACACGAATGTGTACGAGAGTACTAGGCTCGTGTTTCATTAGTTTCAGTACGAGTACGCACTTTGAAGTTGTATGGATTCTTGGTATTTCTAGCTAAAAGCAAAGTCGGTTGGTTAGCCCATTTAATAATTACGCAATAAAGTAAATTTGAAGGTCTTCAAGTTGAGTGAGGTACCTACAAAAAGTGGCCCAATATATTTTCCTATAAATTTAGGTAATCTTTTGCAAGTGACTGACCCACGCAGAGACTGCTGGCACAGAAAACCATACATTGAGCAGCAGCAGATATTTATATATGATGAACAAATCAGACGCCCAAAGTACCATGGACAATCTACCCATAATTATAGATACGTAAATCGGAAATAATAATACACGTTCCGGCGACCAACATTTCTGCAATCACATGAAAACATTTCTATTTTCGATTTAAAACATGTGAAATGAGATATAATAAATAAATAAATAATTGTCCATTCATCAGATCCAAAAGCCATTTTGTTTTATTGGCATGCGGAATTTCGTTAACCATCGCTATAAAAATACCAACATGCGGAGCTTTCCTATAACTCCTACCACTTAAACCAGATTGCCGACTAAAATACGTGTCACATTTTTTTGCGTGTTAGGTAGTTCTGTCCGTCAGTCAGAAAGGTTCTTTAGTATTGGGCATCCCCTTAATCTTCCGGGCAGTGTTGTTAGCACTCTCTCTTCATTTATCCCACGAAGCGGGGTAATTTTTCCCTTTTCACCGTTACTTGCCTCAAAATCCATGATGTCTTAATAGTCAAATTTGTATTACAAGGAAAGAAAATCACGGTTAACTAACCTTTAGTATAAAAATCACAGTTTGTAACATTATTACGATTATTTTTTATTATACTAGAAAATTTTGATAAAAGACTATTTGTATGAGCAGTTTTTTTATGGAGTGTGTTGATAATCATGGTCAAATGTAGGAGTTTCATGATTTGCAAAATTTATAGTTTAAATGTTTTTTGTAGATTCCTCAAATTCCCACGATTTGGTGCTTTTTCCCTTTATCCCATGAACGGCTTTTCGGATATCCGCTGGTTCAGATTGTAGGTATCTCCCGCATCGTTCTGAAGAGGTGTTCTTCCACGCTGCCATCTGTTCTAATTTTCTGGACTCTTCCCGAGAGGGTGAAGAACAGGATTTGTTCAACCCGCCCGTAAAAAAGGCGACAATGGGCCTTACTAATAATCATTCTTAACCTTAACACTAAACATTTTTTAGGTCAATATGCAATCTGGATGGGAATGTTCTTATTCATTCCAGTACTCACTTCCCTGCACTTCGGCCGTGAAACTGGAACGTCAACGTATGCCAAGCTCATTAAATTTTGATGTCGCTCTAATGGAATTTAAGACTTATAAAATATAATGCCGGGTGCTGTCTCTAAAGAGAAACCTGAATTTACAGGCAATAATTGCACTTGCATCAGCGAAACCGAATAAACTTTCCTTGCTCGGTGTGTGTGTTCATGACAACCATCATTGGAATGACCATATACACGAAGTCGCGAAAAAACCTCCGAACCTTCAAAGTGTTAGGATTTCCTCAAACGGTACAAGAAATTTTTAAAAATCCTGCGAAGTGTCTTAGGTTCCCTACGACGGTGCAAGAAATATTTTACCCCTCTGATCTGGCCCACAAGTGTGCACTGTGAAGTGTCAGCTAATTTTCACGCCTGTCAAAAACCCGGCACAACCCTGAAAGTCGGTAAAATGCCCTGATGCTTTGAAGCCTGTCAGTCAGATATATCAATAAATGAATGACAGCAAGCGAAATGACAGCGAAACTCGGCACTGAGTTCTTGCCCAGACAAATTAACTGGGGTCAATTCAGGGCACAGCTAGTGTGCCCTAGAAGTGATGTCAAACACAGGTTTTCAGTGTCAGGACGAGCTCAGTGCTATATCGATCACATTAGGGTTGACACAGTGCGCAATAGGGCCCACTTCAAACAAACCTATTCTAATGTTATTTTAGCACAGTGCTCAAATTAAATTGCCAGCTCCATTCCTCCACCTTAATTAATTCAACCGCAATACTCGTCTATTTTCGGTCATACTACGAAATATAGGAACACGTTCATAAGCCGTTCAACACCGCCTTGCATATCACTTGTTCTGGGACGGAAGGTCGGCGACTAAATTTGTTATTGATCGCAAATCCTACGTAAATATCTTAGATAATACCCTTAAGTTAATGCATTTTTGGGAATATTCGACGCACAAACACGTGTGATTAACGTGCGTTTGCCTAAACGGTTTAATCCCTTCATATTATGGCTTCTAGCCAGACGCGTGAGACGAAAATGCCCACACGCGATTAGTCACCGTAGGTGACATTTGTTGATACGCGACAATTTAGAAACAATGTTAAATAAAAACAACTCATGCAAACGAGATATAGTTTTTGTTATTCTTGGGTTTTGAAACTATATCCCACGATCACTTAAATAAGATGCTTGGAATGCTATAATAAATCGACTCAAATATACCTACCCCGAAGATGGTTAAAAAAATTCGTAAAAAAAAAAAAAACACTACCCAAAAAGCGCTAAAAAGTGAATAATATTCATATAATAATATGATATAATATTCAAAGTTGCATAAAACGATCCTCTTTTTTTTATCTCTTCGTTAATCATGGCAAAAACCGCCTACAGCAAAACAAGTATACACCTGCACTCATGTCGTAAATTAATTATCGTATAATAACAAAATTATCATGCACCTATAATGTGTTATGCATTTATTGAGCGAACTTCTACGACTCCTGCTTGTCACTTAAACTAGGTAAATGAATGACGAACTACTTGTATATCTACTTGGCGTGATATGGATAAACTGAATTGTAATTTATGCCAACTATAATATTTATCAAGTGGAAAACGGAAAGTCACCGCTATAACAATAAAATGACAATTCTGATTTAAGAGCACAATTATATAGAGACACGCATGAGTGCAAGACAGCATTGGATGGCTGTGCCACTTTATTGCACTTAGTAAATTCAATTGGCAACTAATAGTTAGGCAAATAGTTGTTTATTTTAATGTTAAACAATTACCTAATCAGTCCCTGATCGGTCGACTTGTGTCGCGTTTACGGCAACTGGATGCCGTCGGTGATTTTTTAAGTATATTTAAACTGCCCAAAATGGGCGACGAACCCGAAGCCCGAACACTGAGACAAGCGTGACCGTTGCGTTGTGCGACTAAAGTTGCAATTTGACTCTTTTTTGAGAGCCTGCCATAATTTTCTGTTATGTTGGCCCTTTTTTTTTAGTTGAAGAAGGTGCCTCAAAAATGTTTCAAATGCTGTTGTTTCTAATTAAAAACCTATAAAATGTTACGCAGTTGCCTATCACACCACTACTATAGTGTTTAACGAGCCAATGCTTGTTGAATATCTTTCAAAAATACTAAATATGCAGAATAGCTTCAGAAATGACACATTTTTTCCCATTGGCCCTTTTCGTTGTGACTTTTTAGAATCCTGAGGCAATCACGCTAACTGAAAACCCCAACTTCGGCAGATTTTTCGCTACTTGCCTACAAGCTATATTTTTATGGAGTGGCCACGATTTGGTGCGCTAGTATTTTTACATAGAAATTCGTATGGACATTAAATGTCACGTAACTTCACAAATTCCGGCTCACCCACACATTCGAAAAAAATATGAGCCACTTCCGCGCTTTAATAGATATATAATATAGATAATTTTATTTCGTTTACAAATTTTACAAATTCTTCCATTAATGCGATTAACTAAATAAATTAACAACAATGGGATCCGGTCGAAACTCTGCTTTCAAAATTCTGCTTTGCATAATTCTGTCTCCTCACACAAAAATTCTGCAATAAAATTCTGCTTATTGTGCTAAAAAAAATGTTTGTATTATAATATACCTATTATGCCTTTCAGGTTTTAATAATATACTACAGGTAAATTAATTACAAAGAAAATCCAGAAGAAGCAAATTACTTCACATTCGAAACAAAAAAGCTAGAGAGAGCTATATTTTTTGATATTCGTTTAAGAAAACCAAAATGGCTAAGATCTGTTCTCTTTTTTAGAAGTTTCCTGTCAGTTTTGTCGAATTCTGTTAATTTATTCGGTAATCGCATTTATGTAAGAATATATTAAAATTGGTTTTAAGTCGATTTGAAGAAAAAAAAAATTTAATTTCTTTTGCGTTTTTTACCCACTTCCTGACAGTTTTGTTGAATTCTGTTAATTTATTCGGTAATCGCATTTATGTAAGAATATATTAAAATTGGTTTTAAGTCGATTTGAAGAAAAAAAAAATTATTCTTTTTTGCGTTTTTTACCCACTTCCTGACAGTTCTGTTGAATTCTGTTAATTTATTCGGTAATCGCATTTATGTAAGAATATATTAAAATTGGTTTTAAGTCGATTTGAAGAAAAAAAAAATTTATTTTTTTTTTTGCGTTTTTTACCCACTTCCTGACAGTTTTGTTGAATTCTGTTAATTTATTCGGTAATCGCATTTATGTAAGAATATATTAAAATTGGTTTTAAGTCGATTTGAAGAAAAAAAAAATTTAATTTTTTTTTGCGTTTTTTACCCACTTCCTGACAGTTTTGTTGAATTCTGTTAATTTATTCGGTAATCGCATTTATGTAAGAATATATTAAAATTGGTTTTAAGTCGATTTGAAGAAAAAAAAAATTTAATTTTTTTTTGCGTTTTTTACCCACTTCCTGACAGTTTTGTTGAATTCTGTTAATTTATTCGGTAATCGCATTTATGTAAGAATATATTAAAATTGGTTTTAAGTCGATTTGAAGAAAAAAAAAATTTAATTTTTTTTTTGCGTTTTTTACCCACTTCCTGACAGTTTTGTTGAATTCTGTTAATTTATTCGGTAATCGCATTTATGTAAGAATATATTAAAATTGGTTTTAAGTCGATTTGAAGAAAAAAAAAATTTAATTTTTTTTTGCGTTTTTTACCCACTTCCTGACAGTTTTGTTGAATTCTGTTAATTTATTCGGTAATCGCATTTATGTAAGAATATATTAAAATTGGTTTTAAGTCGATTTGAAGAAAAAAAAAAATTTAATTTTTTTTTGCGTTTTTTACCCACTTCCTGACAGTTTTGTTGAATTCTGTTAATTTATTCGGTAATCGCATTTATGTAAGAATATATTAAAATTGGTTTTAAGTCGATTTGAAGAAAAAAAAAATTTAATTTTTTTTTGCGTTTTTTACCCACTTCCTGACAGTTTTGTTGAATTCTGTTAATTTATTCGGTAATCGCATTTATGTAAGAATATATTAAAATTGGTTTTAAGTCGATTTGAAGAAAAAAAAAATTAAATTTTTTTTTGCGTTTTTTACCCACTTCCTGACAGTTTTGTTGAATTCTGTTAATTTATTCGGTAATCGCATTTATGTAAGAATATATTAAAATTGGTTTTAAGTCGATTTGAAGAAAAAAAAATTTAATTTTTTTTTGCGTTTTTTACCCACTTCCTGACAGTTTTGTTGAATTCTGTTAATTTATTCGGTAATCGCATTTATGTAAGAATATATTAAAACTGGTTTTAAGTCGATTTGAAGAAAAAAAAAATTTAATTTTTTTTTGCGTTTTTTACCCACTTCCTGACAGTTTTGTTGAATTCTGTTAATTTATTCGGTAATCGCATTTATGTAAGAATAGATTAAAATTGGTTTTAAGTCGATTTGAAGAAAAAAAAAATTTAATTTTTTTTTTGCGTTTTTTACCCACTTCCTGACAGTTTTGTTGAATTCTGTTCATTTATTCGGTAATCGCATTTATGTAAGAATATATTAAAATTGGTTTTAAGTCGATTTGAAGAAAAAAAAATTTAATTTTTGTTTGCGTTTTTTACCCACTTCCTGACAGTTTTGTTGAATTCTGTTAATTTATTCGGTAATCGCATTTATGTAAGAATATATTAAAATTGGTTTTAAGTCGATTTGAAGAAAAAAAAAATTTAATTTTTTTTTTGCGTTTTTTACCCACTTCCTGACAGTTTTGTTGAATTCTGTTCATTTATTCGGTAATCGCATTTATGTAAGAATATATTAAAATTGGTTTTAAGTCGATTTGAAGAAAAAAAAAATTTAATTTTTGTTTGCGTTTTTTACCCACTTCCTGACAGTTTTGTTGAATTCTGTTAATTTATTCGGTAATCGCATTTATGTAAGAATATATTAAAATTGGTTTTAAGTCGATTTGAAGAAAAAAAAAATTTAATTTTTTTTTGCGTTTTTTACCCATTTCCTGACAGTTTTGTTGAATTCTGTTAATTTATTCGGTAATCGCATTTATGTAAGAATATATTAAAATTGGTTTTAAGTCGATTTGAAGAAAAAAAAAATTTAATTTTTTTTTGCGTTTTTTACCCACTTCCTGACAGTTTTGTTGAATTCTGTTAATTAATTCGGTAATCGCATTTATGTAAGAATATATTAAAATTGGTTTTAAGTCGATTTGAAGAAAAAAAAAATTTAATTTTTTTTTGCGTTTTTTACCCACTTCCTGACAGTTTTGTTGAATTCTGTTAATTTATTCGGTAATCGCATTTATGTAAGAATATATTAAAATTGGTTTTAAGTCGATTTGAAGAAAAAAAACATTTAATTTCTTTTGCGTTTTTTACCCACTTCCTGACAGTTTTGTTGAATTCTGTTAATTTATTCGGTAATCGCATTTATGTAAAAATATATTAAAATTGGTTTTAAGTCGATTTGAAGAAAAAAAAAATTAAATTTTTTTTGCGTTTTTTACCCACTTCCTGACAGTTTTGTTGAATTCTGTTAATTTATTCGGTAATCGCATTTATGTAAGAATATATGAAAATTGGTTTTAAGTCGATTTGAAGAAAAAAAAAAATTTAATTTTTTTTTTGCGTTTTTTACCCACTTCCTGACAGTTTTGTTGAATTCTGTTCATTTATTCGGTAATCGCATTTATGTAAGAATATATTAAAATTGGTTTTAAGTCGATTTGAAGAAAAAAAAAATTTAATTTTTGTTTGCGTTTTTTACCCACTTCCTGACAGTTTTGTTGAATTCTGTTAATTTATTTGGTAATCGCATTTATGTAAGAATATATTAAAATTGGTTTTAAGTCGATTTGAAGAAAAAAAAAATTTAATTTTTTATTGCGTTTTTTACCCACTTCCTGACAGTTTTGTTGAATTCTGTTAATTTATTCGGTAATCGCATTTATGTAAGAATATATTAAAATTGGTTTTAAGTCGATTTGAAGAAAAAAAAATTTAATTTTTTTTTGCGTTTTTTACCCACTTCCTGACAGTTTTGTTGAATTCTGTTAATTTATTCGGTAATCGCATTTATGTAAGAATATATTAAAATTGGTTTTAAGTCGATTTGAAGAAAAAAAAAATTTAATTTTTTTTTGCGTTTTTTACCCACTTCCTGACAGTTTTGTTGAATTCTGTTAATTTATTCGGTAATCGCATTTATGTAAGAATATATTAAAATTGGTTTTAAGTCGATTTGAAGAAAAAAAAAATTTAATTTTTTTTTGCGTTTTTTACCCACTTCCTGACAGTTTTGTTGAATTCTGTTAATTTATTCGGTAATCGCATTTATGTAAGAATATATTAAAATTGGTTTTAAGTCGATTTGAAGAAAAAAAAAATTTAATTTTTTTTTGCGTTTTTTACCCACTTCCTGACAGTTTTGTTGAATTCTGTTAATTTATTCGGTAATCGCATTTATGTAAGAATATATTAAAATTGGTTTTAAGTCGATTTGAAGAAAAAAAAAATTTAATTTTTTTTTGCGTTTTTTACCCACTTCCTGACAGTTTTGTTAAATTCTGTTAATTTATTCGGTAATCGCATTTATGTAAGAATATATTAAAATTGGTTTCAAGTCGATTTGAAGAAAAAAAAAATTTAATTTTTTTTGCGTTTTTTACCCACTTCCTGACAGTTTTGTTGAATTCTGTTAATTTATTCGGTAATCGCATTTATGTAAGAATATATTAAAATTGGTTTTAAGTCGATTTGAAGAAAAAAAAAATTTAATTTTTTTTTTGTGTTTTTTACCCACTTCCTGACAGTTTTGTTGAATTCTGTTAATTTATTCGGTAATCGCATTTATGTATGAATATATTAAAATTGGTTTTAAGTCGATTTGAAGAAAAAAAAAAATTTAATTTTTTTTTGCGTTTTTTACCCACTTCCTGACAGTTTTGTTGAATTCTGTTAATTTATTCGGTAATCGCATTTATGTAAGAATATATTAAAATTGGTTTTAAGTCGATTTGAAGAAAAAAAAATTTAATTTTTTTTTGCGTTTTTTACCCACTTCCTGACAGTTTTGTTGAATTCTGTTAATTTATTCGGTAATCGCATATATGTAAGAATATATTAAAATTGGTTTTAAGTCGATTTGAAGAAAAAAAAAATTTAATTTTTTTTTGCGTTTTTTTACCCACTTCCTGACAGTTTTGTTGAATTCTGTTAATTTATTCGGTAGTCGCATTTATGTAAGAATATATTAAAATTGGTTTTAAGTCGATTTGAAGAAAAAAAAAATTTAATTTTTTTTTGCGTTTTTTACCCACTTCCTGACAGTTTTGTTGAATTCTGTTAATTTATTCGGTAATCGCATATATGTAAGAATATATTAAAATTGGTTTTAAGTCGATTTGAAGAAAAAAAAAATTATTTTTTTTTGCGTTTTTTACCCACTTCCTGACAGTTCTGTTGAATTCTGTTAATTTATTCGGTAATCGCATTTATGTAAGAATATATTAAAATTGGTTTTAAGTCGATTTGAAGAAAAAAAAAATTTAATTTTTTTTTGCGTTTTTTACCCACTTCCTGACAGTTTTGTTGAATTCTGTTAATTTATTCGGTAATCGCATTTATGTAAGAATATATTAAAATTGGTTTTAAGTCGATTTGAAGAAAAAAAAAATTTAATTTTTTTTTGCGTTTTTTACCCACTTCCTGACAGTTTTGTTGAATTCTGTTAATTTATTCGGTAATCGCATATATGTAAGAATATATTAAAATTGGTTTTAAGTCGATTTGAAGAAAAAAAAAATTTAATTTTTTTTTGCGTTTTTTACTCACTTCCTGACAGTTTTGTTGAATTCTGTTAATTTATTCGGTAATCGCATTTATGTAAGAATATATTAAAATTGGTTTTAAGTCGATTTGAAGAAAAAAAAAATTTAATTTTTTTTTTTGCGTTTTTTACCCACTTCCTGACAGTTTTGTTGAATTCTGTTAATTTATTCGGTAATCGCATTTATGTAAGAATATATTAAAATTGGTTTTAAGTCGATTTGAAGAAAAAAAAAATTTAATTTTTTTTTGCGTTTTTTACCCACTTCCTGACAGTTTTGTTGAATTCTGTTAATTTATTCGGTAATCGCATTTATGTAAGAATATATTAAAATTGGTTTTTACCCACTTCCTGACAGTTTTGTTGAATTCTGTTAATTTATTTGGTAATCGCATTTATGTAAGAATATATTAAAATTGGTTTTAAGTCGATTTGAAGAAAAAAAAAATTTAATTTTTTATTGCGTTTTTTACCCACTTCCTGACAGTTTTGTTGAATTCTGTTAATTTATTCGGTAATCGCATTTATGTAAGAATATATTAAAATTGGTTTTAAGTCGATTTGAAGAAAAAAAAATTTAATTTTTTTTTGCGTTTTTTACCCACTTCCTGACAGTTTTGTTGAATTCTGTTAATTTATTCGGTAATCGCATTTATGTAAGAATATATTAAAATTGGTTTTAAGTCGATTTGAAGAAAAAAAAAATTTAATTTTTTTTTGCGTTTTTTACCCACTTCCTGACAGTTTTGTTGAATTCTGTTAATTTATTCGGTAATCGCATTTATGTAAGAATATATTAAAATTGGTTTTAAGTCGATTTGAAGAAAAAAAAAATTTAATTTTTTTTTGCGTTTTTTACCCACTTCCTGACAGTTTTGTTGAATTCTGTTAATTTATTCGGTAATCGCATTTATGTAAGAATATATTAAAATTGGTTTTAAGTCGATTTGAAGAAAAAAAAAATTTAATTTTTTTTTGCGTTTTTTACCCACTTCCTGACAGTTTTGTTGAATTCTGTTAATTTATTCGGTAATCGCATTTATGTAAGAATATATTAAAATTGGTTTTAAGTCGATTTGAAGAAAAAAAAAATTTAATTTTTTTTTGCGTTTTTTACCCACTTCCTGACAGTTTTGTTAAATTCTGTTAATTTATTCGGTAATCGCATTTATGTAAGAATATATTAAAATTGGTTTCAAGTCGATTTGAAGAAAAAAAAAATTTAATTTTTTTTGCGTTTTTTACCCACTTCCTGACAGTTTTGTTGAATTCTGTTAATTTATTCGGTAATCGCATTTATGTAAGAATATATTAAAATTGGTTTTAAGTCGATTTGAAGAAAAAAAAAATTTAATTTTTTTTTTGTGTTTTTTACCCACTTCCTGACAGTTTTGTTGAATTCTGTTAATTTATTCGGTAATCGCATTTATGTATGAATATATTAAAATTGGTTTTAAGTCGATTTGAAGAAAAAAAAAAATTTAATTTTTTTTTGCGTTTTTTACCCACTTCCTGACAGTTTTGTTGAATTCTGTTAATTTATTCGGTAATCGCATTTATGTAAGAATATATTAAAATTGGTTTTAAGTCGATTTGAAGAAAAAAAAATTTAATTTTTTTTTGCGTTTTTTACCCACTTCCTGACAGTTTTGTTGAATTCTGTTAATTTATTCGGTAATCGCATATATGTAAGAATATATTAAAATTGGTTTTAAGTCGATTTGAAGAAAAAAAAAATTTAATTTTTTTTTGCGTTTTTTTACCCACTTCCTGACAGTTTTGTTGAATTCTGTTAATTTATTCGGTAGTCGCATTTATGTAAGAATATATTAAAATTGGTTTTAAGTCGATTTGAAGAAAAAAAAAATTTAATTTTTTTTTGCGTTTTTTACCCACTTCCTGACAGTTTTGTTGAATTCTGTTAATTTATTCGGTAATCGCATATATGTAAGAATATATTAAAATTGGTTTTAAGTCGATTTGAAGAAAAAAAAAATTATTTTTTTTTGCGTTTTTTACCCACTTCCTGACAGTTCTGTTGAATTCTGTTAATTTATTCGGTAATCGCATTTATGTAAGAATATATTAAAATTGGTTTTAAGTCGATTTGAAGAAAAAAAAAATTTAATTTTTTTTTGCGTTTTTTACCCACTTCCTGACAGTTTTGTTGAATTCTGTTAATTTATTCGGTAATCGCATTTATGTAAGAATATATTAAAATTGGTTTTAAGTCGATTTGAAGAAAAAAAAAATTTAATTTTTTTTTGCGTTTTTTACCCACTTCCTGACAGTTTTGTTGAATTCTGTTAATTTATTCGGTAATCGCATATATGTAAGAATATATTAAAATTGGTTTTAAGTCGATTTGAAGAAAAAAAAAATTTAATTTTTTTTTTGCGTTTTTTACTCACTTCCTGACAGTTTTGTTGAATTCTGTTAATTTATTCGGTAATCGCATTTATGTAAGAATATATTAAAATTGGTTTTAAGTCGATTTGAAGAAAAAAAAAATTTAATTTTTTTTTTTGCGTTTTTTACCCACTTCCTGACAGTTTTGTTGAATTCTGTTAATTTATTCGGTAATCGCATTTATGTAAGAATATATTAAAATTGGTTTTAAGTCGATTTGAAGAAAAAAAAAATTTAATTTTTTTTTGCGTTTTTTACCCACTTCCTGACAGTTTTGTTGAATTCTGTTAATTTATTCGGTAATCGCATTTATGTAAGAATATATTAAAATTGGTTTTAAGTCGATTTGAAGAAAAAAAAAATTTAATTTTTTTTTGCGTTTTTTACCCACTTCCTGACAGTTTTGTTGAATTCTGTTAATTTATTCGGTAATCGCATTTATGTAAGAATATATTAAAATTGGTTTTAAGTCGATTTGAAGAAAAAAAAATTTAATTTTTTTTTGCGTTTTTTACCCACTTCTTGACAGTTTTGTTGAATTCTGTTAATTTATTCGGTAATCGCATTTATGTAAGAATATATTAAAATTGGTTTTAAGTCGATTTGAAGAAAAAAAAAATTTAATTTTTGTTTGCGTTTTTTACCCACTTCCTGACAGTTTTGTTGAATTCTGTTAATTTATTCGGTAATCGCATTTATGTAAGAATATATTAAAATTGGTTTTAAGTCGATTTGAAGAAAAAAAAAATTTAATTTTTTTTTGCGTTTTTTACCCATTTCCTGACAGTTTTGTTGAATTCTGTTAATTTATTCGGTAATCGCATTTATGTAAGAATATATTAAAATTGGTTTTAAGTCGATTTGAAGAAAAAAAAAATTTAATTTTTTTTTGCGTTTTTTACCCACTTCCTGACAGTTTTGTTGAATTCTGTTAATTAATTCGGTAATCGCATTTATGTAAGAATATATTAAAATTGGTTTTAAGTCGATTTGAAGAAAAAAAAAATTTAATTTTTTTTTGCGTTTTTTACCCACTTCCTGACAGTTTTGTTGAATTCTGTTAATTTATTCGGTAATCGCATTTATGTAAGAATATATTAAAATTGGTTTTAAGTCGATTTGAAGAAAAAAAACATTTAATTTCTTTTGCGTTTTTTACCCACTTCCTGACAGTTTTGTTGAATTCTGTTAATTTATTCGGTAATCGCATTTATGTAAGAATATATTAAAATTGGTTTCAAGTCGATTTGAAGAAAAAAAAATTTAATTTTGTTTTGCGTTTTTTACCCACTTCCTGACAATTTTTTTTGAATTCTGTTAATTTATTCGGTAATCGCATTTATGTAAGAATATATTAAAATTGGTTTTAAGTCGATTTGAAGAAAAAAAAAATTTAATTTTTTTTTGCGTTTTTTACCCACTTCCTGACAGTTTTGTTGAATTCTGTTAATTTATTCGGTAATCGCATTTATGTAAGAATATATTAAAATTGGTTTTAAGTCGATTTGAAGAAAAAAAAAATTTAATTTTTTTTTGCGTTTTTTACCCACTTCCTGACAGTTTTGTTGAATTCTGTTAATTTATTCGGTAATCGCATTTATGTAAGAATATATTAAAATTGGTTTTAAGTCGATTTGAAGAAAAAAAATTTAATTTTTTTTTGCGTTTTTTACCCACTTCCTGACAGTTTTGTTGAATTCTGTTAATTTATTCGGTAATCGCATTTATGTAAGAATATATTAAAATTGGTTTTAAGTCGATTTGAAGAAAAAAAAAATTTAATTTTTTTTTGCGTTTTTTACCCACTTCCTGACAGTTTTGTTGAATTCTGTTAATTTATTCGGTAATCGCATTAACGTAAGAATTTATTAAAATTAGTTTCAAGTCGATTTGAAGAAAAAAATTTTTTAATTTTTTTTTGCATTTTTCACCCACTTCCTGACAGTTTTGTTGAATTCTGTTAATTTATTCGGTAATCGCATTTATGTAAGAATATATTAAAATTGGTTTTAAGTCGATTTGAAGAAAAAAAAAATTTAATTTTTTTTTGCGTTTTTTACCCACTTCCTGACAGTTTTGTTGAATTCTGTTAATTTATTCGGTAATCGCATTAACGTAAGAATATATTAAAATTGGTTTTAAGTCGATTTGAAGAAAAAAAAAATATAATTTTTTTTTGCGTTTTTTACCCACTTCCTGACAGTTTTGTTGAATTCTGTTAATTTATTCGGTAATCGCATTAACGTACGAATTTATTAAAATTAGTTTCAAGTCGATTTGAAGAAAAAAATTTTTTAATTTTTTTTTGCGTTTTTCACACACTTTCTGACAGTTTTCATGAAATCTGTTAATTTATTCGGTAATCGCATTAACGTAAGAATTTATTAAAATTAGTTTCAAGTCGATTTGAAGAAAAAAATTTTTTAATTTTTTTTTGCATTTTTCACCCACTTCCTGACAGTTTTGTTGAATTCTGTTAATTTATTCGGTAATCGCATTTATGTAAGAATATATTAAAATTGGTTTTAAGTCGATTTGAAGAAAAAAAAAATTTAATTTTTTTTTGCGTTTTTTACCCACTTCCTGACAGTTTTGTTGAATTCTGTTAATTTATTCGGTAATCGCATTTATGTAAGAATATATTAAAATTGGTTTTAAGTCGATTTGAAGAAAAAAAAATTTAATTTTTTTTTGCGTTTTTTACCCACTTCCTGACAGTTTTGTTGAATTCTGTTAATTTGTTCGGTAATCGCATTTATGTAAGAATATATTAAAATTGGTTTTAAGTCGATTTGCAGAAAAAAAAAATTTAATTTTTTTTTGCGTTTTTTACCCACTTCCTGACAGTTTTGTTGAATTCTGTTAATTTATTCGGTAATCGCATTTATGTAAGAATATATTAAAATTGGTTTTAAGTCGATTTGAAGAAAAAAAAAATTTAATTTTTTTTTGCGTTTTTTACCCACTTCCTGACAGTTTTGTTGATTTCTGTTAATTTATTCGGTAATCGCATTTATGTAAGAATATATTAAAATTGGTTTTAAGTCGATTTGAAGAAAAAAAAATTTAATTTTTTTTTGCGTTTTTTACCCACTTCCTGACAGTTTTGTTGAATTCTGTTAATTTATTCGGTAATCGCATTTATGTAAGAATATATTAAAATTGGTTTTAAGTCGATTTGAAGAAAAAAAAAATTTAATTTTTTTTTGCGTTTTTTACCCACTTCCTGACAGTTTTGTTGAATTCTGTTAATTTATTCGGTAATCGCATTTATGTAAGAATATATTAAAATTGGTTTTAAGTCGATTTGAAGAAAAAAAAATTTAATTTTTTTTTGCGTTTTTTACCCACTTCTTGACAGTTTTGTTGAATTCTGTTAATTTATTCGGTAATGAATATATTAAAATTGGTTTTAAGTCGATTTGAAGAAAAAAAAATTTAATTTTTTTTTGCGTTTTTTACCCACTTCCTGACAGTTTTGTTGAATTCTGTTAATTTATTCGGTAATCGCATTTATGTAAGAATATATTAAAATTGGTTTTAAGTCGATTTGAAGAAAAAAAAAATTTAATTTTTTTTTGCGTTTTTTACCCACTTCCTGACAGTTTTGTTGAATTCTGTTAATTTATTCGGTAATCGCATTTATGTATGAATATATTAAAATTGGTTTTAAGTCGATTTGAAGAAAAAAAAAAATTTAATTTTTTTTTGCGTTTTTTACCCACTTCCTGACAGTTTTGTTGAATTCTGTTAATTTATTCGGTAATCGCATTTATGTAAGAATATATTAAAATTGGTTTTAAGTCGATTTGAAGAAAAAAAAAATTTAATTTTTTTTTGCGTTTTTTACCCACTTCCTGACAGTTTTGTTGAATTCTGTTAATTTATTCGGTAATCGCATATATGTAAGAATATATTAAAATTGGTTTTAAGTCGATTTGAAGAAAAAAAAAATTTAATTTTTTTTTGCGTTTTTTACCCACTTCCTGACAGTTTTGTTGAATTCTGTTAATTTATTCGGTAATCGCATTTATGTAAGAATATATTAAAATTGGTTTTAAGTCGATTTGAAGAAAAAAAAAATTTAATTTTTTTTTGCGTTTTTTACCCACTTCCTGACAGTTTTGTTGAATTCTGTTAATTTATTCGGTAATCGCATATATGTAAGAATATATTAAAATTGGTTTTAAGTCGATTTGAAGAAAAAAAAAATTTAATTTTTTTTTGCGTTTTTTACCCACTTCCTGACAGTTTTGTTGAATTCTGTTAATTTATTCGGTAATCGCATTTATGTAAGAATATATTAAAATTGGTTTTAAGTCGATTTGAAGAAAAAAAAATTTAATTTTTTTTTTGCGTTTTTTACCCACTTCCTGACAGTTTTGT
This sequence comes from Cheilosia urbana, assembly GCA_946477585.1. Lineage (NCBI taxonomy): Eukaryota > Metazoa > Arthropoda > Insecta > Diptera > Syrphidae > Cheilosia > Cheilosia urbana. The sequence continues at coordinate 28,099,402 of OX297855.1, forward strand.
TGAATTCTGTTAATTTATTCGGTAATCGCATTTATGTAAGAATATATTAAAATTGGTTTTAAGTCGATTTGAAGAAAAAAAAAATTTAATTTTTTTTTGCGTTTTTTACCCACTTCCTGACAGTTTTGTTGAATTCTGTTAATTTATTCGGTAATCGCATATATGTAAGAATATATTAAAATTGGTTTTAAGTCGATTTGAAGAAAAAAAAAATTTAATTTTTTTTTTTCGTTTTTTACCCACTTCCTGACAGTTTTGTTGAATTCTGTTAATTTATTCGGTAATCGCATTTATGTAAGAATATATTAAAATTGGTTTTAAGTCGATTTGAAGAAAAAAAAATTTAATTTTTTTTTGCGTTTTTTACCCACTTCCTGACAGTTTTGTTGAATTCTGTTAATTTATTCGGTAATCGCATTTATGTAAGAATATATTAAAATTGGTTTTAAGTCGATTTGAAGAAAAAAAAAATTTAATTTTTTTTTGCGTTTTTTACCCACTTCCTGACAGTTTTGTTGAATTCTGTTAATTTATTCGGTAATCGCATTTATGTAAGAATATATTAAAATTGGTTTTAAGTCGATTTGAAGAAAAAAAAATTTAATTTTTTTTTGCGTTTTTTACCCACTTCCTGACAGTTTTGTTGAATTCTGTTAATTTATTCGGTAATCGCATTTATGTAAGAATATATTAAAATTGGTTTTAAGTCGATTTGATGAAAAAAAAATTTAATTTTTTTTTGCGTTTTTTACCCACTTCCTGACAGTTTTGTTGAATTCTGTTAATTTATTCGGTAATCGCATTTATGTAAGAATATATTAAAATTGGTTTTAAGTCGATTTGAAGAAAAAAAAATTTAATTTTTTTTTTGCGTTTTTTACCCACTTCCTGACAGTTTTGTTGAATTCTGTTAATTTATTCGGTAATCGCATTTATGTAAGAATATATTAAAATTGGTTTTAAGTCGATTTGAAGAAAAAAAAAATTTAATTTTTTTTTGCGTTTTTTACCCACTTCCTGACAGTTTTGTTGAATTCTGTTAATTTATTCGGTAATCGCATTTATGTAAGAATATATTAAAATTGGTTTTAAGTCGATTTGAAGAAAAAAAAATTTAATTTTTTTTTGCGTTTTTTACCCACTTCCTGACAGTTTTGTTGAATTCTGTTAATTTATTCGGTAATCGCATTTATGTAAGAATATATTAAAATTGGTTTTAAGTCGATTTGAAGAAAAAAAAATTTAATTTTTTTTTGCGTTTTTTACCCACTTCCTGACAGTTTTGTTGAATTCTGTTAATTTATTCGGTAATCGCATTTATGTAAGAATATATTAAAATTGGTTTTAAGTCGATTTGAAGAAAAAAAAATTTAATTTTTTTTTGCGTTTTTTACCCACTTCCTGACAGTTTTGTTGAATTCTGTTAATTTATTCGGTAATCGCATTTATGTAAGAATATATTAAAATTGGTTTTAAGTCGATTTGAAGAAAAAAAAAATTTAATTTTTTTTTGCGTTTTTTACCCACTTCCTGACAGTTTTGTTGAATTCTGTTAATTTATTCGGTAATCGCATTTATGTAAGAATATATTAAAATTGGTTTTAAGTCGATTTGAAGAAAAAAAAAATTTAATTTTTTTTTGCGTTTTTTACCCACTTCCTGACAGTTTTGTTGAATTCTGTTAATTTATTCGGTAATCGCATATATGTAAGAATATATTAAAATTGGTTTTAAGTCGATTTGAAGAAAAAAAAATTTAATTTTTTTTTGCGTTTTTTACCCACTTCCTGACAGTTTTGTTGAATTCTGTTAATTTATTCGGTAATCGCATTTATGTAAGAATATATTAAAATTGGTTTTAAGTCGATTTGAAGAAAAAAAAATTTAATTTTTTTTTGCGTTTTTTACCCACTTCCTGACAGTTTTGTTGAATTCTGTTAATTTATTCGGTAATCGCATATATGTAAGAATATATTAAAATTGGTTTTAAGTCGATTTGAAGAAAAAAAAAATTTAATTTTTTTTTGCGTTTTTTACCCACTTCCTGACAGTTTTGTTGAATTCTGTTAATTTATTCGGTAATCGCATTTATGTAAGAATATATTAAAATTGGTTTTAAGTCGATTTGAAGAAAAAAAAATTTAATTTTTTTTTGCGTTTTTTACCCACTTCTTGACAGTTTTGTTGAATTCTGTTAATTTATTCGGTAATTGAATATATTAAAATTGGTTTTAAGTCGATTTGAAGAAAAAAAAATTTAATTTTTTTTTGCGTTTTTTTACCCACTTCCTGACAGTTTTGTTGAATTCTGTTAATTTATTCGGTAATCGCATTTATGTAAGAATATATTAAAATTGGTTTTAAGTCGATTTGAAGAAAAAAAAAATTTAATTTTTTTTTTTGCGTTTTTTACCCACTTCCTGACAGTTTTGTTGAATTCTGTTAATTTATTCGGTAATCGCATTTATGTATGAATATATTAAAATTGGTTTTAAGTCGATTTGAAGAAAAAAAAAATTTAATTTTTTTTTGCGTTTTTTACCCACTTCCTGACAGTTTTGTTGAATTCTGTTAATTTATTCGGTAATCGCATTTATGTAAGAATATATTAAAATTGGTTTTAAGTCGATTTGAAGAAAAAAAAAATTTAATTTTTTTTTGCGTTTTTTACCCACTTCCTGACAGTTTTGTTGAATTCTGTTAATTTATTCGGTAATCGCATATATGTAAGAATATATTAAAATTGGTTTTAAGTCGATTTGAAGAAAAAAAAAATTTAATTTTTTTTTGCGTTTTTTACCCACTTCCTGACAGTTTTGTTGAATTCTGTTAATTTATTCGGTAATCGCATTTATGTAAGAATATATTAAAATTGG